>SJYA01002524.1:1969052-2060183 GCA_006410615.1 Neotragus moschatus
CGCGCCGCGCCGGGGCCCATGTGGGGAGGAGTCGGAGCCGCTGTTGCCGCCGCCGCCGCCGCCTGTAACTGCTGGACCCGAGAAGGAGTGAAGGGGAGACGGCAGGATGAAGTTCGCCGAGCACCTCTCCGCGCACATCACTCCCGAGTGGAGGAAGCAATATATCCAGTATGAGGTACCGGCGGCGGCCGGGGAGTGGGAGGACTTGGAGGGGCCACCATCTCGCAAGTCCCGACCTCCACCACCGCCTTCCGCTCTTGCTGCTTCCCCCGTGCGCGGGCGGACTTTGACCCGGTGCGACGGGGAGCCACTGCGGCATCCCAGCCGCGGCCGGCCCCCTCCGGGCCCCGCTGACCTTCCCCTCCCCCGCAGCCCCGTTGCAGCCGGGGTAACGGATACGCGGGCTGCGGGCTGCGGGCCGGGAGGGACTGCACAGTCGGCCGGGGCTGAGGAATGGTGGTGGGAGGGCGAGCCGCAGGTAGCGGAGCCGGAGTGTGAGGGTAGCCCGGGTACAGCGGTTCCGCGTTAATCCCCTCCTCTTCCCGCTCACCCTGACCTCTGGTCCCCACCCTGGGCGAGCGCCCCCTCTCCAAGGTTAGGTCTTGTTTCTTTCGGCTCACCTCTCCCCGAGGAATCTTCTTTCTCTAGATTAGCCCCTCCGGTGATTTCCTTCAATTCACAGAGCCCTTCAGCTTTCCCCCACTTGCCCACTGTTGACAAAGGCTTTGTAACAGGGTCGAAACTTGATTTAAATGTGTGTCACACGTGCGGTGGTTACAGTAGGCAAACATCGTAATCAACTGTTTTGTTTTGATAATAAGACGGTGACTCGTGTTTTCACTGATTTCGTGAAGTATATAAAGTAATCATATCTTTGGGTTTGGCTCTTCGGTTTTGGAATGGAGTGAAGAGGAAGAGGAAGAAAGAGAAGGGAATTATTAACATTTTCAGGTTTTCTTTCCTAAAATATTTGTTAGCTAGGGAGAAAAGTACTGTCTTGTAAACAATGTACTTTTAAAACATTCCTGTGTATTACAGAAATCATAGCCCTCCTCACCCTTAATTTCTGTGATAACAGCTCCTGGACGGTATTTAATAGATAGTGATAAGGAACCTTACGTGAATGAAAGGAAAAGTAAAGATAATGAGCCCATTTATGTATTCAGAAGCCAAGATACCTGAAGGGTTTTAAGCTTTGCAATAGGTTATTTTCAGTGGCTGGCAGTTCAGCTCCTGGATAGAGAGACTTAATCTGTAACCTCCGGTAATTCACATCTGTGTTGTGTGCAGGAACAAAGAGTATAAAATCAATATGAACACAAATCTGCTAGCTAGATTTTATGAATTAAGATATTTTGGTTCTCTTTTTCATTTCTATTTTAAGTTCATTGAAAGGATGTTTAGGCGATCGCAGAAGTTTATTTATTCATATAACAGTTGTAAGAATTGAAGAAGACAAGGAAAGAGACATAAGTAGGTTAAACAGAACCTTGAAGATTGTAAAATAAATTCACCTGGTAACATACAGTATTTCATTATTGCCAGAAATGAAAGGCCTAGAGTTGTTAATGCTTTCTTTCATTTAATTTTCTTATAGTGTTTTGTGACTACGTTTTGTAAGAGTGAAATAAGGGACAAGCTTTTCAGCCTGTAGAGCTCTTGATTTATTGTTTCTAATAACATTTGGTCAGTTTTAAAACCTTGGCTAGAGTCCAGATGATGGTTTTTATTGAAAGGAGGGTATTGGTCTTTCATCTTTCTAGTAGTAATTTTCAGCACCACTGCCAGTTCTTCATAGAACAGGGCATCCTGAAGCAACATCCTATATAGTATGGAATGCTTTATTTGGGGAGAAGTAATAGTGACTGGTTGTATGCTGTGACTCATTTTAAGTATTACAGCTCTTAACTGTTTCATAGAATTGTATTAATTTGGAATACAATTTTTAGGGCTGGAAGGAGAAGCGTAAGACTTAAAGATGCAATTACCTCTTGATTTATAATACCAGCTTTGTGGCTGGAGTCATTCTGGTACTCAATTCACATACTGCATTTGGACACTAACTAGTCCTAGATGGTTTACTTTAAGTTGGTCAGAGAGGAACACATTTCATATGTATGATTGTGTCATTTTTTCCTAGGCCAATTAAAAATTATTTTTTTAAAAGATTCACTAATTGTAGGTTATTGAAATTTTATTCTACAGAGAGTCTTTACTTTGTGACTTGGATCTTTCGTAAGCTCTTTATTTGGTAGAGAAAATTAATAAAGAGCACTTTTCTTTTTGACTTGGAGCCATTTTTTATAGGGTTGGGATCTATGTGTTGTATATTGTTTCTCAAGAGCTAGTGTTGTCCCTTTAAAAATAAAGAGGCATAAATAAGAATCTTTAGAGGAATTTGGCAGCTTAGAAACTTTGGGGAAAAAAGAATATCGTGAAAGATGTCAGCATTTGCTTGAGAGAAGAACCTTTTCATATGGCAGTAAAATGTAGTTTCTCACATGTGAAGATGATGCTCTTGAAACACTGTTAGTAGAACAGACTTGGATTTGTTTTTCAAGTACTGGTGATGAAATTTTGGTATATTACCCATGATTTCTAGTGTAGGCTGCTTTCTACAGCTGTGAACTGTTACGAACTGTTCAGCTATTTTGGTTTTCATGTCATTTTGCTGCATTAAATTTTACTTGAAACATCAGAGCATTAGACAGAAGCTGAAAATGTTGTTTTTATGATTATATGTACTATTATATGTACTATTATCTATGATTATATGTACTATTATCTATGGTTATATGTACTATTGTGTACACACAGTCATACAGTAAGTGCTGATTCTTGTATATGTTTGTCATGAAGCCATGGGGACAGACTTTTTGCCTTTCCAGGCTTCTGTCCTCTTTCATAAAGTAAGAATATAGGGTTAGAGCTTTTTAAGGTCCATTGTAGTTCATAGGGTTTTGATTTAACTTTTAATGGTTTCATTTTTTGGACTGTTAAAATTAGTGTTAGTGATCCATCAATATCCTGAAAATGATCAGTTTCTAATTTAAAAATGAATTGTGGAGTTCATAGACTCAATCTTCATAGGTGGAATAATAAAGCATAAAAGAATAGAGCAACATGGAGAAATCATACAAAGAAAATTGGTTTGATTCATTTGTGAATAGTTTTTACAAAGAATAAACACAAATGGAAAAAGGCTATCCCTGTTTCCAGTAATATATTTGAGTGTAAATCTTGGCACGTAATGCAGAACATCAGTAAATCTTTTCAAGAGCCCTTTTTAAAATTTAGAATCAGTGATTGCATACTTTAGAGCTCTGTAATTGATTAATCAAAATTAATTTGACCAGTTTCCACCAGACTAGTATGACCATGTTAATATTTTATAGAATATTAGCAAAAGAAGCAAATATATTTGGTGCCTTTGGCTGCTGACTTGTGTTTTTTTCCCTAGGGTCCTGTGCAGCTTCAGTTTCTCAGGAACCAGGAATGGTTTTGTCTGTGTATACTGTAGTTTTGTAAGGTACTAAAATAATGAGGTATCTAAATTTCAGGATTTTAGAGTTAAAGGGGAATTGACGGGTTATCTGCCTCCTTGTTTTTTTCAGACGAAAAAATTAAGATCCAGAAAGGTTAAATTACATGTCCAGTATCTTACCTAGTCTCTTGAGCACAGAGGTGTAAGTATTGAGAATCAGGTCACCCTGACTGTGTGACCCTGATGAAATCACTTCCTCTTCTGGGCTTTAGGTTCTTCATCTGTAAAGTGAGAGAACTGGACTTGATTTCTAGGCTTACAACCCTCTATTTTCTAAGGACCCATATAGCTTCAAATTTGTGTACATTTTTATGGTTTCATTATGCTTGATATATGAAGATGATAGAACTTAAAAGTATTACTATTAAAAGCATTCTTTTAAATTAATGATCTCTTTTCAAAAAAATTTGATGATTTTATCTTAATCTGTGAATGGAAAACTGACCCCAATGAAGCTTTTATTGAACTCAAATAAAAAGTGATGGTAATAGTTTTAATTTTTTTTGTTCCAAGATTTGGAAAGGATTCTGCATAATCTGCATATCTCTTTTTTCAAGTGTAAGGAAACACCGTAACATTATTGTGATTTTCATTTATAGAACTCTCCCATGAGAACACTTGTGTTGCAGGCCTCAATTTCCCAAAGGAATTATGGTGATTAGTTAGGGTTAACTTGCCTTGCTGGAACTTGTTTGAAATTTCCAGTTTGGCCACCCGATGGGGCACAAGCCACACTTTTCCTTTCAGGCACTTCTGCAAATGAAAGTACAGTATAGTATATTTAAAATAAGGTTTGTAAATGAGTATAGCAATAAGATGCCTGGTATTTACAAATGTTTCTTAAGTGAGCGAATTGTTGTATAAGATAGGAAGCTATTACTGTTATTTTCATTGTTTAATAGAGTATGTTAGGGTGAGTGTCCTGGAAAGATTAGACTTGTGTACCATCCCTGAGGGTTGATTTTGGATTAGTTTTTGGGTGAAGGCCCGTATTATAAGAACATAGACTCTTACTTAACCTGGGGTGATCATGGAAAATCATTCCTGGCTTCAAATTCAGTCCTAACCTGAAAAGCATTTGAGAGATTGTTTAAGTTGTGCTGGCTAGGGGTTTCAAGTATATTTGCATCATAGCCCCAAAGGAGAGTACCCAACACTCCCATGAAGGAAGAGAAGGTAGTTTTAGAAGTGTTGCTTATGTTCATTTTTATGTGTAAGACAGGAAGAAATGAAATTTTACTAACATTGAATAAAATTGTTGATGAGATGACCTCATTTTAGGAGGTAGTCTGAAGGAGAGTCAAGAATTGCTAATAGTTTTCTCACTTGTTTGTTCACTTTCAGAAAATAGCAGTTCAGTTTATAGTTGCATGTAGTTAGATGGATTTATGGATATTACCTAATTTTGACTAAACTAACCCGTATAAAATGGATGTGAATTAAAAAGACTCCTGTAAAGAAGCCAGTAATCCGAGTACACGTGAACAACAAGAAAATGGCAGAGCTGACAGTTCTACTTCTAGCAGGAGCTTTTGTCAGCCAAATTACAGAAGAAACATGCTACTTTAATAGACCTAACAGGCTTGCCAGAAAGTTTCAAAATAATGAAAATAATTCTTCAAAATAGGATTTTAACATCTGCTGTCATCCATAGTGAACTTCACCCTAAATATATGTTATGTATTAGAATATTCTGCATTGGAAGGTCACTTTTCCAGCTTGTAGCCGTTATCATCAAGTTTCACAATTAAGTGAATCTTAAAGTTTGAATTAGGCCTTTGAAATACTAAAAACTAGGATTTTAAAAAGCAGTGAAACTTTTCTGTTAGATTGTTCTTTAAAAGTATTGTTATTGATAATTTCTTAAGAGATTAAAAATATTTGTATTATTCACAAGTGAAAGTTTAAATTAATTTATTATTGTCTCATCTTTTAAAACTTCCATTTAAAATTTTTATGTTTATAATGTACACAGTTGTACACAGTTGTAGAAGGAGATAATTTATAAATAAATGTACATATATTGGAGGTGCATGGTAAACTTTTTAAAAATAGTAATATAACAAAAAAAGTTTGGAAGATTTTGCTCAAGTTGTACAGCTTAACTGGAGGTAGTCTGTGGGTTGCTTGGTATTTATTAATTGGTCTTTGGGAGGTTGTCAAAATTCACTAGGGGTCTTGCCTGGTTGTATTTTTGTTTTTAGGTCTTCCCTTTACCTAGTAAATGCTAAAAGAAGTCAAGTAAACAATGCTCATGAACAAATGCCTAAAAAATTATTTATTCATTCAACACATATTTATAAGGGCTCTATTATGTGCTGTAGGCTGATAGATTTGTCATTAAGTTCTATCTCTTTTATCTTAAAAAGAAAAAACCAAAAACCAATTTTGTGTGTATATGTGTTTGGTTTTATATTTCAGTCATATTTCAAGCACATATTTCAACATAGTGCTTTCAAAACTTAAAATGGTGTAGAAAAGGAAGATTGTAGATTGAGGACTTGGGACATGGTTGTAAATTTGGATCACTATGTAAATAATATGGAAGAATTCTCCCTGGCTTTTCAAACTTTTTATATGTTATACATCTTTAAATTTAATTGTTTATAGAAGGAAATTTGTTTACCTGTTTCTTCCTATCACTAGGTATCTGTGGTATCAGAAAAGCCTGAAAAAGTTATTTATTATAGATCATGCAAAAGTTTAATTAACTTGCTGTAAGCCTAACTTGCAACTTTCATATTATGTGTAATGAGAGGGACAGTGTGATGATTAAGAAAACATAGTCATCTCTACCTGCAGAATTTAGAAAGACTGTAGACCATAAATAAGGAGGTGTAAGTCCTTAGATTCAGTTCTGTCACTGAATATTCACAGATAATTAGTGAACAAGTAATTTTTTTGAAGATTGAAGGTCTGAAACATCATACAGGAAAATGAGAAGCTTTTAGATTATTGTGTGAATTACTTACTTAGACTAAATTGGTAAAGTTGTAATTCACAGAGTAATCCATGTGCTTTGTGAGCTTTTTCTATACCTTAGAGAAGTAATTCTTTAACTTTTTGGTCTTGGTACCATTTGAGACTCTTAAAAATTGTTAAAAAGATTCCAATATCTATTGATAATACTCTGTGTTTGAAATTAAAACTGAGAGATGTATGAAACACAGAGTATACAAGCACACTTTCTACTAGCCTTCAGGGACATGACATCACATTTCATGTGGCCTTTGGGAACTTCCACTGTGTGTACTCGTGAAAGAATGAGTGAAAAACGCATGATGTTGTAGTATTGTAATGGATAATGGGATCCTGCTGCTCGCTGCTCAAAAACCAATAAAGAGGCCAGGTTGGTGGAAAGAAAAGTTTCCTTTATTTGGGATGTCAGCAACAGCGGTGGGGCTGGGGTGGAGTGGGAGGAGTAGGGAGATGACATACTTATCCAAAGACCAGTACCTGCCCCATTTCTTCTATAATCAATGGACAAGAGTTTTTGTAGGGTTAGGGAGGGAGCTACATGCAGAAACAGCACAGTCAGCTTTGACAGTCATCTTGAAATTGATTATTGGTGGTCTGACCAGCGTCATTTCATGTATTTTAAGTACAGATAATCTGCAGTCCCTTGGTTGGTTTGTTCCTGTTTCCTTGAGGCCAGTTCTCAGAATTGTGGTAGCTTATGTCATGGCTACAGTCTGGTCATCATGTAGTTAACGTTTCCTACGTGGTAGGAGTTTTAGTATCTGTAAGACAACTCACAAGATATGGCTCAGACTATTCCAAATCCCTTGAGAAGGACTAAAGGTCTTTGACTATACTTTATAATGACTGGTGGTGATGGTTTTGTTGCTCAGTCATGTCTGACTCCTGCGACCCCATGGACTGTAGCCCGCCAGGGTCCTCTGTCCATGGGATTCTCCAGGCATGAATCCTGGAGTGGGTTGCTGTTTCCTTATCTAAAATAAAGCTGCCTGCTAAATTGCTTCAGTCATGTCCAACTCTTTGCAACTCTGTGGACTGTAGCCTTCCAGGCTCCTATGTCCGTGGGGATTCTCCAGGCAAGTATACTGGAATGGGTTGCCATGCCCTCCTCCAAGGAATTGTCCCGACACAGGGATCAAACTTGTGTCTTCTTATGCCTCCTACAATGGCAGGCAGGTTCTTTACCACTAGCTCCACTTGGGAAACTTCAAAATTTAACATGGATTCAGTGAAAGTGAAAGTGGCTCAGTTGCGTCCGACTCTGTGACCCCATGGACTGTATAGTCCATGGGAATTCTCCAGGCCAGAATACTGGAGTAGGTAGCCATTCCCTGTCCAGGAGATCTTCCCAACCCAGCGATTGAACCCAAGTCTCCCGCGTTGCAGGCGGATTCTTTCCCAGCATTTTCTCACTTCTCTGATCAAACTTAATCTTTGACTAAAGTTTTTCCACAGATAAAAGGCAGGTTGAAGATGGCGCAGGGGGGAGGGGGAGGGCAAAAATCATAGGGTCCAGCTCCATTTCAGTATTATTATGAAAATAGTTTTGATCTTCTGGGTTCCTTGTCATTAAGGAGAAAGGAATTAGCATTTATTGACCAATTAGGAACAAGGTGTCAGCAGCTTTGTTACTTTTTAACTGAAGGATAATTGCTTAACAGAATTTTGTTGTTTTCTGTCAGACCTCAACATGAATCAGCTAAAGGTATACATATATCCCCTCCTTTTTGAAACTCTCTCTCATCTCCCTCCCCATCCCACCCCTCTGGGTCAATACATAGCCCCTGTTTGAGTTTCCTGAGCCATACAACAAATTCCTGTTGGCTAAGATATTTTTTTGGGCTCCAGAATCACTGCGGATGGTGACTGTAGCCATGAAATTAAAAGACCCTTACTCCTTTGAAGAAAAGTTATGATCAACCTAGACAGCATATTAAAAAGCAGAGACATTGCTTTGCCAACAAAGGTCCATCTAGTCAAGGCTATGGTTTTTCCAGTAGTCATGTATGGATGTGAGAGTTGGACTATAAAGAAAGCTGAGTACCAAAGAATTGATGCTTTTGAACTGTGATGTTGGAGAAGATTCTCGAGAGTCCCTTGGACTGCAAGGAGATCCAACCAGTCCATCCTAAAGGAAATCAATCCTGAATATTCATTGGAAGGACTGATGCTGAAGCTGAAACTCTAACACTTTGGCCACATCATGCTAAGAACTGACTTATTTGAAAAGACCCTGATGCTGGGAAAGATTGAAGGCAGGAGGAGAAGGGGACGACAGAGGATGAGATGGTCGGATGGCATCACTGACTCAATGGAAATGTGTTTGAGTAAACTCTGGGAGTTGGTGATGGACAGGGAGGCCTGGTGTGCTGCGGTTCATGGGGTCACAGAGTCGGACACGACTGAGCAACTGAGCTGAAGATAGATGATTTATTATCTTCATTTTACTGATGCGGAAACTCAGGCTTAGAGAGACTAACCAATTTATTCATGGCCATACACTTACTAAGTAGTAGAGCCAGACTTTGAAATAAAATCTGTCATACTTGGGAGCTCTTGCTTTTATATGGGAATTGTAAATAGCAGTGGTGCTAACAGGGGCGGTAACAACAGCTGTTATTTTTTGAGTGCTTTCTTTGTCAGTCACTACGGCATTACTTTAAAAGCATCTCTTTATAGCAAGCTGTGTAGGTAGGTTTTTATGTTTGCTCTGTTTGTAGACCGGGAACCTGAGTTTTAGAGCCATTCAGTAACTGATTATGTTGAAACTGCTAATTGTGGTTAGCAGATATGAGATTGAAAGAGCCCCTGCTCTTAATTCCGACATCCTGCTGGTTTATGAAAAATAAATAACTCCATCCATTTATGCATACATACGTTTAGGCACAGTCTCCAGCACCGGCTAAAGTAATGGCTGGTCTATTTTTAGTCCTAGGTCTTAGTTCTGCATGGTTTGGAGGTAGTAGAGTGTGGTCTGGAGGTTAGAGTTCACCTCTATTAACTTATTTTTTTCCTCAAGATTATCAGTGTAACTCTTATGAGGTAGGCAGCTGTTAAACAGAGGAACTTATAAAGATGAGCCATAGGAAAAAGTTAATGAGATATAATGATAGTGTGAAAGGAGGAAGATAAAGAAGAGTGAGCATAGGTGTTGCTATGCCACAGTTGTGGCTTTTTGCTTTTAAAGCATTCCATAGATCATGGAATGTCAGACCTATAAGGAATTCCAGAGATTATTTAGTCCAGTTCCCTTTTTTACTTGAGTGGGAAATGAAGTCCAGAGAGGTTGTGATTCAAGGACACGTAGCTTGGTTAGTGGCAGAGTTAATGCAATCACTCTGATTCATTTTATTGTTTAACTGTTTTGCATCATGTAGTTGTGTGTCAGTAATGCATGGAGAGAACAAACTCTGAAGCCAGACTGCCTAGGTTCATATTCCAGCTGCACAGTTTACTAGCTGAGTGACCTCAGGCAAGTCATTCTGTTAATTCCTCTCTGTTCTTCAGTTTCCTCATTTGTAAAATGGGGACAGTAATAGTAGTTACAAGACTTCTGTGAGGATTATATGAGTTAAAATATGAAAAATGCTAATATAATACCTATATTTGCTATTAAAATTACTTCTGCTAGAGAGTTCAGCGGTATTAGTTAAGGCTAGGTTAGCAGTATCTTTGTGGGGAAAACTGAGCCTCAAATTTTGTCCCTCTGGGCTTGTTCAGTTCAGGTTTTTGGAAAACATCTCTATTGATTTTAGATATTGTTCCTTTTACCTGTGATATTTATATTAATAAATTTTCCTTTTTATATACAGTAAGAAATTCAGATGGGAGCAATCATATGGTTTTGAAATGAATTAGTTTTCCTTGGTTACTTGTAACTTGTATTCATTTTGGTTATAGACTGTGCCTGCATATTATTTTTTTTTCAATTGGGGTGACATTTACATGTGCACTCCTAAATCTGAATAGCTTAAGTGAATCCTTTGAATTTTTAGTGGCTATCTAATTGTAGTTTGTTTCAGTTTTCTAATGAAAATTTAATTTTTTAATACTAAATTGGTTTTAGAGTTGAAAAAGACCTTCTCAAGTCCTCTGTTTCACAGATGAATAAATAATTTGAGGGCAGAAAGGCCAAGATATATGTATGGTCAGCCTCACAACTGGCTGATAGCAGAGCCTGGNATTGTAGTTTGTTTCAGTTTTCTAATGAAAATTTAATTTTTTAATACTAAATTGGTTTTAGAGTTGAAAAAGACCTTCTCAAGTCCTCTGTTTCACAGATGAATAAATAATTTGAGGGCAGAAAGGCCAAGATATATGTATGGTCAGCCTCACAACTGGCTGATAGCAGAGCCTGGGATTAATACTGACCTCTTGCTCACTGGTATACCTTACTGAGGCTTATCACTGCTATATAAACATGTCTTTACTTTTAATTTTAAAAGTTCATTTTCTTTGTAAGAGACCATATGAATTTAAATGTTCTTGTTAATTATTACTTACTCAGCATTAATACATTTATGTGAATCTGATCCTTTAGTTCACATTAACCACCTCAAATCATTCTTGTGTGTGTCAGTTAAAAGACTAGATAAATAAGAGGCTCAAATTTAAAAATATTGCTTACTCAATTACAACCATTGCCCCATTTAGGTAGAAACCTCTCTTAGGTGAGGAGATAGGACTAAAGAATTATAGTTAAGGCTTGAGGAGTTAGGTAGAGATGAGAGGAGGACTCAGGAAAGTTGAAGAATCATTTGGGCATTTCTCTGTAGCATACCTGAATGTTAACACAGGTTCCATGTTAACCTCTGCATGAACAGCACCTCCCTCTCTACCCCCTATCTCTTAAAACATACTGCCAAGCTGAAGTCAGGGCATATCTGACTAGAGAAGATTAGAATATACAATATTAATCTGTTAACTATTCACGATGTCCCCTTCCTTTTTTGAAAAAATAGTAAAGTGACAACGATGATAATGACAACAGCTAATGTTCATTGAGTTTCTGTCGTATCGGGTGTTTTATATTTAATCTGTACCCTCTAAAGTAGATTTTGTTATCCTGTTTTAAGAAGTCACTGAATCTTAGATTGAGTAGATTGCCCAAGGTCACATAGTTGGTGAATGGCAAAACCAGAGTTCAAACACAGGTTTGTCTTATTTTACAGCCTGGATTCTTAACATGAGGATACATGGTCAGGATCTTGCAAGGGGCTGGTGATGTAAAAATAGGTATGCGCCTGTCCTAAAGGAGCTTATAACTTGGTTAGTCTTCTAATCGTAGTGTATGTTGTGATCATGTTACAGAGGAATGGCCGATTGATTTGCTCTGGTGAATCAAAGGTATTTATCTTGAAAGCTTTCACAGAAGTACTAGAGATTCAGTAGGGTTTCTTGCCATGGTGAAGAGGGGACAGGGCACTGAGGGCATTCTAGGCAGATCGAGTAATATTGAACGAAAGCACAGATAGGTGGAAGTACGCAAGCATATTAGTGAAATCTGGTTTAGTAGGTACACTGGAGGGCTGATAGTGTGATTTGTACTGAGCTTTGAATACCATGTTGAGGACTTTAAATGTTTCCTGGTTGTGAACCACTAAGGATTTTAAAGAGACTTGGGTAGAGGGATCAATGCAAAGGGAGAATGTAGTTTAGATCCTGGAGATTCAGTGGGGAGACCAAGACCAAAGACAGGAAAACCAAATAGTATAGCCAAAAATAGTGAGAGCTTGAATTTACTACCTCATTTAATCAGTTTTCCCACACTTTAACATCTAAAATCAAGATATATCTCGTAATTAATTGTCATAGATTAATTGGCAGACTTTTTTCATTCTTAGAAGCACATAAAGTAATGGTGTATATTACTACTAATGGGATCTTAGATTTGATGAAATTATGATAGTAATAATATATAATATTTACTGAAAGCCAGCTGTGTGTCAGGCAGAGTTGTAGATACATGTTAGCATCCAGCAGCTGGTAGTGTCTGGCATATTTAGAAACTTAAAAACAACAACAAAATAGAATGTAACTGAAAGACTATGGGATCTGCCTGAGATGTCATTAAGGGATAAGAAAGAGAGATTCAGGAGAGCGTCATTGAAGGCAGTCAGTGGAGAAAACAGGAAAAGATCATGTTTATCCCCTACAGAGCGTGACTAGAGCTGTGGAAATGAGTTACGTTGGTATGAATTAGGAGAAGTTGGTCTTATTCTTTAGTTTTGTTTATTCAGTGAAATGTGATCATTGATGACAAAATTGAGATGATAGTCTTTCTCCTGTTTTTCAAATATTTGTATAATAGCAGGTAACAAAAGTGTTAATAAACAGGTGAGTCACCACCTCTCATCACATAGTTCAAACATGTTTTGATTAAATCTTTCTTTTTGAGTAGAATAAGCTTACTTGAAATATTAGTATTTCCAATTATGTTGCCATTAGTTATTTGCTAAAGAGGATTGCAAGATTTTTTTTTCTAGGATTTGTTTGCTTAGTATCCTGGACTTTGAAAAATTCAGTTCTTGATAGATTCAGAAATTAGAAAGTGAATTGATTTAGAGATCACCAAAATTGAAATTGTAATAACCCTGTTATTGTAATTGTAATAACCGTGCTGGGTAAGTCATGTAGCCTTTCTGTGCCACAATTCTCTATCCTTAAACTGGAAATGATACTGCGTTTTACTTTTGGAGGATCATGTGAAATGAAATGAATCAATAATTGGAAAACAGGACAGGAGGTTTAATAGTTACTACACATAGTAAGTATTAGCCATTATTACATATCTGTCCTTAGTTGTTTGAGTCTAACAATTGAGCAGCATCTTGATTCGTTTACTGTTGACACAATTGGGGGAAAGGGTCAGTGAAACTGTAACTAGGAAAAAACAACTTAGACTATTTATTCAATTATTGAACAAATGGAAGTTGAAAGAATTTTACCTTTTTAAAAAAGGCTATGGGAGTATCAGACCACCTGACCTGCGTCTTGAGAAATCTGTATGCAGGTCAGGAAGCAACAGTTAGAACTGCACATGGAACAACAGACTGGTTCCAAATAGGAAAAGGAGTACGTCAAGGCTGTATATTGTCACCTTGCTTATTTAACTTCTATGCAGAGTACATCATGAGAAACACTGGGCTGGATGAAGCACAAGCTGGAATCAAGATTGCTGGGAGAAATATCAATAACCTCAGATACGCAGATGACACCACCCTTATGGCAGAATGTGAAGAGGAACTAAAGAGTCTCTTGATGAACGTGAAAGAGAAGAGTGAAAAAGTTGGCTTAAAGCTCAACATTCAGAAAACAAAGATCATGGCATCTGGTCCCATCACTTCATGGCAGATAGATGGGGAAACAGTCGCTGACTTTATTTTTAGCTCCAGAATCACTGCAGATGGTGATTGCAGCCATGAAATTAAAAGACGCTTACTCCTTGGAAAGAAAGTTATGATCAACCTAGATAGCATATTAAAAAGCAGAGAGACATTACTTTGTCAACGAAGGTCTGTCTAGTCAAGGCTATGATTTTTCCAGTAGTCATGTATGGATGTTGGACTATGAAGAAAGCTGAGCACTGAAGAATTGATGCTTTTGAACTGTGGTGTTGGAGAAGACTCTTGAGAGTCCCTTGGACTGCAAGGAGATTCAGCCAGTCCATTCTAAAGGAAATCAGTCCTGAACATTCATTGGAAGGACTGATGCTGAAGCTGAAACTCCAATACTTTTGTTACCTGATGCAAAGAACTGGCTCATTTGAAAAGACCCTGATGCTGGGAAAGATTGAAGGCAGAAGGGGACGATAGAGGATGAGATGGTTAGATGGCATCACCAACTCAGTGGACATGAATTTGGGTGGACTCCAGGAGTTGGTGATGGACAGGGAGGCCAGGTGTGCTGCGGTTCATGGGGTTGCAACGAGTTGGACATGACTGAGCAACTGAACTGAACTGAGTATTTCATAGAACACAAAGTTTGTTACTACTTGCTGATGGTTATTGATGAAAGAAAAAAAGATTGTACATTTTTGAAAGATTCTTTGGTTTTTTAGAGGTGAAAAACTGGGAAGAAAAGTGGTCATTTTTTCCTTTTTCTTTCGCATTTTTATTGTGCTGCTAAGTTGCTTCGGTCGTGTCTGACTCTGTGCGACCCCATAGATGGCAGCCCACTAGGCTTCCCCGTCTCTGGGATTCTCCAGGCAAGAACACTGGAGTGGGTTGCCATTTCCTTCTCCAATGTATGAAAGTGAAAGTGAAGTCGCTTGGTTGTGTCTGACTCCTAGCGACCCCATGGACTGCTGCCTACCAGGCTCCTCTGTCCATGGGATTTTCCAGGCAAGAGTACTGGAGTGGGTTGCCACGCCCAAGAATCTACTCTCTGTGAACATTTTCATCAACCTACAGTATTCTTGTCTGGAGAATTCCATGGACAGAGGAGCCTGGTGGGCTATAGTCCATGGGGTTGTAAAAGAGTCAGACACGACTGAGCAACTAACACACACACACAAACACACAGACTGTCATTTAATCCTTAGACATCACTGGCTTCATGATACGGATGGAGAGATGGAGACTCAGAGACTCGAGTGGTAGAAATCGCAGCTGTCATTTGTCAAGGACTAAGTATATGTCATGTATTCTGTTTGCATATGTGTATTGGATTTAATTCCTAAATGAACCTTATGCATTAGGCATATTAGACCCATTTTTCAGATGAGAAAACTGAGACTCAAAGAGGTGAGTCCATAGCAGAGCCAGGGCTCTGACTCAGATCCTTTGGCTCCAAAGTCTGTGTCCCTTTCAAAAGCCCATGTTAGAAGAGCCCAGTCTGGAAGGCAGGTCAAGACAAATGACCAGGGACTTCTGATGCAACTGGGATGTTTAGATTTTGTTCAGCCTATAGGTGACCAAGAGCCTCTTTGAAAAGGTATGAACCATGGTCAGAGGTAACCGGATCGCAATGTGACTTCCAGATGAATGAATGAACTGCTTCAGAGTAACATCACTAGTGGAAGTACTTAACTCGTTGTGACCCCATGAACCGCAGCACATCAGGCCTCCCTGTCCATCACCAATTCCTGGAGTCCACCCAAACTCATGTCCACTGAGTTGGTGATGTCATCTAACCATCTCATCCTCTGTCGTCCCCTTCTGCTTTCAATCTTTCCCAGCATCAGGATCTTTTCAAATGAGCCAGTTCTTTTGTTGTAAGCCTTATTAAAATTTCTGAATTGATTTGTAAGCATAATGTATTAGAGAAGAAAGTGTTTTAGGGAAGGAGATTACTATCAAGTGCCGAATTTTGGCATTCCTTCTTGACCTTTCTTCTAGTTTAGAGACAGTGTTATTTAATATGATAGGTTTTATGTTAGGAAAATTTATGAGACCATTGTTTAACCAACTTTATGTTTAAAAAATTTAAATAACATGAAATCAATAATCAACAATAATAGTTGTGTATTTTGTGAACTTGCCTTGTTAAATACAGAATATCCTACTAAAGTATCATCCCCCTTCCAAGTTGCTTAATTGCAAACATACACAATATTTTAGTAGTTAGATCTTCTTTTCTCATTAGTATTTGAAATTAAATAAAAATATTATTGGTAAAGATAAAATAATACTATTAAACTTTTGTTTTGGCTGTGCCATGCGGCACGCGGAACCTTAGTTCCCCATTCAGGGATCAAACCCGTGCCACCTGCCTTGGGAATAGAGAGTCTTAACCACTGCTAGGGAAGTTCCTATTAGACATTTTTAAACCTATCACTTTTCTTTTGCTTAGCACAGTGATTTATGTTGGTGGTTTAATATTTATGCTTTAAATAACAGAAGTTGTATGGCTAGCCAGATATAGAGGTTGAAGGAGGGAAGAATTTAATACAATGGTTTAAATGTAAGGAAAGTGGTAAGAATTTAATACAACGGTTTAAATGTAAGGAAAGGGGTAGAGACTAGCTACTTTAGAAGGTGGTAAATTCATGCTGATTTCATTTGTGAAATATCTATATGTAGAGATAACTACTAGCTGGAATTTGAAAAATTATATCAAAAGATAAGACATTATAGGTGAGATAGTAGTTAAAGAATTAAATCACTAGTGGAAAGTATGTAACACACAAAAATAGAGACAGAGGAAATCTTGGAAAATGAGTTGTCATAGGAGTTAAGGGTCTGAAGGGTAAATGGACTGTCAGCAGTGACATGCTTTGTAGACAGGTTAATGAGAATTAGAATTAAGGTAGGCCTTTGGATATGACAAAATTCTGAACACAGATTTTCTTCTGCTAACTTTATTCCAAGTTTGAAGAGGTTAAAAGTCATTTAGATAACGTATCTGTATGTTTCGTTTGAGAAATTTGTCTATTAACAAGAGTGATGAAAATGGGATGAAACCTTTAGGAATGAGTAGGATAAAGTAAAAAATTCTTTGAAAGATGTGTGGGGTCCATTCATCTTGAAGGTAATAGAGAAGATAGCTTTAATTTTATCTAAATTTTTTGCTTTAATTGCATTTCCCTCATTTATTGGCTGTGGACTTTTAAACAGTTATTTTATTTCTCTGAACCTCAATTTTCTTGGTGCAAAATGAGGATAATATTTACCTTTCAAGATTATTATGAGAATTAGATATAATAACACATGAAAGGGCTTCCCAGGTGGCATAGTGGTAAAGAATCTGCCTGCCAAGCAGGAGACGTGGGTTTAATCCTTGGGTCAGGAGGATCCCTTGGAGAAGAAAATGGCAGCCCACTGAGGTATCCTTGACAGGGTGATCCCATAGACAGAAGAGCCTGGTAGGCTACAATCCATGAGATTGCAAAGAGTCAGACATGATTTAGTGACTAAATAGCAACAGTATATGAAAGTGCCAGCAAGGGCCTGATCTATGGAAGATACTTTTCAATAATGTATAACTGTTAATTTCTATCATCATTAAAAATAAGCCATAAGAGTAACTTTTTATTCATTTATTCAGCAGATATTTATTTTAGGGTGTTGGTACTCAGTCTTTTAGTATACCAATACCCTCTTTCAGTGTCATGAAATTTCTTGGAAACTGATGATAGCTGGTAGTATTGAAATTGGAGCTGTGAAGTGGTCTGAGACTCATGGATTAGAAACCATTTTTATGAAGTGTATAGGTGTATTGCAGAACCTTTGGGTTCCTTTTTTTTTTCTTTCAGATAAACTAGCAAACTGTTACTAAGAACAGAGTGGGAATTTTATGTTGCCATACTATTATATTTGGACAAAATTCAGTATGTTTTATCAACCTGTGTAAACCTTATATATTAAAGAGGGCTGGAAGTCAAACACACTAGGAACTTTTCTTGTGGCTAGTAAATGAAAGAGGTTTGAATTTGATGTGGAAATTAACAAAAATAATGAAAATTCAGACAAAAGAAGTGATTTTGCATTTTGGTATTTCATGAAACTCGAAATGCTATAAAATAATTAAATAAAAATAACATAGTTAACATTTTAAAAATTAACTGATGTGCTGATTTTGGATATTTAGGCTTTATGTTGCAAAGTCTGTGCAGTTTACAAACATATTTTGACTTTTACTGTGCTAGATGCTATGGCCCATAAGAACTGAAGTGAGATTACTCTCTGCCCTTAGAGAATTTACAACTGTTACCACAGTAAATGTAAGAATGAGCCATATAGGTTTAATTAGTTATAAAAGAACATTTGTTATCAGCTGCATGTTATTGTCAGAACAGGATCCTTAGGTAAGGAAGATACTGATTTAATCTGTCAGATTTATTCTGTCCCAGCCCAGAAATGCAGCTGTATGATTTCTCAAGGGCATTCACTGTAAGTTAAATTACACTGTTGGTGGCTGTGACTTACGGGAATGCAGTTTTGCTTGTTATTGCTAAATGAATCACTTCTTGAAATTGTCATAGTCTTCCTTTCCATAGTTTTTGTATCTTTATGGAAATATAAATTTTAGGGACTTTGATCAAGACAAGCCAAAGATGTTGGTTATGATCTAATAATGTTACATTTTGTGATACAAAAATATTTTTCAAATATAGCCTCATGTATTAATTATCTGTTGCTCTGTAGCAAACTGCCTAAAACTACTGAAACAGTAAGACACATTCATTATCTTTCTGTGTGTAAAGAGTTTGGAAGCAGCTTAACTGGGTGATTCTGGCTCAGGATATTTTGTGAGGTTGTGGTCAAGATGTCAGTCAGGGCTGCAGTCATTTCAAGGCTTGCTGGGGACTGGATCTGATTCTGGAATAGCTCGCTCAAATGGTTCACAAATTTGTGCTGACTTTTTTTTAGGAGGCCTCAGTTCCTTACCACTTGGATCTCTCCATAGGGGTGCTTCAGTTTCTTCATGACCGGATTTTTCTACAGTGGGGAATCGAAGAAAGAGCAAGACGAATGCTGCAGTGCCTTTCGTGACCTAACCTTGGAAGCAGTGTTCTGTCATTTATGCAGGATTCTATTGGCTGTATGCCCGTGCGTGCATGCTCAGTTGTATCATTCGTGTCCAACTCTTTGTGACCCCATGGACTGTAACCCGCCAGGCTCCTCTGTCCATGGGGATTCTCCAGGCAAGAATACTGGAGTGGGTAGCCATTCCCTTTTCCAGGGGATCTTCCTGACCCAGGGATCAAATCTGCAGCTCCCACGGCTCCTGCATTGCAGGCAGATTCTTTACCGCTGAGCCAATGGAGAAGCCCCATTAGCTATACAGGTCAGTCCTATTTAGTATGGAAGGGGATTGCACAAGAGTGTTACTACCAGGAGTTAGGAATCATTGGAGGCTATTTCAGAGGCTAGTTATTGCATCTGACATAAAAATCTAATAATTTAGAAAAGTGTTGGAAATAGAAGAGTATCAGAAAATTGAAAGGCCAAAATTAGAGGTAAATTTTAGAAAGTAACATTTCACTCCAAATAATGGGTAACATGTCTTTTTCTCAAAGAAACATGGATTAAAGAATGAGCAGTAAGAGTCCATTGAAATAGTTTAGGTGAGAGGATGGGAGAGAATGAAGTAAAAGAGGTTGGGGTGGTGGCATTAATGGAATCAGATCATTAAACTTAGGAGCGCAAAGGAGGGGAATAAAAAAATGTTAACCCCCTAGGACAAGGATTTTTCTTTTCCTCAATGTGTACCCCAGGTGCCTAAAACAGGCCTGGCACGTAGCAGAGACACAAGTATTTATTGAAGGAGTGAGACAATAACTAAGATTGTTAATCTGTGTGATGTGGTTACTGGCAGTGACATTAACAGAAATAAAGACATGAAAAGTGTAGGCTTTGGGAAGAAAATGAATTTTAGACATTTTGTATATGTGTTAGCAGACATGTGTCTGAGGATTTAGATTAGGGAGATACCCATATAGAAATAGTAAAAACCATATCAGTGGGTATTGCAGTGTGTTAGGGAGGAAATGTATAAATACAGATATAACAGGACATACTCCAAGTTGATTGTTCCTATTATAAATTACATATAGTCTGTACATTTAACAAATTCGTTAATAATTTAATGTTGTGACAACTTTTGTATATTGGATTGCCTTTTACCAATGGTGCTCAGTTGTTAAGTCATGTCTAACTCTTTGCAACCCCATAGATGGGATTTTCCAGGCAAGAATACTGGAGTGGTTGCCGTTTTCTTCTCCAGTTTGCTGATGGGATACATTTAAATTCCATGAAAATTGAGTCATGCATAATGATTCTAATGTACTATAGGTGTCTAATATACTATAGGATTGTTAAGCATGTATGAGAATACATTAATTTTAAATTTTATTATATTAGATTATAAAGATTTGTATATATTTTTTAACTTTACAGATTATTTCTATCATCAAAAACAGAGCTAGGTTAGTTTATTTCTATTTGGGGATAGAAATAAAGGTAAATTAGATAGTCATTCTTTGTACAGGATTCTTGAGAATGCCCAGTGCCCTCTTCTAAGGTTTATAGTTTGATTTATAGAACTGTTCTTAGCACTTTAGTATCAGGAAAATATGACTGATTTCTGGATAGTGAGACAAACTAGGTCAAATGTAACTGACTTGCACATTATTCACAGACTACTCAGTATTTCTGGTGAAAAAATTAAAAGGGGGAATATAGGGGATTTCCTGGTAGTTAAGTGGTTAAGAATCCACCTTCCAATGTAGGGGACATGGGTTCAATCCCTGGTCGGGGAACTAAAATCTCATATGCCATGGGGCAGCTAAGCCCACATGCTGCAATGAAGAGCTGCTGTGGCCATAAATAAGTGAAAAAAGAAAGGGAATACAAAAAGAAGATAAGAGATAATTGGAGAGTATTTCTGGGGTGTGTAGATCAGGCATAATGTACATATTCTTAAGTATATATCAAAATTATAGTCAGTGCCATTTGAAAAAATCTTATGTAAATTTTATTGAATTATTAAGCTCTGTTAACAGGGATAATGCTTCCTTTAAAGGTTTATAACAACTATTTCTTGCCCTTTCTCTTCAAATGCCTATGTTTGTTTTATTGTTCATTAATCCAGTAGTTGGATTGCAGTGTGGTGGTTTTGGATGTTGAAGCATATGAGAAAAATATAAATCAGATATTTTGTTAATGAAGATGATAATATTTATGGCATGTCATGTTCGAGGCTAATAGCAAGTTGACACAGTAGAAATCTTTCTACCCTGAATACTCATTGAAAGGACTGATGCTGAAGCTGATGCTCCAGTATTTTGGCCACCTAATGTGAAGAACCAGCTCATTAGAAAAGACCCTATGCTGGGAAGGATTGAAGGCAGGAGGAGAAGGGAATGACAGAGGATGAGATGGTTGGATGGCATCACTGATTCAATGGACCTGAACTTGGGCAAACTCCGGGAGATGGTGAGGGACAGGGAAACCTGATGTGCTCCAGTCCGTGGTGTTGCAAAGAGTCGGACACGACTGGAGTCTGAACAACAACAAGGAATCTTTCTAGCTTCTGATCCTTGTTCTAGGAAATGGTCTGTGAAACCCATGTGTTTAGAAAGGAGAGATGATCTTTGTTGTTTAGTTGCTAAGTCATGTCCAACTGTTTTGCGACTCCATGGACTGTAGCCACCAGGCTCCTCTTTCCATGGGATTTCCCAGATAAGAATACTGGAGTGGGTTGCCATTTCCTTCTCCAGGGGATATTCCCAACTCAGGGATCGAACCCAGGTCTCCTGCAAGTAGATTCTTTCCCACTAAGCCAGCAGGGAAGTCCAGTGATGATCTACTGTGGGTTATTAAAAATTAACAACGTAAGAAGCTTGTATTGGCAGTATTATTGAACTATACCCATTCAGAAAACAAAGATCATGGCATCCGGTCCCATCACTTCATGGGAAATAGATGGGGAAACAGTGGAAACAGTGTCAGACTTTATTTTTTGGGGCTCCAAAATCACTGCAGATGTTGACTGCAGCCATGAAATTAAAANTCATTGGAGGCTATTTCAGAGGCTAGTTATTGCATCTGACATAAAAATCTAATAATTTAGAAAAGTGTTGGAAATAGAAGAGTATCAGAAAATTGAAAGGCCAAAATTAGAGGTAAATTTTAGAAAGTAACATTTCACTCCAAATAATGGGTAACATGTCTTTTTCTCAAAGAAACATGGATTAAAGAATGAGCAGTAAGAGTCCATTGAAATAGTTTAGGTGAGAGGATGGGAGAGAATGAAGTAAAAGAGGTTGGGGTGGTGGCATTAATGGAATCAGATCATTAAACTTAGGAGCGCAAAGGAGGGGAATAAAAAAATGTTAACCCCCTAGGACAAGGATTTTTCTTTTCCTCAATGTGTACCCCAGGTGCCTAAAACAGGCCTGGCACGTAGCAGAGACACAAGTATTTATTGAAGGAGTGAGACAATAACTAAGATTGTTAATCTGTGTGATGTGGTTACTGGCAGTGACATTAACAGAAATAAAGACATGAAAAGTGTAGGCTTTGGGAAGAAAATGAATTTTAGACATTTTGTATATGTGTTAGCAGACATGTGTCTGAGGATTTAGATTAGGGAGATACCCATATAGAAATAGTAAAAACCATATCAGTGGGTATTGCAATCTGTTAGGGAGGAAATGTATAAATACAGATATAACAGGACATACTCCAAGTTGATTGTTCCTATTATAAATTACATATAGTCTGTACATTTAACAAATTCGTTAATAATTTAATGTTGTGACAACTTTTGTATATTGGATTGCCTTTTACCAATGGTGCTCAGTTGTTAAGTCATGTCTAACTCTTTGCAACCCCATAGATGGGATTTTCCAGGCAAGAATACTGGAGTGGTTGCCGTTTTCTTCTCCAGTTTGCTGATGGGATACATTTAAATTCCATGAAAATTGAGTCATGCATAATGATTCTAATGTACTATAGGTGTCTAATATACTATAGGATTGTTAAGCATGTATGAGAATACATTAATTTTAAATTTTATTATATTAGATTATAAAGATTTGTATATATTTTTTAACTTTACAGATTATTTCTATCATCAAAAACAGAGCTAGGTTAGTTTATTTCTATTTGGGGATAGAAATAAAGGTAAATTAGATAGTCATTCTTTGTACAGGATTCTTGAGAATGCCCAGTGCCCTCTTCTAAGGTTTATAGTTTGATTTATAGAACTGTTCTTAGCACTTTAGTATCAGGAAAATATGACTGATTTCTGGATAGTGAGACAAACTAGGTCAAATGTAACTGACTTGCACATTATTCACAGACTACTCAGTATTTCTGGTGAAAAAATTAAAAGGGGGAATATAGGGGATTTCCTGGTAGTTAAGTGGTTAAGAATCCACCTTCCAATGTAGGGGACATGGGTTCAATCCCTGGTCGGGGAACTAAAATCTCATATGCCATGGGGCAGCTAAGCCCACATGCTGCAATGAAGAGCTGCTGTGGCCATAAATAAGTGAAAAAAGAAAGGGAATACAAAAAGAAGATAAGAGATAATTGGAGAGTATTTCTGGGGTGTGTAGATCAGGCATAATGTACATATTCTTAAGTATATATCAAAATTATAGTCAGTGCCATTTGAAAAAATCTTATGTAAATTTTATTGAATTATTAAGCTCTGTTAACAGGGATAATGCTTCCTTTAAAGGTTTATAACAACTATTTCTTGCCCTTTCTCTTCAAATGCCTATGTTTGTTTTATTGTTCATTAATCCAGTAGTTGGATTGCAGTGTGGTGGTTTTGGATGTTGAAGCATATGAGAAAAATATAAATCAGATATTTTGTTAATGAAGATGATAATATTTATGGCATGTCATGTTCGAGGCTAATAGCAAGTTGACACAGTAGAAATCTTTCTACCCTGAATACTCATTGAAAGGACTGATGCTGAAGCTGATGCTCCAGTATTTTGGCCACCTAATGTGAAGAACCAGCTCATTAGAAAAGACCCTATGCTGGGAAGGATTGAAGGCAGGAGGAGAAGGGAATGACAGAGGATGAGATGGTTGGATGGCATCACTGATTCAATGGACCTGAACTTGGGCAAACTCCGGGAGATGGTGAGGGACAGGGAAACCTGATGTGCTCCAGTCCGTGGTGTTGCAAAGAGTCGGACACGACTGGAGTCTGAACAACAACAAGGAATCTTTCTAGCTTCTGATCCTTGTTCTAGGAAATGGTCTGTGAAACCCATGTGTTTAGAAAGGAGAGATGATCTTTGTTGTTTAGTTGCTAAGTCATGTCCAACTGTTTTGCGACTCCATGGACTGTAGCCACCAGGCTCCTCTTTCCATGGGATTTCCCAGATAAGAATACTGGAGTGGGTTGCCATTTCCTTCTCCAGGGGATATTCCCAACTCAGGGATCGAACCCAGGTCTCCTGCAAGTAGATTCTTTCCCACTAAGCCAGCAGGGAAGTCCAGTGATGATCTACTGTGGGTTATTAAAAATTAACAACGTAAGAAGCTTGTATTGGCAGTATTATTGAACTATACCCATTCAGAAAACAAAGATCATGGCATCCGGTCCCATCACTTCATGGGAAATAGATGGGGAAACAGTGGAAACAGTGTCAGACTTTATTTTTTGGGGCTCCAAAATCACTGCAGATGTTGACTGCAGCCATGAAATTAAAAGACGCTTACTCCCTGGAAGAAAAGTTATGACCAACCTAGATAATATATTCAAAAGCAGAGACATTACTTTGCCGACTAAGGTCCGTCTAGTCAAGGCTATGGTTTTTCCTGTGGTCATGTAGGGATGTGACAGTTGGACTGTGAAGAAGGCTGAGCGCCAAAGAATTGATGCTTTTCTACTGTGGTGTTGGAGAACACCCTTGAGAGTCCCTTGGACTGCAAGGAGATCCAACCAGTCCATTCTGAAGGAGGTCAGCCCTGGGATTTCTTTGGAAGGAATGATGCTAAAGCTGAAACTCCAGTACTTTGGCCACCTCATGTGAAGAGCTGACTCATTGGAAAAGACTCTGATGCTGGGAGGGATTGGGGGCAGGAGGAGAAGGGGACGACCGAGGATGTGATGGCTGGATGGCATCACTGACTCAATGGACGTGAGTCTGAGTGAACTCCGGGAGTTGGTGATGGACAGGGAGGCCTGGCGTGCTGCAATTCATAGAGTCGCAAAGAGTCAGACACGACTGAGTGACTGAACTGAACTGAACCCTATTTTGTACAATAGATATATTGTGGAAGGTTTAAGCAATAAAATTAGGAGTTCTTGTTTAAAGTGTACATGTGTCAATCCTAATCTCCCAATTTGTCCCGCCCTCCCCTTCTCCTCCCTATGCCCCCCACCCCGTGTCCATATGTCTGTCCTCATATATACTACCGTGTGTAAGATGGGTAGCTAGTGAGAACCTGCTGTATGGTACAGGAAGCTCAGCTTGGTGTTCTGTGATGATGTAAATGGGTGGGATGGGATGGTGGGGCGGGAGGGAGGTCCTTGAGGGAGGGGATACATGTGTACATATAGCTGGTTCACTTCATTGTACAGCAGAAACTAACACAACATTGTAAAACAATTATACTCCAGTAAAACAAAATAAAACATGTGCAGGAAAAAATACCATGTATATAGATTGAGACTGCATATGTTTTCTTAGGAATGTGTAGGTTTCTTGTAAGAATTAAAAAGTCTGTGTACTCATGTCAGCAATCATCAGAAAATATAATAGGAGCATATTCTAAATCATCTAGTTGACCATCTTATAACCTAGATGCCAGGAGATGGCAGTGTCTCTGTTTATGCTTGTTTGGTCATGTTGGCTCCAAGTAGTGTTATACTATTTTGTGATGAGTTAATTAAGAACTGAGGCATTTCTAATATGTAAATGATGTAGTCACGTCTAGCAGATGGATGGTTAAATGGTGCGATAGCCCACTGTATAACATAAGTTTTGTGGTAGTTTACATTCTGTTAGCTAATATTCCTTGAGCGTCTTCTGTGTTCCAGGCACTGATCAAAATACTCCTCATGTACAATAATATATATGATATTATTCAATAATAATAATGAATCATAATTAACGTAAGGATTTGTGTTTTAAGTTTTTAATTTGTACAGTAGACCTGTGAGATATGTGTAATTACTAGTCCTGTTTTACAGATGAGGGTACTGAAGTATAGAGAAGTTAATTTTTATGTTTACATAGCTAATAAGTGGTAGAGTTGTTTTTCGTACATATTACCTCACTCCATAGCCTCTAGCTACTGGCTTTCTGTCTCCTGATAGATAGCTGACTGTACTGCCTCGTGGTAGATCCCATCTGACATAGTCATCTGCGCGTTTCAAACTCAGAATAGGCAAAATGGCATTTTATTCATGTTACCAATTCAGATTTTTATTCAGCAAACATCTTGTTTCCTGTCATGTTAATGTTGTTGATTTAATAATACTGGTTTTGTGATTGTTTGGATTTAATTTGTAAGATTTTACTGTCATATGTATTGTTACAAACTCTAAGAGTTTTGTCCTAGTTTGTATATATTTCAATAATATTATAACAAAGATAACATTATAACAAAATTTCAATAACGTAACATAAAGAAGGCTGAACACTGCAGAATTGATGCTTTTGAGCTGTGGTATTGGACAAGACTCTTGAGAATCCCTTGGACTACAAGGAGATCAAACCAGTCAATCCTAAAGGAAATCAATCCTGGATATTAATTAGAAAGAAAGACTGATGCTGAAGTGCCAATACTTTAGCCACCTGATGCAAAGAACCGATTCACTGGAAAAGAAACTTGATGCTCGGAAAGATCGAAAGCAAGAGGAGAAGGGGACGGCAGAGGATGAGATGATTGGATGGCATCACTGACTCAATGGACATGAATTTGAGCAAGCTCTGGGAGATGGTGAAGCACAGGGAAAGCCTGGTGTGCTGCAGTCCTTGGGGTCGCAAAGAGTCGGACACGACTGAATGGCTGAACAACATAACAAAAATAACTTCATACTCAGAGATTACAGTAGAGATGCTTGTCTAAGGATTGCTTTGGATCTTTCTCTTTTGTCTGTACCACACAGCTTGTGGGATCTTAGTTCC
Source organism: Neotragus moschatus (assembly GCA_006410615.1). Classification (NCBI taxonomy): domain Eukaryota; kingdom Metazoa; phylum Chordata; class Mammalia; order Artiodactyla; family Bovidae; genus Neotragus; species Neotragus moschatus. Next base: position 1,996,124 of record SJYA01002524.1, read on the forward strand.
CCGACCAGGAATGACCCCCATGCCCTTCTCAGTGATCAGAGAAATCTTTTGTGATGCAAGTGAATACATATTGATTTTAGTTATTATACAGATTCAGAATTTTATATAATGTATTGGATTTCCTTAAACTAAAACAGCATGAATGAGGAAACTCAATTTTGTTGTTTTGTGTATTTGGATGCACTTCTCCTGACTCAGCTGAGTCATGTAATAGACAGTCATAGGTACTAATATAGACAATACTCTGTCGGATTTTCCCCCGGTGGTTTCCCAATTGGGAGCTATTCTCTAGTCAGAGTCAGGGGATGGTGTCCTATTTATAGAATCCTCTAAAGTCTATTACTGTCAAAAACATAGAGGGTCTCTTATTGGGAAGAAAACTGAAGTAGTAAGAAGCAAAAAGAATTGTCCTTGTTTTACTGGGAGTTGTCTTGATTTAAATGAAACTATGATTTAGTTTATAATCAAAATGAAGACTATCATAATCTTTCTCTCTATAAAATTTAATCTTTTTAAACCTTAATTTGGTAAACTTTCCTTTTGCAAATTTAATTTATTTGCATTACATATGAGAGATTTTACTTACTGTGCTTTTTCAGTGTGCTAATAAGAAACTCTTTTGAATCAAGAGCTATGTATTGAGTTCCTACTGCATACAAGCTTTTCTGCTAGTCATTGGTGGTTCATTTACTTACTGATAACATCATCTGATTTAGGTACATATGCCTATCATACTTAAGAAGTAGAAAAACTTCAGTCAGGTGTTTGAGTCTCTGATATTATCTGGTTCCATGGTAGTACATGAGTTTAAGCAAGCTCTGGGAGTTGGTGATGGACAGGGAAGCCTGCTGTGCTGCAGTCCATGGGGTCTCAGAGTTGGACATGACTGAGCAACTGAACAGAACTGAAGGTAGTTTTATTTTCTGAAGTTTCTCTGGCTGGATTTTTTTTTTTGTTTCTTTCCTCTTGTATTTTTCTGCTTCTGGAAATTTATTCTACTCTAAGCAATGTGCTCATTTACACTCTTAAAATATTCCATGGAAGAACTATAGCATAACTACCACTGTAAAGTTGTATAGGACTTTTAATATATAATTCCAGTCTGTGACTTGAAATACTTTCTGATGTTTGATAAAATCTTCTGAGCTAATTTCTTTTTTAGACTGGAAATTAATAGTTCCTGGGACATCTGAAATTATTTTAAAAAGTGATTATATATACATTTTTCTTAAAAGAAGTTTTAGATCTTTGTTATATTCACTTAGGGTTTTTGTATATTGTCAGACTTGGTTAGGGGTTAGTCATGGAATTGATATATTGGTCACTAACTTAAAATAATGGTAAATCCATTTGGCAAGAATGTGATTTAACTGGAGTAGACTACCTTGGAGGTTTATTTCTTCTTTTTTGGTTTTTATCTGCTTGAATGCTGTAGGCCAGTGATTCTGGGAAGGGGTGATTTTTGTCCTCTGGCGCATTTGGTAGTGTCTGGAGACATTTTTGGTTAGTTGTTGCTGGTATCTAGTGAATCTCTAGATACAAAAGGGGGAAAAAACCCCTCTAGATACAAGAAACAAATAAAGAATTATCTAGCCCCAAATGTCAATTTTACTGAGGTTGAGGGATGCTGGAGGCCAATTTGTGACTCAACAGTGGTGATATTTTTTTGTCTAGAGTGTTTATGATTTTTCATTCTTTTCCAAATTCCCCTTAATTTCTAAAGTATATATATATTAGCCCTCATCTTAAAGATGGGACAGTACTGGATATGAAAGGATAGTATTTGGGTTTTAGCTTATTAAAGTTAATCAAAGTATTTCACTAAATTCTCGATTTGGGAACCTTGTGTAGTCGTTGTTTGGATATTGAAAAAGAAGTAATTATTCAGCTGAAAATGCTTCTACTGTGAAGATTACTCATGATTTTATGTATTTCTTTTCTTACTTTCTAATAGGCTTTTAAGGATATGCTGTATTCAGCTCAGGACCAGGCACCTTCTGTGGAAGGTAAGATGCATTAATCCCTACATTTAACCACATAAAACTTCTTTTTAAGAAGAGATATTTTAAACTGAATAGTGTAAAACTAATATAACTTACCCGACAATACAGATCTTTTTTGGCTTTTATAGTATATATTATGATTATGTTTCAGTGAAGTTTTTCTTGTTTAGCTCACATTTACTTTATGATGGATTTCTTATGTCCATACATCACCTTAGCATTGTGAATCATAGATACTGATTTAAAGTTCTTAAGTGCCATGCTCCCTCCCCCCAGCAATGTGTTCTTATATCTGTTTCTCTTATGTATTCATCCATCCATCATCATCATCATTCAGTGAATCCTTAGTTCATAACTAGTCTGTGCAACAAAGCTTTTTCTTTCTATTTATGTCATGTCTTTAGACTGAGACTAGTGAAACAAGACTTATCTGCTCTGTGTGTGTGTGTGTGTATATGGATATAAGCATGCATATGTATGCATGTGCACAGCTTGGCAGTCGTAAAGTGACTGACCTAAGCGTGGTGGTTATCTTTCTAATTATCTTTATTGATCCTTCCTTTTCTGTTACCTCAGCTTCTGCTCACCAGTTCACTCTTTATGGGTTTAACGATTGATAGGTTTGAGGAGTTGTAAGTTAAAGTTGTAGTTCTTATGTCAGTAAATAACTAGGAGCTAATTCAACAACTATTTGAGGGAGTGTTCCTTCTGAGGCTGGATATTCTTTTAAAATTTTGTATCATATTTCCATGAGAGATGAGTATGAAGTTGTTTATTAAAACTATAGATCTGTAATTAAAAATTTCATTGTCTTTAATGACATAGACATGTATATCGTTCTAACCATTCTAAATTCAAAGTGTACTCTCTTCAGAATCTCAAAATCTTTACCAGGATATTGGCACCTGGGTATTAGTTTTATAATATGTCACTAAATTTTGGATTATATTTAATACATTTAATATAATTAATGTGTTCTCTAATATTTAACTGAAGACAAATACTTACTGGGTTATTATCTCTTATGTATCTTGAAGAGTACCACCTCAAAAGATTTTAAGAATGTGAGAAAAATGAAATTATGTGGAAGTTAAGCTGATTTCCTCACCCTGTGTAACTTGCTTTAATAGTGGTTCTTTTAACTTTATTCTAATTGGGCTACTTCTCCTTAAATTTTTTAAGTTTTACCATCTCGTTTGTAACAAAGATATTCTGAAGTGTGTTAAAAGTTACAATGTTCTTTATTCATCCCTCCATGCTAGGTCATCTCATACACTGTCAGCTGTTTTTGGAGGAAAAACTAAATTCTGTCAAAGTATGCTAAAATGACAAATATTTATAGTTAATAGCTTTTTATCTCATTGCCCAGAGACATGAACTTCGTTGGACCCTGTTATAAAGGGAGTATTGTAGGCTGATTATGCACATGTATGTGCTATCTTCATAAGGGAAATATTTTGAACTTATTCATTCTTTCAATTCTCAGATAAAGACTAAAGTCATGTAGTTTTTGTTTTCTTAACAGGAATTTTTCTCTTTAGACACTAAAGAATTGAAGGTATTGGAAAGTAGTGTAAGGAAACATTATCTTATATAGTATTGAGGTTAGAAAATGTTATTAAAGGGACTCAATTTTGTCTCATTTGCATTGTGATACTGTACTATTCTCTTATACAGTGTTTAAATTATAATCATTTCTGTTATTCCTATATTCTTGCTACTGAGATCATATTTCTAGATTTTTATTTAGCAGTTATCTGTAAAGTAATGCATCATCAACAGATTTATCACAGAGTCCAAGATAGGGCTTTCAACTTTTAACATTTTTCTCAGACCAAATAAAATAGGATATGGGGAGTGGAACTCAGGCACTGATAGTTTTACTGTTTCTCTAGGTAATTCTAATATATAGCCAAAGTCAAGAACCCTTGGCGTAAATAATCTTAAAGAATTTTAGATCAGTATTGTTAATGCTAAATTTTTTTAGGTAATAACTAGCCAGTAGGTTAATCGATTTCTTAAGTTCATTGATAGTTTGATTATTCTATTAGCATCTATAAGATGTTTATTTTTTCAATGTTTATTGCATTGAGCTGAGTATAAGTAATAGCTATACTGATTATTTACATATATTAAATAGGTATAACTTAATATTGTTATTACTTAAGATGAATCATAGTGCAGTAAGTGGCATATTCATATTTTCACAGTACTTTTGTTTAAGATGGAATGGGTTTCTAATTATAGTGAAAGAAAAATAACTTGAAATGGATTCTTAAAGAGTGAAGTGGTTTATTTGATAGAAGTATATTAGATAAAAGGCACAGTATATGAAAGCTTTTGTTGATAAGAATTTGATCACTATTTTTTATGCTAGTGGATCATTTTCTTTTAATTTTTAGATAGTGTTTTTATTCTAATATCACAGGTAAGGTGCCTTTTTTTTCCATTTAAAAGTAAATCAACCAAATAAAATAATTTCAGTGTATTAAAAAAAAGGAAATTAAAGCGTGTTTACTTAAAGTTGCTTTTATTATTCAAATAAATAAACATTCAGATTATTTTTCTTGGTTATTTTGCTTTAATCATCCTTTGAGAATTAATTTCATGAATCATTATACATTGATTCATGAAAAATAAAGTGTCTCTACTTTTATTTAAAACAAATGTGTTACAAAAATACAACAAATAAATGTTTTGTGATTGTAACTAAGAGATTCTCATATTCTGAAGGAAAATATTTAAAATGCTAAAAGACTTATTCTCAGATATTCCTTATCAATTCACATATAATCTCCTTTGATATGTATTAATATCATTGCCTATTCTTCCGTGTAATTTGTTAGTTTTGGTAGGCATTCACATTTGGAAATATGTGACCAAGAAGATGGCTTAAAATTCTTTGTTAAAACTTACGCAGTGTAATGATTTTAAAATAAGGGCATAATTAAGAATTTTACTGTTTATTTTATCTTTTTTCTGCAGGAAGAATTGTAAAACATGTGACAGTAGAATGAGGATTTATTTTATGTGGAGGGGCAGACACACACTTAGGACCTTTAAATTCAACCTTTAATGAAATAATGTTTTGAGGAACTTTCAGAAATAGATGCTAAAGCCCTATATTGTGCTTTTTATAATTCCTGCTATCATTGAGGTATTTGGGACAGATTAAATTAAGCTGCAAACGGAAAGTCCCAACATCAGTAGTATCTTAATAATCAGGATTGTTTTGAGGCAAGACAGTTTATTATGGATATGACAACAGAACTTCTAATTGTGGTACCCATTTGACATAATCAAATTTTGTCAGATTTTTTGGGTTGGCCACAAAATTTTTGGTCACCCAGTTCTTGGGTAAATAGTCACACCTGTTTTGGGGAAATTTCCTCCTTCAGGATAATTTTGATATACAGGACTTACACACTTCCTATAATTTGTACACTAAATTTGTTTTGGTTTATACTGAGTTATTTTCAGGTAAAGCTTCAAACTTTATTTTGCCATCATCTTTTTAAAATATAGTATCTTTGTTTAGAAGCATTAATGTTTTCCATTCTTGTGATGGAAAAATATGAGAATCTGACAGTCAGGCTATGTCACAGAATTAAAAATCGACATTTCTAATTGAAAGGGACTTTAAAAGATCATTTTGCTTCATCATCATTTTAGATTTATGTGATCTGAGACCATGTTAAGTTTGCATGACTCAGGAAGAACAGTCAGGAATTACTAATGCTATAGGTGACAACCAAAGGAGAATTCAAGAGATTAAACTTGTATTGAAACATAAAAATACTTTTTTGTATTGAATTTATATTTTTATCCAAATAGTATCTTTGAATTCAAACATTTTTAATCATGCATTTCCTTGAGTCTCTGTATTTTTAAAAGAAACATTATCTACTTTGAGTAATGCTGAACTATTTGACTTATTGGGCAGAAACTAATTGTCTTTCCAGAAATCTGTACTAAGTTTTTTATTGCTCCAAATAATTCCTAGAAGTATTGGGAAAGGTGTATAAAATTAGATAAAATCATTAGATAGCAGTAGTTATGAAGTTTAGAATAAGGGGGAAATAAAGATAGAATTGTAAGAGAAAGCTCCAGTGAATATTTATTTATTTATTTATTTATGGTTGAGCTGGGTCTTCGTTGCTGTGCGCAAGCTTTCTCGAGTGGCAAGTGGAAGCTACTCTCTAGTTTCAGAAAATGTGCTTCTCATTATGGTGGCTTCTCTTGTAGAGCACAGACTCTAGAGCCAAGGGCTTCAGNTTTTTCATTGATTTATTAGTTTTATTGAGACAGCATATTAAAAAACTCTTGCTCCTTGGAAGAAAAGCTATGACCAGCTTAGCATATTAAAAAGCAGAGACATTATTTTGCCAACAAAGGTTTGTCTAGTCAAAGCTTTGGTTTTTCTAATAGTCATGTATGGTGTGAGAGTTGGACTATAAAGAAAGCTGAGCGCATAGGAATTGACGCTTTTGAACTGTGGTATGTACTGGAGTGGGGTGCCATTGCCTTCTCCAGTTGAAGAAGAGTCTTGAGAGTCTATTGGACTGAAAGGAGATCCAGCCAGTCAATCCTAAAGCAACTCAGTCCTGAATATTCATTGGAAGGACTGATGCTGAAGCTGAAACTCCAATACTTTGGCCACCTGATGCGAAGAACTGACTCATTGGAAAAGACCCTGTGCTGGCTAAAGATTGAAGGCAGGAGGAGAAGGGGATGACAGAGGATGAGATGGTTGGATGGCATTATTGACTTAATGGACATGAGTTTGAGTAAGCTTTGGGAATTGGTGATGGACAGGGAAGCCTGGTGTGCTGCTGTCCATGGAGTTGCACACGACTGAGCGACTGAACTGAACTGAGGCAATAGATTGAGACCAGAGATTTGTACCTTTTTTTTTTTTAATGTTTTATATCTAGTATCTAAAATAGGCACATACCTTACATATTTACTGAGCACATTAATGAGTAGGAATAAATATGAATCCTTTCCCTCAATATTCCTTAAAGCCAAAGTACCATTTATTTAAAAATTCACCTAACTTGCGTCTTTGTTTTTAGTTTTGTTTTTTAATTTTTAACTTCTTTTGATCTTTAGATGCAGAATTTGGCCTGCTGGTTATAAGGCTAAGCATAGTTTATTACTCTTTTATAATGCTGATTGTCATTTCATAAACTGTAGGCTGAGGTGACACACATAGCCTTTCTTTAAAACTGGAAGAGAAGCAGATGATGTGACATCTTAGTTTATAAAGATTTTTTGACATTGTGTTATCTTGATACCAAGCACAGTTTCCTTTGATTGCTGAGATTTTTATAAGCCATTGAGTGGTTGTATATTTTTTGTAAGACACTAAACCACTTTTTGTTTTTATATGCTTCTTTTCAAAGATATATGAAATAAGCATAAATTTGAAAAATCATGTATGAGTTGTTGAATATTTTCCACGTATGTCTACTTTAATGGAATATGTGTTTTAGAGAATTTGAATTGAAATGGAAAGACCTCAAAGTGCTTTGATTGTTTTCCTTTTGCTTTTGCCTCCTCTTTTATAAAGTATTCCGTTTGATGGAGAGTGTATGGCTGATGTTAGCCTAGTATAACTCTGATTCAGTTAGCTTAATACAGCTCTCTGACTTTCTAAAATGGAATGAATAGTTAAGAGTCTAAGTCACTGACCACTGCTATACTAGCCTCTGCTTTTCTGCCATTTCTTTTTAGTTGCTCACCCCCTTTCCCAATCTTATAAACAGATTTTGTTGGATCATTTTTTGCTTAGGTTTCCTCTGCTTATTCAACTTGATTAGCAGATGTGTTACAGTCTCCCTAAGCGCCTTAGAATTCAGCTCTTAGTGGCATTGAAGATGAAAGTATGCTTGTAAATAATTCATTCTGATTATATGCTTGAATGGACAGAGTCCACTTCAGGCATCTTCTTCCACCTCACCTCTTTCCCTAAGTCTTTGTTGTTTTAACAGATGTGAGGTTGCTTCTTAAGTTCAAGAGGATGGAAGACTAAATTGCATTTCTAAAATTCATGAAGTAGTTTTTGCATGTATAGGATTGCTGTCAAATCTATGCATTCATAGTACATTACTTACATTGTTTATAATCTTGTGTCTCCCTTCCCCTAGTTTTTCATTTTGTTTTCCTATATCACTGTCTGTTTAAAATTTTTTTTTTTTCTGACCTGGAAACAAAGCCATCTGATATTTATGATAGGGAGAACTATATCTAATTTGTTACATTTTCAGCTTGGTAGTAGCATGAGAGTATTTTCTGTAAGTTCCACTTTCCTGCTAGTGTTGTTTTGTTCAGTCATTTATTGTCGATGTTTAGAAGTCCTTCTGCTTGTAGTGGGTTCATATTGTATGAGAAGACTATATACCAGGGACGAGTAGAGAGTCTAATCCCAAAAATTAAATTCTAGATTTGTTTGTGACCACTGCAACTTTGTTTTGAAATAAATACAGATTGCTAAGAGTGGAAGTTTAGACGTGAGGCAAGTCAAAAAGATAATTGTCTTCTTTAAGAATAATGTAATTTCTATTCCCCATGAACTTCTTTTAGAAAGGATCAAAAGACCTGACTGATAGTCAGAGACATGTAATGGAGTTTTTTCTTCTGAAGAATGTGCCTAGTTCATGTTTACATTGGAAAAGAATTGCATATTCCCTTGTATTATGAAAATAACAAGTTCTAGATAAAAATATTATTACCCTCAAAAATATACTTCTGTATTCTTTAAAGATGCCGCTGATCTTGAACTAGTTCACTAATAGGAAAGATGTGCTTCTGAATGATAAATAACATTGCTATTTGACTTGACAAAATACTTCTCTTTCACAGAGAATTAAACATAATTTAAAGCTCATTGTTAGGACACAAGATGATATAAATAGGTAGTAAAATTATGCGATGAAAATACGTATCAACTTTGAATAGCATAGAAGTAGGAAGCTAGAAGAAATGAAAAAATTCTTTTAATCCTTTCTTTGTGATACTACAGAATATTTAAAATATTTTCAGTATTTAAAGTTTTCCTTTGCATATAAAGGTCAGTAACACACAAGGGTACTGTGTCATTTGTCACACAGTGCTATTTCCTTATTTATTGGTAAGTTTGAGGGAAGATCATAAAGTAGATAAGGAATAATTACAGTAAGTCACGAAACAAAAATTTTGGAAATTATTGGTATCTACTCTGCATTGTATACAAAAGAAAACTGTAACACATGAATGAATATGATTTCAAATAGTATTTTCTAAACTAGTATTAGAAAACTGGAACAATTGTTAAAGCTTTAAGTTGGCAGAACTTTCAGCTAAGGAAAGTTTTTCTTTATGCCCTTTTTTCTTTAGGTAGGATCACCTTACGTCTTTAGTGAAAGAATGCCAATGAGGAAGGTAGAAAGAATAGAAAGTTTTGATCAGAGGGTAGTTATCTAGCACTGGGTTATATCATTGAATAAAAGAAACTAAAATTCCTGACCTCAAGGTAGAAAAGATGGCTCTGAAAATCATTTAGATTCTCAATAATGTTTAATTATTACAGTAATAAGAAGAAGGAATTCAGTGGTTGAAAGAGCAGATAATCCTCTGTTAGTTTTCCGTGTCTGCTCTAACAGTTTATCACAAACTTGGTGGCTTAAAGTAAGAGACATTTGTTCTCTCTCAGTACTGGAGGCCACAGTGGGAAGTCAAGATGTTGGCAGGGCTTCACTCCTGGAATTTTGGGGGAGATGATCTATATCTTCCAACCTCTGGTAGTTGCTGACTTCTTTGGCTCGTGGCCACTTCACCCCAATCTGTGCCTCTTCACTTTGCCTTCTTCTCCATCTATTCTCTGTGTATCTAAGGACATTTTTCATTGGATTTAAGGCTTTCTGGGTAATTCAGGATGATTTCATCTGATGATTTAATTTCATCACAGATTCCAGTGATTTGACGTAGATATCTTTTGCCCATTAGTGAGAATGGTTGTGGTCAGTTTTGGCCTACCATATCCCTAAATCTGAATTAAAAAAAAAAAATGCATTGTAGTTCATGTTGTATCTTCAAACTTTGTGCGAGAGCTAGAGGTACAACTGAGGCATTTGTTTTCACAGTCTAGTCTACCTACGTTGAAGGGACAGTCAAATGATGTTTTAAAAAAAAAAATTTAAGTAGATACACAGACAGTAAAAAGCTGTCCAGTATATAGGCTTGGTTGTATAAAATAGGACAGTTTTCCTGCTTCTAAACAAACTGTCCCTTTTTAGGATTTCTTTTACATTTCTGGTATCCTTTCTGAGGGAAACAAAAAGACAGACCTTTTCTTAGCATGCAGGGTAAATGTCCTCTCTTCCCTCCAAAGTTTTTATTATGAAAAATTTGAAGATATACAGAAGTAGAGAGAATGTGTACAGAATCTCATGTATCCATCACCCAGCTTCAGTTCTTATCAATTGCCTAATCTTGTTTTGTCCTCCGTGATTATTTTGAAGCAGATTCCAGAAATTATATCATTTTTCCATAAATATTTCTTCTGTTTTAAGCGTACATTTAGAGAAATATAGTTGGTTTACAATGTTGTTTTAGCCCCCTTTTCACTGTTGGTAGTCATATGTTTGTTTGTAAGTCTGTAGGTATATTTCTATTTTGCATATAAGTTCAGTTGTATCATTTTTTAGATTCCACATATAAGTAATATCATGTTTGTCTTCCTCTAACTGATTTCACTTAGTATGTGAAGTCTTGGTCCATCCTTGTTGCTTCAGATGGCATTGTTTTCATTCTTTTTTATGACTCAGAAATATTCCATTGTGTGGAATCACACACCATATCTTTATCTGTTCATCTGTTGATGGACATTTAGGTTGCTTCCACATCTTGGCTATTATAAATAATGCTGCTGTGAACATTGGGGTACGTGTATCTTTTTGAATTATGGTTTTCTCTGGTGTAAATATTTCTAAAGGATAGTTCCTGTCCTAATTACCAAAATACAGTTATCACACATAAAAATATTACTAGTAGTTTCTTAATATTATTAAGAATATCAGATATTTGATACTATTAAGAACTTACCATTAATATATTTTAAAAGAAATTTTAGTCTGACCAGAGACACAAATAAGATCTATCATGTGATTTATTGTGTTTGATTAACAAGTCTGTTAATTCTCCATCCATCAACAGTGGCACCATCCAAAACAGTAGCCACTACCCACAAGTAGCTAGTAAAATTTAAATGAATTACAATTAAAATGAAATACTCTGATCTTCAGTCACACTACTTACATATCAAGTGCTCAGGAGCCACGTGAGGTTAGGGGCTACCACACTGGACACCACAGAACATTTCACTCATTGGAGAATGCTTTATTGGTTCGAACTGGTATGTAGGTTTCTGACTCTCTTATTTTTCTTGCATTTTTCTTTTTAAAATGTTAATTATTATTATTATTTGGTAGAGCAAACTGATTTGTTTGTTTTTTTGGTCTCTCAGAGTCTGGATTTTACTGATTGTACTTCTGTGGTGTACCTTAACATGTTGTTTGTTCTCTGTATTTCTTGTAAATTTGTAGTTAAGTCTAGAGAGTTGATCTAATTCAAATTAAGTATTATATGTATATACTTCCTCCTAAGAACACTATATAAATGCTTGTGTGTACCTCTTTTAGGAGGGATATATAATATCAGATTGTTTCTCTTTCTTATGTTACTAGCTATTGATGATCATTGCCTAGCCTTAGATCCATGAATTTGTTAAGGTGTACAAAACGGTGATATTTTAATACGCTTGTGTTTATTAGCCAGCATTCTCTAAAGAGAAACTTCCCTTTTCGAACTCTTTGGTTGCCTTTAGCTACAGATTGTATAGGAAAGGTAGGATGATTGCCTAAGTCTTTTATAGTTTTCAAAGCAATATTGGTGCTTTAACATTTTACAAAGATGATTAATGAAATGTTTCTTCTAAGTGTTTTAGTGACTTAATATGAGAGCAGGAGAAGAAGGGGACGACAGAGGATGAGATGGTTGGATGGCATCACCGACTCAATGGACACGGGTTTGGGTGGACTGCGGGAGTTGGTGATGGACAGGGAGGCCTGGTGTGCTAGGTTCATGGGGTTGCAAATAGTTGGACACGACTGAGCGACTGAACTGACTGACTGCTGTTTGAATCTGTTTACTTAGTTATGTTTTGTTCCAGTATAGTTTCTCTCTCTCTTGATGATCGGATTTTTAGCTTTGACCCAGCAAGAGCCTTTTCAGATGATTTTCTTATTCCTTTTGAAATGACCTTTTAATCTTTGATTGCTTCCTTTCTATCTGGTATGATAAAACTTTCCAGACTCATCTGACATATTTCCATTATGTGTCCTGGAATCAGCCATTTTGCCAAGGAGTCTTGATTCTTTCTCTGATAACCAGGGAGTCTTAATTCCTTTAGAAGTGAAATAACAGCATTTCTTTCATTGCTACTGAGTTATTCATTGTTTTAGACTTTCTTATTCAGTGGGAAAAAATGCATACATACATACCCATAGACACATAAATACATATATGTGTATATAATTATATTGTAAGAGAAAGTACCTCATTCATTAAAGCTTAGATTCTTAGTATACTTTAGACTTGAAAGTGTCTGCTCCAGCTTTGAAAAGGTGAACTGTGATGACTTTTAGGATTGAATAATAAATACCCTTGCCTGCTAACCATAAGTACAGCTCTTTGGGATTATAGTGTTGAGGGGTAGGGAATCTGCCCATACTGATTAAATTTTCATTTTCTTTATTGAAGGTTGAGAGGAGAAATATAGTTTAGCCTTAAAAGATTGAGTGCCAGTTCGTGGCTTCTGATAAGAAATTGAACAGCTATGCTCTTGTTACAAAAGATGCAATCAGTTGAGATTGGAAAAGGAAATCGAATTTCTATTGGTGTGTTATCACATGCAGTTAATTTTGCATATTCTCCCGAGGCACATGAATCTTATTTGAGGTTGAAATATCTATACTTTGAGCCAGGGCATTGCAAATTTAGTGTGATTAAATGTATTTGAGAGTTTCTGTTGTTTCACAATTGCTGTGCAGTTCTAAAATATGTTCTTATTAGGCTATTCAAAATGGAATCTTTTGGTCATTGAAATGAGAACATGAAATAGTGAATTTGGGTATTCCTCTTATAAAGGATGGAACAGAAAAAGGTAACATATGTAAGATTTATTGTTTTTATACTCTTATTTTTTTCTATATGAAACCTCTGTTATCTTAGTGTATAACAAGTTTGTTATTTTTCTGGAAGATTATGACTTGTCTTTCTACTTAAGGAAAAATATGGTATGATGGTTCACTTATGACATGGTAAATGAGTTGGGATGTTTACAGCAGAGAGGAATTTTTAACAATACAAGAATAGTGCAGTATATTAGGTACATACCCTCAGGAACAGTTTATCTACAATGTTCACAAAATTTTCATAAGTGAAGTAGTAAGAGAATGATTAATGAAGGAGTTGAGATTTGAATCAGGTCTTCAAGCATAGTTATAACTGTAGGAGAAGGCTTTCTAGGCAGAAAGAAGCAGCAGGACAAAACCAAAGAGTGTGTAAGTACAGAAGATACTGGGGGGCGATTCAGTGAAATACTTTAAATGAAGCAGAGGGGTATTACAGGAGAATAGTGAACTCTAGGGAGAAGACAATGTCACCCCACTCCAGCACTCTTGCCTGGAAAATCCCATGGATGGAGGAGCCTGATAGGCTGCAGTCCATGGAATCGCAAAGAGTCGGACACGACTGAGCGACTTCCCTTTCACTTTTCACTTTCATGCATTGGAGAAGGAAATGGCAACCCACTCCAGTGTTCTTGCCTGGAGACTCCTAGGGACGGGGGAGCCTGGTGGGCTGCCGTCTCTGGGGTTGCACAGAGTCGGACACGACTGAAGTGACACAGCAGCAGCGACAGCAGTGAACTCTAAGGATGAGGCCAAATTTCCAAGGGTCGTAAGTTGTTTTTAAAAGGTGAATTTTATTTGGGAGACCAGTATATGTTAACATTTTGGGCTGTTAGTCTAACGCAGATGAAAATTTAGAGATCATTGTGAGTTCTTTGTACTAGTTCAGCAGTATCCAAATATAGATAGAAGTCCAGAGGAATGTGGACTTTTAGGTATGGTACCATCTAGTCTTCAGCTCTGCTGCTTTTATGATTCCTATAGTTGTGTCCTTGTCCATGTTGGGAGTCTTCCAGCTGTCTGCCATCAATAATTAGGGTTAAATGCTCCCTTCAAGATACAGGAAAAAGCAGATTCATAATTTTTGAAAACTTATTACTGAAATATGGTGATTTACATTATTGTTAGTTTCAAGTGTGCAGCATAGTGTTTCAGTATTTTTGCAGATTATGTTCTGGTATAGATTATTACAAGATATTGGGTATACTTGCCCATGCTATATAGTATACCCTTGTTGCTTGAATACTAGATTTATAATAGTTTGTATCTTTAATTTCATACCTAATTTTTCCTTCCTCACCTTTCCTTTCCCATTTTGTAACCAGAGGTTTGTTTTCTGTAGAAGATTCGTAATTTTTAATTAGCTACATGACCCAGAATATTCACAGAAATATTCTTTTCTTTTCTTTTTTTGAGATAAATTGATGTAACCATTTTAAAGTANTCACTTTCATGCATTGGAGAAGGAAATGGCAACCCACTCCAGTGTTCTTGCCTGGAGACTCCTAGGGACGGGGGAGCCTGGTGGGCTGCCGTCTCTGGGGTTGCACAGAGTCGGACACGACTGAAGTGACACAGCAGCAGCGACAGCAGTGAACTCTAAGGATGAGGCCAAATTTCCAAGGGTCGTAAGTTGTTTTTAAAAGGTGAATTTTATTTGGGAGACCAGTATATGTTAACATTTTGGGCTGTTAGTCTAACGCAGATGAAAATTTAGAGATCATTGTGAGTTCTTTGTACTAGTTCAGCAGTATCCAAATATAGATAGAAGTCCAGAGGAATGTGGACTTTTAGGTATGGTACCATCTAGTCTTCAGCTCTGCTGCTTTTATGATTCCTATAGTTGTGTCCTTGTCCATGTTGGGAGTCTTCCAGCTGTCTGCCATCAATAATTAGGGTTAAATGCTCCCTTCAAGATACAGGAAAAAGCAGATTCATAATTTTTGAAAACTTATTACTGAAATATGGTGATTTACATTATTGTTAGTTTCAAGTGTGCAGCATAGTGTTTCAGTATTTTTGCAGATTATGTTCTGGTATAGATTATTACAAGATATTGGGTATACTTGCCCATGCTATATAGTATACCCTTGTTGCTTGAATACTTGTATCTTTAATTTCATACCTAATTTTTCCTTCCTCACCTTTCCTTTCCCATTTTGTAACCAGAGGTTTGTTTTCTGTAGAAGATTCGTAATTTTTAATTAGCTACATGACCCAGAATATTCACAGAAATATTCTTTTCTTTTCTTTTTTTGAGATAAATTGATGTAACCATTTTAAAGTATGCTAGCATTCAGTGGCATTTAATGCATTCACAGTGTTGTTCAACCATCACCTTTATCAAGACACAGAGCACTTAAACTGAAAACAAGGTTTGCGATAAAGTAAGTTTTGGTGATGTTTTTGCTTGCTAGTTTTTCAGTCAGTGTTACTTGTAGAAATATACTTTTAAAATTCTTCCTTGCATTCATATTTATAAGAATATTTATATATTTTATAAAAACAGAAATTTCATTCATGAGGGCTCAACCATGAAGACCTAAGCACCTCCCAAAGTGGTGTTTTATTACATTGGGCATTAGGGTTCATATGAATTTGAGGGGGACCACAAATAGTCTGTAGTACCCCACTTTGTCATTGCATACCTTTTGTATATATTGCTGAATTAAAGTCACTAAAAGTTCATTACAAGTTTTACATCTGTATTCATATAGGATATATGTCTATAGATATCATTTCTGGTTAATGTCTTTGTCTTGTTTTGGCATCAGGGTAATGTTGGCATCATGGAATGAGTTGGGAAGAATTCTTTCCTCTTTAGTTTTCTGGAAGAGTTTGTATTGAATTGGAACTGTTCTTCCTTAAATGTTTGATAAAATTCAACAGTCATTTGGGCCTACAGTTTTCTTTGTTGGGAAGGTTTAAATAAGGTATTCAGATTATCCATTTTTTCTCGAGTAAACTTTGGTAGTTGATACCTTTTAAGGAATTATTAATAATATATTTGAATTGTTGAACTTACTGGTATAAAGTTGCTCATTACATTCCCTTATTATTTTACTAGCTATAGGATCTGTAGCTCTGTTACCTTGTTCATTCATGATATTGGCAATTTGTGTCTTCTTTTTGGTTTACTTACAGTCTGGCTGGAGGTTTATCAATTTTATTAATCTTCTCAAAGAATCAGGCTTCACTTTCATTGATTTTTCTCTCTTTTTTCTTCTGTTTTCTATTTCATTGCTTTCCTCATTATCATTATTATTTCTTTCTCTTTTTTTGGCTTCCTTTGAGTTTAATTTGCTTTTCTTTTCTAGACTTTTAAGGTAGAAGCTTTATTTCCAGTGTTAACTTTTCTGTTGATCAGCTCTTGTAATTAGCATTTAAATCATTTTCTTGGTTGAGATTGCTGATAATAGTATTTCAACCACTTCATGAGATGGAAGGAATAGCTAATATTCTGAATTATCAATTTGAATCTGTCACGTGAGTGTATCTTCCTCGATTTTTTTCTCTCGTCACAACAAAGATTTGGACATTAAAGCCCCTTCGGTGTGTCACAGTACTCAGGTCTTGGATAGACCGTGTTATAGCTCTCAGGTCTTGAATGGACCATGTTATAGCTCTTAGACAAATCAGTGTTACAGCTCTATTTTATTTAGAAGATAGCAGGAAAATCCATCTTCAAGGCATGAGGGCACGTCGATCTAAAGACACGAGGAGAAGAGCGCCCCAGTGCATGGGAGAGAGAGCCAGAGCTAGCTTTGGCTCTTCTATTTATTTGTTTATCTCTCCCTGGGCCTGTCCTGTGTAAATTGGGCCAGCCAGGAGCGTTGTTTGTTTTACCTGAGGTCCTTACTCTGGTCCTCGGACCTTCTTTTGTTTCATTTNGATCTAAAGACATGAGGAGAAGAGCGCCCCAGTGCATGGGAGAGAGAGCCAGAGCTAGCTTTGGCTCTTCTATTTATTTGTTTATCTCTCCCTGGGCCTGTCCTGTGTAAATTGGGCCAGCCAGGAGCGTTGTTTGTTTTACCTGAGGTCCTTACTCTGGTCCTTGGACCTTCTTTTGTTTCATTTTCGCGGGCTTTTCCCTTCCGTGTCCTGTAGCACTGCTATTTTGGACTCCTTTTCCCTGTTCTACCTACCTAACAAATTCAAAAGGCTAAGATGATGGCCTAAACAAATCAAGATGCAGGGTAATTAAGAAAAATCTCATTCAGTGCCAGAAAATCAATTTGCAAAGTATGGGATAAGGGAGATCAACTTTAGTGCATTATTGGTTAAGAGTAGTCAGTAGGATCCACAGTGCTGGATAACCAGGTACGGTTATCTGAATGTAATGTGGCTACACAAAATCTAATTTGATCGAAGTCTTTATTAATGTAAACATAGTGTTTAGAAAAAGGAAGATAATTAACCCACTATTCTTTACTGAATAAATCGTTTTTGGAATCTGGTGTTTAATTCTGAACACTACGCTAAAGGATTCAGACATGTTAGAATTCTTGGCCAGAGTAAGCAGATTTGTAAGTAGACAGACCATGCCATAATCTTAACAAAAAAGATTAAGTTATCTGTGTGGTCCCTCGTTCCTGTAGGTAGTCAGTGGAAGACTGGACTGGTTGGTCCCCTGTGTGAAATACTGTAGATGGACTCATGTATCAGATAAACTGTGGGCCATATCATCTGTAGAATTCTTTGAGTCCATTTCTTCTTTTGGTAGCTGCCATAGTTACTTTACGCATTCTCATACGGCTGCCGTTTCCCCCAATACTAATGTAGTACTTCCACCAGCTTGGAATTCCCAGGGGTGACTTGTGAAAGACAGGCCTACCTCTTCCTGTCTATCTTAGGGCCATTTTCTTTTCCTTTTCTCTGGATGTCAAGCATAATCTTTGGGAAGTTTTATTTACTTCTGCTTTATAAGAAGAAACAGGTTGTTCTCTCTGCTTTCTTTAGAAGACGACTTCTCTTTTTTCTAGAGTGTTTGTGGTTCTAATGCTAATTAACCCTGTTTCCCAAGTTGGAGTCTCAATTTCATTGCTCTTTATATGTATTTGAGTACTAAAAGCAGTACTTTGTAATGGTGACACTTAGTGGCATAGTATGATAAAGGCTGTAAATGTAAGTAGTAAAAAGATTTTAGAGATAATTCGGTCCGTGTTTTGTGAAGAGTGTTCTCTGATCTGTTGTATTATTTTGTAATTTATGAGCAGAAAGTGTTTTGTGGCCAAATAAGATTGTAAAACATTTAATAAAAACAAAAATATTTTTTATTGTTTATTAATATTACTTTTACTATTTTTAATTGTAGGTCATTTTAGGACTTTTCTGACTATTTAGTTTATTAAATAGCGACTTCCCTAGTGGCTCACCTGGTAAAGAATCCGCCTGCAATGCAGGAGACCTGGGCTCGATTCCTGAGTTGGGAAGATGCCCTGGAGAAGGGAACAGCTACCCATTCTAGTATTCTGGGCTGTAGAATTCCATGGACTGCATAGGCTGTGGGGTCCCTAAGAGAAGGACATGACTGAGTGGCTTTCACTTCACTATTTAGTTCACATTGTGACCATCAAAGAGGAAGAGATACACTATTTAATGTTTCCAAAATTTATCAGACCATGAAACCCATTTTTCTTTTTAAGGACTTAAAATTCTGTGAGGCACTTTGGGAAAAATTGACCTTGTCTGTTCCTCTTAATTTAGAAGATGATGTTACTAGGACCTAGAGAGGTGAACCAAATTTCAGATTTCCAGGGTCACTAGTTAAGTGATTAAGAAATCACAGTTCTTCTGGTCAACTTCAGGACTCTTGCAACTAAAATACAACGCACCTTGTCATATTTGGTGTATTTCTTTCCGCTATTCTGTCCTTCTGCCTCTTACCCGCTCTTTCCTGCGTCCTTACTTTTTGCTCTCTTATCAGTCCTCTTCTCACCCTTGCACATGGTTGAGGAATTTGGAATTGTTGTTTTATACGACTTCTCAAACCTTTTCTTTTCTTGAAGACCTAGGTCTTCATTTTATTGGTTGAAACCTAAATATATTGTTTTTCAAAAACAGCCTCCATTGTGCAATTTCTGAAAAGTATCCACCGAATTGTAGAAACCTTCAAATGTGTATGAATAATTTTAATTATTCAGTTTTTAACTTCTCTGTACAGTGTGACTAGGTTTATTTTCATTCTGGCATTTAATGCAGGGGCTAAATATGGAAGTCTGGGTTAGTCACCAAGGTAAGTAGATATATGAAGTAATTTGGAAGCATGAGTTTCTTTGAGGAGTTTCAGTGTGAGTGAAGGGGGATTGATCTTACTGACATTTAAAGTTAGTTAACTTGGGAAGCTGTCCTTTCTCCTTGCCATTTACAATGAGAAAAAGAAAATGTACTTTATTATGCTAAAAAAATACTGAAAGTGAAAGTTGCTCAGTTGTGTCCGACTCTCTGACCCCATGGCCTATATTGTCCATTAAATTCTCTAGGCCAGAATACTGCAGTGGGTGGCCTTTCCTTTTCTAGGGATCTTCCCAACCCAGGAATTGAACCCAGGTCTCCCGCCTTGCAGGCAAATTCTTTACCAGCTGAGCCACAAGGAAAGCCTAAGAATACCGGAGTGGGTAGCATGTCCCTTCTCTAGCAGATCTTCCGGACCCAGGAATTGAACTAGGGTCTCCTGCACTGCAGGTGGATTCTTTACCAACTGAACTATCAGGGAAGCCCCCAGTAATACAGATATATGTAAAAATATTTTCAATATGAATAATTTAAGACACTTTTATGGTCTAGATTTTTTAATTACACTTATTTAGTTTGAAATACAAGTATCTATACCTCCTTGAGACAATTCCAACTTTATAACTGTAGAATACTGAGTAGGCTCAAGTGTTTATTGTGGTTACTTTTTAATTAACTGAAGTCTTTAACAAGTAATTAAAATTTAGAGTGCACTGGGTGTTGCTTGCTGCTAAAAGTTGTTTCTTGGTACCTTTGGCCTGTAGATACTGTCTGACTGGTAAGTTACTATAAACATTAGATAGGTAATTTAGTGAATGGTAACAGATGCATAGAATATTGGTGAATAGTGAGCCAGTGTTTGGAAGAAAACAAGTTGAGATTAAATTCTGAGGCACAGTTATTAGTGCCATTAATGGATTAACAACCATTAAAGAGTAATGGTTGTTAATTTTTAATAACAACCATTAAAGAATAAAGAAAGTGTTTATTCATTTTATTAGTGCTTATTATATAAAAAAAAAGTTTTCTATGGATAAATGTAATGAAGTGAATTTTCAACTTTTTGCAGAATTGGTTAACTTATTTTGTTACCTTACAAATTAACTTTTGTCAGTTGTTCTTTTTTATGCCTTATTAAGAATGCTCAAACTACCACACGATTGCACTCATCTCACATGCTAGTAAAGTAATGCTCAAAATTCTCCAAGCCAGGCTTCAGCAATACGTGAACCGCGAACTTCCAGATGTTCAAGCTGGTTTTAGAAAAGGCAGAGGAACCAGAGGTCAAATTGCCAACATCCACTGGATCATGGGAAAAGCAAGAGAATTCCAGAAAAACATCTATTTCTGCTTTATTGACTATGCCAAAGCCTTTGACTGTGTGGATCACAATAAACTGTGGAAAATTCTTCAAGAGATGGGAATACCAGAGTACCTGATCTGCCTCTTGAGAAACCTGTATGCAGGTCAGGAAGCAACAGTTAGAACTGGACATGGAACAGTAGACTAGTTCCAAATAGGAAAAGGAGTATGTCAAGGCTGTATATTATCACCCTGCTTATTTAACTTATATGCAGAGTACATCATGAGAAACTCTGGGCTGGAAGAAGCACAAGCTGGAATCAAGATAGCCGGGAGAAATACCAATAACCTCAGATATGCAAATGACACCACCCTTATGGCAGGAAGTGAAGAGGGACTAAAAAGCCTCTTGATGAAAGTGAAAGTGGAGAGTGAAAAAGTTGGCTTAAAGCTCAATATTCAGAAAATGAAGATCATAGCATCTGATCCCATCACTTTATGGGAAATAGATGGGAAACAGTGGAAACAGTGACAGACTTTATTTTTTTGGGCTCCAAAACCATTGCAGTTTGTGATTGCAGCCATGAAATTAAAAGACACTTACCCCTTGGAAGGAAAGTTATGACCAACCTAGGTAGCATATTCAAAAGCAGAGACATTACTTTGCCTACAAAGGTCCATCTAGTCAAGGCTATGGTTTTTCCAGTGGTCATGTATACTGTGAAGAAGGCTGAGCGCCAAAGAACTGATGCTTTTGAACTGTGGTGTTGGAGAAGACTTGAGAGTCCCTTGGACTGCAAGGAGATCAGTCCTGGGTGTTCATTGGAAGGACTGATGCTAAAGCTGAAACTCCAGTACTTTGGCCACCTCATGCGAAGAGTTGACTCATTGGAAAAGACTCTGATCTGGGAGGGATTGGGGGCAGGAGGAGAAGGGGGTGACAGAGGATGAGATGGCTGGATGGCATCACCGACTCGATGGACGTGAGTTTGAGTGAACTCCGGGCGTTGGTGATGGAGAGGGAGACCTGGTGTGTTGTGATTCATGGGGTTGCAAAGAGTTGGACACGACTGAGCGACTAAACTGATTGAAAGCATTTTTGTGTTTATTTAAAAAATAACATGGAAGTAACCTAGATGTCCATCGACAGATGAGTGGATAAAGAAGTTGTGATACATATACACAGTGAAATATTACTCAGCCATATAAAGGAACACATTTGAGTCAGTTCTAATGAGGTAGATGAATGTAGAACCTATTATGCAGAGTGAAGTCAGAAAGAAAGATAAATACTATATTCTAATGCATATATATGAAATCTAGAAAAATGGTACTATAGAATTATTTACAGGGCAGTAATGGAGAAACAGACTTAGAGAATAAACTTATAGACATGGGGAGAGGGGAGGAGAGGGTGAGATGTATGGAAAGAGTAACATGGAAACTTATATTACCATATGTAAAATACATTACCAATGGGAACTTGCTATATGGCTCAGGAAACTCAAACAGGGGCTCTGTATCAACCTAGAGGAGTTGGATAGAGGGGGAATGGGAGGGAGGTTCAAAGGGAGGGGATATATGTATACCTATGGCTGATTCATGTTGAAGTTTGACAGAAAATGACAAAATTCTGTAAAGTAATTATCCTTCAGTTAAAAACTAAATAAACTTAAAAAAATATTGTGCTTTTAGCATAGTTACTCCAATGCTTGACTTCTCTCCTTCTGTCATACAGACTGTGAATGTAATCAGCACCTTAGGGATTATAGAGTAGGAATACAGATTGTTTACTTGTTTACATAAATGTTTCATAGTGGTTGTAAGAGTTGGGTAGATATTCCATATAGCACAAATTTTCTAAATTTTTTCTATATTTTCTAAATTGTATAATAGGTTCAAAGAATTCAAGAATATGTTACGAGTGATTTTTTAAAAATAGTTTCTCAGATTAAAGCTTATTTTGTTATTTAGTGTTGATTTTATGACAGATTTTTGTATCTAAGACTTTTTATAATTTTGCCTTCTCGGATTTATTATCTCTGCTGTTGAATGCTCTTGTTTGTTTTCTAAACAGCCATTCCCTTTCTTCTACCTTTCTTGTCACCTGCTAATTGAGTTCTAGTTTTCTTTAGGTTTTTGTGCTACATTAATCAGTTCAGGGGAGGTTGAGCTCTTCTCAGTCTCAGGGGATGAAC
Source organism: Neotragus moschatus (assembly GCA_006410615.1). Classification (NCBI taxonomy): domain Eukaryota; kingdom Metazoa; phylum Chordata; class Mammalia; order Artiodactyla; family Bovidae; genus Neotragus; species Neotragus moschatus. The sequence continues at coordinate 2,019,092 of SJYA01002524.1, forward strand.
TTATTTGGTTTAAGTGAGAGGTTCTTAAAATGTGGACCATAGAGGGTCTTTGAGATTTTTTTCATGGAGTATGTGGGGTATAAACTATTTTCCTGATATGTGCTAATATGTTACTTAATTAAAAAAAAAATCTTATTCTGTCATGAATACATAGTGGAGTTTCCCAGAGTCTACATGATGTTTGGTACTCAACAGACAGGACAATCCAGATATTAGATAGATTAAAAAAATAATTCTTTACATTAATTTTGGAAAATAGTTACTTTTCAAAAATATGTTATTTTAAGTAAATGATGTACTTATCATTAATATTTCTCAAACTTTATTTCTGTTATGGTAAATAGTGATAGATGTTACTCATTGAAACTGAGCTTTTGTGACTCTAATAATTTTTAAGGGTGTATGAGAAGTCCTGATACTAAAACAATTTTAAAATTATTGGTCTAAGTCACTTTTTGATTTAGGAATGAGCTTATGACCATTTTGCCAAATAAAACCTGAGGTGAGGATTTCTACAATATGGAGTTCAGCAAGGATTTAAGTGCTCTGGCTTTTATAAAAAGTGATAGAGAAGAAATAAATTCTTTCCCCTAGGTTTTTGTTGTGTGGTATTATTCCTGAAACTGCTGCAGCGATCTTCTGACTATGAGGGGAACAGCTGACATGCTGAGGGTGGCTGAGCAGAGATGGGAAGAATCTGAATCCTTGATGATGTGAAGATGTTGACCTGAAACTAATCCTGGAATTGCCCTACTTCCAGATATCTTATCTGAGATAATACATTTCTTTCTTGTTTAAGCCATTTTTTCTTTAAGTCTTATGTTCTTGGCATCTAAAAGCATTTTATCTGAAACAGCTTCATCCTGACCAACAAATTCACTAGTATTTCTATTTATAGTGTTGTTTTTTACCTGAGACATATTTCTGTGTCAGAAACTTTATTTTCAGAGATAGGAGTAAGGATATCTGGACAAACCAATTCAGTTCAGTTCATTTCAGCTGCTCAGTCGTGTCTGACTCTTTGTGACCCTGTGGATCACAGCACTCCAAGCCTCCCTGTCCATGACCAACTCCTTGAGTTTACTCAAACTCATCTCTGTTGAGTCGGTGATGCCATCCAACCATCTTATCCTCTGTTGTTCCCTTCTCCTGCCTTCAATCTTTCCCAGCATCAGGGTCTTTCAAATGAGTCAGCTCTTCGCATCAGGTGGCCAAAGTACCAGAGCTTCAGCTTCAACATCAGTCCTTCCAGTGAACACTCAGGACTGATCTCCTTTAGGATGGACTAGTTGGATCTCCCTGCAGTCCAAGGGACTACAACATCACAGTTCAAAAGCATCAATTCTTCGGTGCTCAGCATTCTTCACAGTCCAACTCTCACATCCATACATGACTCCTGGAAAAATCATAGCTTTGACAAGATGGACTTTTGTTGGCAAAGGAATGTCTCTGCTTCTCAATATGCTATCTAGGTTGGTCATAACTTTCCTTCCAAGGAGCAAGTGTCTTCTAATTTCATGGCTGCAATCATCATCTGCAGTGATTTTGGAGCCCCCAAAAATAAAGTCTGACACTGTTTGCACTGTTTCCCCATCTATTTGCCATGAAGTGATGGGACCAGATGCCATGATCTTCGTTTTCTGAATGTGGAGCTTTAAGCCAACTTTTTCACTCTCCTCTTTCACTTTCATCAAGAGGCCCTTTAGTTCCTCTTCACTTTCTGCCATAAGCGTGGTGTTATCTGCATATCTGAGGTTATTGATATATCTCCCTGCAATCTTGATTGCAGCTTACATTCTTCCAGCCCAGAGTTTCTCATGATATACTCTGCATATATGTTAAATAAGCAGGGTGACAATATACAGCCTTGATGTACTCCTTTTCCTATTTGGAACCAGTCTATTGTTCCTTGTCCAGTTCTGACTGTGNCTTCAGCTTCAACATCAGTCCTTCCAGTGAACACTCAGGACTGATCTCCTTTAGGATGGACTAGTTGGATCTCCCTGCAGTCCAAGGGACTACAACATCACAGTTCAAAAGCATCAATTCTTCGGTGCTCAGCATTCTTCACAGTCCAACTCTCACATCCATACATGACTCCTGGAAAAATCATAGCTTTGACAAGATGGACTTTTGTTGGCAAAGGAATGTCTCTGCTTCTCAATATGCTATCTAGGTTGGTCATAACTTTCCTTCCAAGGAGCAAGTGTCTTCTAATTTCATGGCTGCAATCATCATCTGCAGTGATTTTGGAGCCCCCAAAAATAAAGTCTGACACTGTTTGCACTGTTTCCCCATCTATTTGCCATGAAGTGATGGGACCAGATGCCATGATCTTCGTTTTCTGAATGTGGAGCTTTAAGCCAACTTTTTCACTCTCCTCTTTCACTTTCATCAAGAGGCCCTTTAGTTCCTCTTCACTTTCTGCCATAAGCGTGGTGTTATCTGCATATCTGAGGTTATTGATATATCTCCCTGCAATCTTGATTGCAGCTTACATTCTTCCAGCCCAGAGTTTCTCATGATATACTCTGCATATATGTTAAATAAGCAGGGTGACAATATACAGCCTTGATGTACTCCTTTTCCTATTTGGAACCAGTCTATTGTTCCTTGTCCAGTTCTGACTGTGACAAACCAATTACTTTTGCCTTTTTGATTTTGTGCATCCTGGTTCTGTGATTTTAGAATGTCCTTTCTCTTGTAATGTAACCAGAAACTTCCTGTTCCCAGCCAAATGACATGTCTCTTTCTGATCTTTCTTCATTTGTCTTAGGAAAGTTTTATGCATAATTTTCTTATAATACTAACAGTGTTATCATAATTATTTTTGTGCTTGAAATTTTCTTCTAATAATTCAAGAATATGTTAAAGGTAGGGCTTTATTTTATTCAGCTTCATCTTGCTTTGTAATATGGTTTCTGATACATAGTAGGCCATTATAAAAATGGCCATACTAGGCCATTATAAAAATGTCTTAGTAAAATCGTGGGGTACTGTTAGGCAGCTGACTTGGCCACATTTCAGTGACCCAATTAGATTAATCCTTAAATACAGTGACAAAGGCCAGAGACTTTCAGACTATTGCCTGAAGTTTTATATTGGATTGTCTCAGAAAAATCATCATATGTATGTCCTTAAACACATAGAAGATATGAGTGGTCAGCCAAAGGGAGACAAACATCATAGAGGAAGATGTAGAGAGACTTGAGCAGATGTGAGTATACATCATTTATAAACGTAGCATTATGCAAAAGTGTGAAATAGTAGTATAGAGAAAATTTATAGACTGGTAGATGAGGGAGTTAGTAGGTGGGGTCTTGTGATATAAGCAGTTTGGTATAAACAGTTTTGTCTAAGAAATAGGACTAAAGAGAGTGAGCCAGTTTTGAGGTCAAATAATGTAGTTGGCTTTGTGTATCATGTATATAACTTATTAGGATGAACTTTTGATAGTTCTTCATTTGTTGTTAAAGTTTAAAACCTCATGTTTATGTAAATATTTATTTGTCTCTCCAAATAGACTGTTACCTTATTGAGACTGGCAGCAGTGCAACTTAAACTTCGTTATGTCTCTTTTGCTTTGCTTTGAGGATTTAGTGAATGCCAACTGATAAATTTTGTTGATCAGCAAAGCACATGATAAATTTACACAACCTTTCACTCAGAGGCTAATAAGTACCCTTGGCTTTCCAAACATTTTGTTAAGAGTGGAATTAGACTCAGTTTAGTTTTAGCATCTCAGAATGTTTTTAAAATGAGATGTGAGTCAGCACAGAGGAAAAGAAATTTATCACGAGGCTTACCTGTTATTAAACCCTTATAATGAGCTTGTTCCACAAATAGGTAATGATGCAGTTTGCAAAGTAAAACAGTGTAATTCTAATTTATTATTATAAATTATAAATGCAAATGCAAAATGACTGAGGAGGCCAAATAGCTGTGAAAAGAACAGAAGCGAAAAGCAAAGGAGAAAACGAAAGATATACCTATAGCCTTCCTCAGTGATCAGTGCGAAGAAATAGAGGAAAACAATAGAATGGAAAGACTAGAGATCTCGTCAAGAAAATTAGAGGTACCAAGGGAACATTTCATGCAGAGATGGGTTCAATAAAGGACAGAAATGGTATGCACCTAACAGAAGCAGAAGATATTAAGAAGAGGTGGGAAGAATACACAGAAGAGCTATACAAAAAAAGATCTTCAAAACCCAGAATACCACGATGGTATGATCACTCACTCAGAGCCAGACATCCTGAAATGCAAAGTCAAGTGGGCATTAGGAAGCATCACTCACAAACAAAGCTAGTGGGGGTGATGGAATTCCAGTTGAGCTATTTCCTAATAGATGATGCTGTGAAAGTGCTTCTCAGTATGCCAGCAAATTTGGAAAACTCAGCAGTGGCCATAAGACTGGAAAAGGTAAGTTTTCATTCCAAGCCCTAAGAAAGGCAATGCCAAACTACCACACAATTGCACTCATCTCACACGCTAGTAAAGCTCAAAATTCTCTAAGTCAGACTTCAACAGTACATGAACCATTAACTTCCAGATGTTCAGGCTGGTTTTAGAAAAGGCAGAGAAACCAGAGATCAAATTGCCATCATCCATTGGATTATCGAAAAAACAAGAGAGTTCCAGAAAAACATCTATTTCTGCTTTATTGACTATGCCAAAGCCATTGTTATATTTACTGCTATTGCATCCATTTTTTTAGATCTCTCATATACTTCCTAAATATCACTCTGAAGAAGTAATTCTTTATTTTCAGTAAATATTAGAAGTATGGAGACAGTAGTGGAATGGGTTGATGTAGGTGTTTGTTGATGTTCTAACGTATTGAGAAAGTTGCCTTCTGTTCCTAATTTACTGAGTGATTTTTATCAGCAACAAATGTTGGAGTTTGTCAAATTTTTTTTTCCTGCACCAGTTAATTGTGCTTTTTTTCTTTTTTCTTTTGTTAATATGGGTGAATTACATTGATTTATTTTTAAATGTTAAATGCAACCTTGCATTCCTGTGAGGACTCCTACTTGGTGTTGGCATTATTTTTTTAATATATTGATGAATTAGATTTGCTAAAATCATGTCTTTTTTCATGAGGTATATTGGTCTATAGTTTCTTTTTTATATTATCTTTGGTTTGAGAATAGGATAAAGTTGGTCTTAAAGAATCAATTGAGACTTGTCCCAAAAAGGAGGGGGAGGCGGCTTCCCTGGTGGCTCAGACAATAAAGAATTCACCTGCAGTGCAGTAGACCTGGATTTGATTCCTGGGTTAGGAAGCTCCCCTGGAGAAGAGAATGGCTAGCCACTCCTCTATTCTTGCCTGGAGAATTCCACGGACAGAGAGGAACCTGGTAGGCTACAGTCCATGGGGTCACAGAGTCTGACATGACGGAGTGACTAACACACCCCTCCCTCTTCTATGTTGTAGAAGAGTTTATATAGAAGTAGTATTTTTTCTTAAATATTTCATGATATTTACCAGTGAAATTATCTAGCCATATAGTTTTCTGTATGTGAAAATGTTTGTCTCTTTGTTATAAGTTCTGTTTTTTTGCATAGGTAGTATAGATATAGTTCTTCTTATGTGAGCTTTGGTAGTTTTTAATTTTTCAAGGAATTTGATCCTTGCCTCTAAGTTGTCAGATTTATTTACAAAATATGTTCACTATATTCCCTTAGTAACTTTTTAGTGTTTCCAGGATCTCTAGTTATAGCCTCTTTAATTTTGATATTGAACATTTATATATTCTTTTTTCCTGGTTAGTATCAATAAAAGTTTATCAATTTTATTGATCTCTTCAAACTACCACACTTTAGTTTCATTGATTGTCTTTATTGTTTGCCTGATTGTATTTTATTGATTTGTGCTCTTTTCTTTGTTTTCTTCTTTCTTCCCTGTTGGGGTTCAATTTGATTTTCTTAGTTTCTTGAAGTGTTACCTTTTGTCTGCTAAAAACTTTGTTACTTTATCTGGCTCCCAGAAGCAGTCCTCCACATGTATGAGGTCTAGGTTCTTGGCTTCATTGCAGGAGCATCAAATAACAAATGTATAAGCCTTAGTTGCTACAGAAGGTAAACTTAGTCTCTAAGGTTCTTCCCTCTCTGAAATTAGGTCCTTTACCTTTAGTTTTTGCTCTTTCAGCAGCTGTTCGCTGCTGTAATAGTAATTATTATATATATTATTCAGTTTAATAGCTTAATATGGGGGTGCTGCATGCCTCCAGCTACTCTTCCTACCCAGAAGTGGACCTTCCTTAAGTGGATTATTTCTGCGTGTTCAGTAATTTTCTCATCTTCTAGGAGTGCATATTGGTTCATAAAAGCAAATAATTGCAAACTCACCTAATTTTCTTCTGGAGTTCTCATAACTGAATAGGAGAATGCTATAGGCATACAATGTCAGGAAGACAGTTTTTAAACCTGTTATGCCTGTGGACAGGAAGGAAAGATATACGATGAATGATATGATACTTAGGTGGATTTGTAGCTGATTGAATACATATAATAAAGTATTGACAGGTTTGTCCAGCTGTAAGAGAAAGTTTTAGATTAATGTTTTCAGTAATTATTTTAATGAAAACAAGTCATGATTTAAAACTTTTGTTTCATGAAGCAATTAAAAAAAATATTTTTCTTGCTGGAAGAGACCTAAAAAAACCTTGATGCGTTCAAAAGATCTTGGTGGATTTTACCTGACTGTGTGCCTCAGAACCACCTGGAGATTGTTCAAAATATAAAAAAACCTGAATTCGAGTCTGTATATATACTGAATCAAAATCTTCAGGGTAAACCAGGTTGGGACAAAACAGGATTCTAAAGATTGTGATGGAAACTTCCAGTTAAGAATTGAGTTACGTTTAGTGGTATGCTGAAATCTTTTCACACAGGCTTGTGATGATTTTCTTCATCTCTTCCCAATCCTGTGTTCAGTGTTGGTAGCTTAAAATTGGCCATGATGGGAGTATTTATATTACAGAAACTGGCAAATGCTGATTAGTCCCACCACATTGGAGAACATTTACCAGTACACTACTGTTAAACACAATAGGATGGACTAGATGTGAAATTTAAAGTCTGTAGGGTGGAAGAATGGGAACATAATTACAGTTAATATAAAAATATCTAGGGATTTCCTGTCTCTTTGATTTGAGCCAGTAGTAAGATAAAACTTTCTAAAACTGTTAAAGTTCTATATTATGTTGTATAGAACATAAAAAGTGATAATACGACAGTGCAGAGCCTTAATCAGACCATCTTTTTCCTGGAGTATTATGAATGGTTATAGGTGCAGTTTTTTTAAAAGGATATTGAACTTTTCTAGAAATGAACCACTAGTGTATGGGAATGAGTTTGAAAACCGTTGTAAGGGTAAATGAATGAAGAATAGTTTGGCATGGAATACTTAGAGTACCTCTGATGATGGATAAGAATAAGAATTATTTCATATGACTGGATAAGGTAAAACTTGGATTGGTGGTTATGGAGTGGCATATTTTGCTTGTTAAAACTTTCAAATTATTAAATATTGCCCTAAAGTTAAACTGATTGATATATAGTGAGTTTGCAAATTGGTTATCAGGTGGTTACCTCACACAGATATTTGAGGAAATTTTTATAAATGGTGGGAATCTGGATTAGGTTAGTGATTTTTAACCATGGTTGCACATTAGAATCACCTGGGAAACATTAAAAACAGAAAACTCCCTCAGTATACAGGCTGTAACCCAAGTTGACTAAATCAGAATCTTGGGACTTGGGCATCTGTATATTTTAAAACTCTTTAACTCATTATATTGTGAAGCCAAGTGTGAGAATCCCTGGATTAGACAAACTGTCATGTATTTTCCAACTTAATTTTTCAATGTGATTTTGGCCATTGGATAGTAACATTTTGTTTTCTTGGAATAGATTTTGAATAATCTGCATTTATAAAATACTTAGAATACCTGGGGTATATAGGCACCCAGGAAATGGGTAGACATAGACTTACGGAATCTAAGAACAGAGGTTCTAATTCTGGAAAAACTGAATATATGATAATTTCATAATGATTACCAGTAAAATAATTTAAAGTCCAGTATGTTTAAGTCAAAGTGCATTTAAAAATTATGGAACAATAAAGAAAAAAGTTGTGCATACGTTGAATTTTATTTCTTATTTCACGTTTTTAAATATAGTGATGATGATAATGTTGTTGTTAGTCTCTGAGTTGTGTGCAACTCTTTTGTGACCCCATGGATGGTAGCCCACCAGGCTTCTGTTTCCATGGGATTTCCCAGGCAAGAATACTGGAGGGTTGCCATTTCCTTCTCCAGAGGATATGGGATCGAACACAGGTCTCCTGCATGGCAGATGGATTCTTTTACCACTGTGCCACCAACAAAGCCCTGATGATAATATTGGCAAAATGTTAATCATTGTTGAAACTGGGCATTGGGCACATTGGGGCTTATATTATTCTCTATTTTCTGCTTTATTAATTTTAAAATTTCAATAAATAGTTAAAAAATTCAAACTAATGCTAATTTTATAATACATTGTGAGAGTATACATAGCTGGTTTGTCCTGAAAACATAACACATTAGAATTTAATAATTTCCTCTTTTAAAATTGCTTTCTGTGTAGTTTTATAGTGGTAGAGTCTTTCTAGGAAAAGCGAATTATTGATGCATTAGATTGGTTGCTTAGGGCAGGGACCCTTGGAAGCTCACAAAACTATGAAATTATGTCAATGAGAATATTAATATCTGAAGTAAGAGTGTAGATTGTATTTGCTAATAATATGCAGAAAGAATGTTTCCCCTGTGGCCGGAGAGAACCCTGGAGTGCACTGCTCTGCATTATGAATGGTTATGCTAATTCCTGGTTCTTTTTTATGTACTAGTAGACTGTAGGGATCATGCTTTAAGTAGTGAATGAACTGATGAATAAAATCCCTGTTCCTCTGGGTGGAGGTGGTATGAGGGGAAGCCTGTTCTTTCTTCTCCTCCTACCCTCCCTGATTTCCTTTCTTCCTGTATGCTTTCCTTTTTCTTCCCCTTGTGCGCTCACTGCCTCTCGTGTCTCTTTCTTCGTCCTTTTCCCTTTCATCTACCCCTTTGTCCTAATAACTGGGTCTGTCCTTGCCAGTCTTTCTCTTTCTTCCTGATAGTTTCTCCTTGTCTCCCTGACTCATTCTTGACCCCTTTCTCTCTCCTTGTCTTTCTAAATGCTGTCTCGACCCTTCAGATCCTCTTCTCTGTGTTTACCCCATGGATCTTTTTCTGGCTTCTTTGTCTGCCTTTTCTGTCATCTCTTCTGTCTTCTCTCTCCCTATCAGTATCTTCCTGTCCTTGACTGTCTGTCTGTCCCTGTCTGCTCTTTTCTCTTCGTCTGACAGTTTGCCCCTTGTTCATCATTTTGTCTCCTTATCTGTTTTTCTCTCTTTGTGCATCTGCCTCCCTCTCACCATCTCACTGTCTGTCTCTGTCTCTTTTTGTCTTTGTGGGTTTCTTGTTGTTCTTTCTGCTGTGTTCTGTTCTAAGCTCTCCTTGTTGCTCACACGTGGTGTCACAAACCTCCTGTCTTTCCCTAGCTCTCTTTCTCACCTTTGCTCGTTATCTATTACTTGTTCAATCTCTGTTAATCTCTTTTTATTCGTTGTTTTATAGGATAGTGATTGTTAATATCTTATGTGTCTGAGGTGCCCAAACTGTGCACAGAGGTATTTTACATTTCTGAAGGAAATACAGCATTACTTGACATCTTTTGGAAATTGTTCAAACTACTCGTGCTAAGTAGTTCACAATTACAGTGTTAGATCTCACTACCTTCCTTTTGATTTTATATATTTGTGAAGATGAATTTCGGTGGTTTTGAGATAAAATGCAAATACTATATGAAAACCACTGAGAACAGGGAATAAAGATGGTGTTGTCCAATGTGGTTTCAGTGTCTAAGAAGTTTGTCAGTGCCCAATATGACACAGATAATTATTAACTTATTTTAACCTAACTATTTAGTAAATAGAACATATTAGATATTTTCCCAGGTCTGAGGTCACCATGAAAAATTAACTGGGACAGATTGTGGTGTAATTCACGTAGATTCCAAAGCTGTGTTTCAAAAGTGGATACAAACTGAAGTATGTTATGTGATCTGTAGTTATAATGGAGGGATTTTATAAAAGCACAAATTCCTTGTATGGGAGACATTTCAACTTAAAGGTGAGTATAATTCCTGAATACAGTTCCTGAGTAGGAAAAATCGATTTCTTCTGTGTTTCTCTCTCTTACTACTCACCCAGAATACTTCTGATCACCAAATGTATATAGGCCTTCCACACCCGGCCCCCAAGTAATTCTCTGTGATACCAGCTAAAATGTCCTATAATTCCACTCAGTTCTGGCACTGCCTATTTGGAGTTAGGTCAGATACTGCATGTTAAGGATTTATTCCCATGAAACGGCCCAACAGTCCCCCCACTTCGGAATTCAATCCCCGGTTATCATCTGTGCTTTTGACTTAATGGCTCTAAATCAGAGTTCCCATGATCCCCTCCTTGGGTTTTGTAATTTGCTAGAGTAGCTCAGAGAACTCAGGGAAACACTTAATGATTACTGCTTTGTTATAGAAGGATGTGATACACAGATGAACATTTGGATGGAAGAGATACATAAGGCAAAGGTATATGAGAAGGAATAGAGCATACATGCCCTCTCCAGACACACCACTCTCCTAGTAACCTGGAAGCTTTCTGAACCTTGTACCTTTGGGATGTTTGTAGAAACTTCATATCATGTAGGCATGATTGATCATTGACTACATCATGTGTAGTCAATGTAGATACTTTGTAGATATCATTGACTCAATTTCCAGCCCTTCTTTCTTTCCTGAAACGGAGGGGATGGGGCTGAAAATTCCAAACTTCTAGTCACAGCTTGGTCTTTCTGTGATTAGCTGCCATCCAGGAGCCCACCATTGCTTCATTGGAAGAAAAGATACTCCCATCACGCAGGAAATCCCGAGGGATTCAGGAGCTCTGTGTCAGGAACTAGGGTCAAAGACCAAACAAGATGCTTGAAGCACAGAAGATGCTCCTAATGCTCTTATCACTTAGTTGATTGGAAGAGTTTTAGGAGGTCTGTACTAGAACTAGAGACAGAGATCTCTGTGTGTGTGTGTGTGTGTGTCTGTGTGTGTACATATACACATATATATGTGTGTGTGGGTTTTTTTGTTATTTCACAGTTCCCCAAATGAGTACATCTCATTTTTGTTTGTGTGTGTGATTTACTAACCCGTATGCCTACAGCTTCCCTGATAGCTCAGTTGGTAAAGAGTCTGCCTGCAATGCAGGAGATCCTGGCTCACAGTTCCCCAAATGAGTACATCTCATTTTTGTTTGTGTGTGTGATTTACTAACCCGTATGCCTACAGCTTCCCTGATAGCTCAGTTGGTAAAGAGTCTGCCTGCAATGCAGGAGATCCTGGCTCAATTCCTGGGTTGGAAAGATCACTTGGATAAGGGAAAGGCTGCCCACTCCAGTATTTTGGAGAATTACATGGATTATATAGTCCATGGGGTTGCAAAGAGTCGAATACAACTGAACAACTTTTACTTTCATGCTTACAGCAACTTTTCTCCAGTAATTGTCTTAGTATACTAGCCATTAACTGTAGATCTCCTCAGATCACCTCTGATAAGAAACCAAAGTTAGGGATGTCCCAGTGCCTATGTGAGAGACTGGAATAAATGTGTCCTACCACCATCCTTTCCTCTTGATTATAGTGTTAGACTGTCTTTGTTCAGGTGAGCCTGCCAACTTATATTATTTCTTTCTATGGCCTAATACATCTGTGTTGTGTTCATAGCAGCTTCTTTAGTTTTATATTTGAAGTCTTTCAGGATAAAAGATTTCTTGGACTTTTACTTCATCAAATTTTGTTAATTTTTGCAAATTCACATCAATAGTCATTTGTTTGACTTGGAGACTGTGCTTTATGTATTCTGGATTCAGTCTTTTCAGATGGAAAATCAGCTGCTTTTGTTGCTTTTTTTGAAATAATTTGCCTCTTTTCCTATTGATATCTTTAAAGTTTTTTCCCCCTAAGTCTTTGATTTCCATTAGTTTTTCTATAATGAGCCTAGATTTGGTTTTCTTTGTGTTTATTCAGCTTGGAATTTGCTGAACTTATTGCATCTGTGGATTGTTTTTATTAGTTTGGGAGAGTTTCTTAGCTATTATCTGTTCAGATATTGCTTCATCCCATTCTGTTCATCTTCTCCTTCTGAGACTTGTAACCTTATATATATTCTGCATCCCTCACACATGTTAACACTCTTTTCCCTTTTCTCTTCTTAACATGCTTTGGTATTTTTTATAGAGAACACCAATAGTCTTTCACAATACCAGTCCTAGCCTTTTTCATGTCCAGTCTACTAGTAAATTCATTCCTTGAACTCTTAATTTCATATATTACATTCTTAAGTTGTATAATATCTATTTCATTTGTTTTAGTAAATTTTTGGGTTTAAAATTTTTTTTATTCTTTCAGCTGTTGTGCCCATTTCTACCCAGTTTTTTCTTGAGATATTAATCATAGCTGTTTTAAAGTTCTTGACTTATTTCTTTATTATTTCTTTCAGGAAATGTAAGACTTTTATTAGTTTACAATCATTTCCCAAAATAATTATTGTATGGAGCACAAGCACAGTACAAAAAAGCAATAGCTTGTACAAAACAAAGTTAGTAATACTCCCCTCAACCAGTAAGATTATGATATGAGAAAATAAATAAGATGCTACTTTCTTCTAAACAACAAATGCCACTGTAATCCATATAGGTGTTTTTTTTTTTATTTTATGTATAATACTTTTATTATATCCAGGTTTACTAGAAATCAAATAAGGCCTTATTATTCCTGTTACAAAGTTTGTCAGCAAGAAAAATAATGTGATAAAGGTTTTAAGTAAATAAAATGTAAGTGAAATAAAGAGTTTGGGGTAAACTATGGGAATCATGTCTTGGGAATGTTTGTCTAGAATAGTCTCTCCAGATTTCCGTAACTTGGAACTAAGTCCTAAGATAGAACATAATTTTAAGAATCTTAAAAGTAGTACAAAACCTGGATTTGGTTCTCTAAGAAGACAAAATTTTCTTAAAATACCTGCTTTTAAGTTATCTGTATTTGCCACAGTTATTTTATTATCACTGGTTAGAACTTTTTTTTATATATTTCTGACTAACGTCTCAAAGATCAAGTTCTAAGTGGGGCTCATTTGACCTCTGGCTAACTCTGGGATTTTTCAGAGGGTCCCTGGAACACTTCCAGTTGTTTTCTCTGCATCTCAGAGAAATACTAAACTATGTATATACATGGTTGAGTCCCTTTGCTGTCCACCTGGAACTATCAGAACACTGTTAATTGGCTATACTCCAATATCAAATAAAAGTTAATAAAAATAAATCTGTATTACTAATCAGAAAAACTAATTGGGCTTATCTGGTGTGTTGAATTGCATGGGGGGCATTGTCAAATGAGTGATGGTAAAATTTCTTAGATTATATCATGGGTAAACATTATTAACATACATATTGTAGAAATTATATGGAACTCCTAAAATTCTGGTATACTCTGGTGAAGTGATCTCGCTCAGTCGTGTCCGACTCTTTGTGACCCCATGGACTGTAGCCCACCAGGCTCTTCCATCCATGGAATTCTCCAGGCAAGGACACTGGAGCGGGTTGCCATTTCCTTCTCCATCCCTATAGGTTTTTAATAGTANTGGAACTCCTAAAATTCTGGTATACTCTGGTGAAGTGATCTCGCTCAGTCGTGTCCGACTCTTTGTGACCCCATGGACTGTAGCCCACCAGGCTCTTCCATCCATGGAATTCTCCAGGCAAGGACACTGGAGCGGGTTGCCATTTCCTTCTCCATCCCTATAGGTTTTTAATAGTACTCTGAAATGATACATTGCCTTGATATTCTTAGAAAGGTGTTTAAAAGTCAAAATAATCTTTTTCAATACCTACCTGTTTAATTTTAAATTCAGAAATGAACTGTTTAAAACAGATTATTTATAAAGTCCTTGATTTATAAATCCAGTATCTGAATGATCTGAGTGTGTTCTGTTGTTTGGCTTTTTTCTCATGGTTATCATGTTTTCTTGCCTATTTTCATTATATACTGAATATTGTTTGTATAAAAGAAGTTTAAAGATTTCAGATGATATCATCCTTGACTGGAGAGGATTCTTCCTTTTCTTCCTTAGGCAGATAGGTTAGTGGCTGAGTACCTTAGTCTGGTCAGGAAGTGAGCCGAATTTGGGCTTGGGTGGGCTTCTCTGGTTGCTCAGACGGTAGATAATCTGCTTGCGGTGCAGGAGACCTGGGTTCAATCCCTGGGCCAGGAAGATCCTTTGGAGAAGAAAATGGCAACCCACTCTAATATTCTTGCCTGTGAAATTCCATGGACAGTGGAACCTGGCAGGCTATAGTCCATGGGGCGCAAAGAGTCAGACACACTGAATGACTAACACTTTTAACTTTCACATTTCAGTTGGGCTTGGGTATACTTTCAGTAGTTTCTCTTAAGCTGTAGTTGGTCTTGTTACTAAGTCCTGATGATTTTGATTGAGAACCTGGCTGATCTGTCTCCTTAGTACTGAAATGCTGCTGGAAATCAGCTCTGCTTTTCAGAGGTTCTCAGGCTACTCTGTAGCCTCCTGCCACCCATGTACTTTTAAAACCTGGCAGATGTCTTGAGGAGCAAGTGTACTGATCAGTTACATACTTGAGGCAAGTTCCCTCTCTCTGTTAGGCTTTCATGTCCTAAACTACAGTTTTCTCAAGTTTATGATCGTGGTGAGATTCTTTTTCCCCCATCAGATATTCCCTGCCTGGTCCAATCCCAATCTATAGCCCATGCCCTAGGTCAGAAATTGGTGAGTTTGGAAACAAAAAGGCAATTGGAGATGATCAGCTCTACTCTGAACTCTTCTCCTTGCTTTATAAGTCTTTATGGTTCCCACAGCTCTCTGATACTTTTGCAAATAAGATGTTAAAACTTGTCCAGGGACTTCCCTTGCAGTCCAGTGGTTAAGTCTCCATGCTTCCAATGCAGGGATCGTGGATGTGATCCGTGGTCAGGGAACTAAGATCTCACATGCCCCACGACATAGCCAAAAACTAAAATCTAAAAAACAAACAAAAAAACCTTTTTGGTTGTTGCTTTGTGTTTGCTTTCACTTATTGTATTCTTGTCAAAAGTAGGACTCATTGTTAAGTATTTTTTAATTTAAAAGGATGCTGTGATAAGAGTCATTTGTTTAAAAAAACATGCTTATTTCCCACATATAATATAATTTAGGTGAATCATTTATCTGTCCTCACATGAATTTTTAACCTTTACTCTGGTAAAATCAATCATTTTTATTCCTCAAGATATAGAATATATTAATTATGGTGGAGGTGACTTTGGTAGGGAGATATAGCAGCAGAAGTAACATAAATTTTGCAAAGAAGGTATGTCCATCCTATTTGTTGGACAGATATGAGAAAAGGCAAGTAAGAGGGAATTAAAGAATGTGGTCACAGTAAGTAAACATTTTTTAAAATTAATTAATTTATTTTTTTCCATCTCGGGTGTACATGAGTTCCCAATCTTGAATCCACCCCCCCCACCTCCCACCCCATATCAACTCTCTGGATCATCCCTGTGCACCAGTCCCAAGCATCCTGTATCCTGTATCGAACATAGACTGACGATTCGTTTCTTACATGATAGTATACATGTTTCAGTGCCGATAGTATACATGTTTCAGTGCCATTCTCCCAAATCTTCCCACCCTCTCCCTCTCTCTCAAAGTCCAAAAGTCCATTCTATACATCTGTGTCTCTTTTGCTGTCTTGCATACAGGGTTATCATTACCATGTTTCTAAATTCCATATATATGAGTTAGTAAACTGTATTGGTGCTTTTCTTTCTGGCTTACTTCACTCTGTATAATTGGCTCCAGTTTCATCCATCTCATTNTGACTGTGGCTTTGTAGTAGAGCCTGAAGTCAGGCAGGTTGATTCCTCCAGTTCCATTCTTTTTTCTCAAGATTTCTTTGGCTATTTGAGGTTTTTTGTATTTCCAAAGAAATTTTGAAATTATTTGTTCTGATTCTGTGAAAAATATTGCTGGTAGCTTGATAGGGATTGCATTGAATCTGTAGATTGCTTTGGGAAGATTTTCTTGGAAATCAAAGAGGACAGTAATAGATGGAGAAATATACCATGTTCATGGATCGGAAGAATCAATATTGTGAAAATGAGTATACTTCCCAAAGCAATCTACAAAACCTAAACTAAACCACCACCACCATGGCAAAAGTTAAAATTTATTAGAATCTATACAGATAGACCTTAATATTGGCCATCAGTTAATTAGTCATCAAAATCAGCATAGATTTCATTGAAGTTTTGGAAATTTTTTTCGTTTTAGCTCTACTTTGTAGAAACTTTCGCTACTATGTTTAGACCATTAAATTTATTTATGTTTTGTTTTATTTGTTGTTCTTTCTGTATTCTTTGTAGGGAGACTCAATCCACCGATTTATTCTGAGAGGCTAGGGAAGTATGGATCAGTAATACTAGGCTGATGTTAATCTTCTTTCAGGATTCCACAGTGTTGGAAATGCTGAGGGCCTCCCAGAATGGCCTAGTTTTCTTCCTTTTCATAAACTCCAGTGCTCTTCAACAGTTGCATATCCAGCCCATGAAGGAGAAGACCATGCCAATGATCTCTGCAAGGATCAAGTCCTCAATTATACTCAGTTGCCCGTGGGTGACAGCAGTCATATATTTCAGGAAGGTCAAATTACTTGAAGTTAGTAGTGGAGCAGAAGGAAGTCTGCCTTCAGGTTAACCCTGTTGGCAGAATCAAATTGACTAAAGTCTTGACTATTGAAATCATCACTATCAGCTTCCCCTCTCCCCACCTCACAAGGAGAAAATGACTTAAAGTGACCATAATACAAGTTCAGAAAATTGAAAATACCTTTCTTGAAAATTATTTTATATTTTCTATAAAAGGTATGGCATTGAATTGTCCAGCTTACAAATACTTCTTTAATGTTCTTCCATCTTACTTAAAGTATACTGATAGTTTCCAGATTTTCTCAGTGATAGGCCTACATATAAATAGTTTTGTGTGTTTTTCTACTCAAAAGAGCTGACAGACAAACTATGGCCTGTGTGTTAGCTGTATAATGTCTATAAAATATGGTGGATATCCACTGTACTTCAGTAGACTTATTCTCAAAAATGAACAGAGTATCACTTAAGCAGCTGACAATATTAGTTTCTAATAAAAAATTATGAGCTTTTAAATGGAAATTAGAATTTGGAAAAACTTTTATCTGCCACTGTAAGCTTGTCAGCTTCCCACTATTTAACAGTTTTCTTTTAAGACCAGAGGTAATACCAACTGGTGTCACTTTAAAATGAAATGTGTCCACTTTTGGAAGATCTTTTCCAAATGACCAGTGCATGTTATTAGACAATTATGATTGGATACAAGATCTGTTCAAAGTGTAGACTAGACAAATGGATTTTAATGTTAACAGTATGAAAAAAGATGCTTACACATTGCAGCTAACCTTTAGGACAAGTTGCTACTTGTTGAGCTTTGCTGTAGTGTCAAAACAGAATGTACAGAATTATCTGAAAAGGATATTAAGATACTTTTTGAACTACATATATGAGAAATTAGTTTTCTTTAGTCATAACATATTGCAACAGACTGCATGCAGAAGCAGGTAGAAGCAAGTAGCTGTCTTAGGTTAAGCCAGGCATTGCTTTTTAAAATTCTTTTCTTAACCTCTTAAATCATGAGTTTAACATTATCTGTCTTGGCTTTGAGCTTTGTCCTGTTACATAACCTCACTTATATTTTAGAGCAGTGTTTCCTGAAATGCTGTAGATACACAACAGCTGGGATCATTTTAAGTAGTACACTTCATAAACGTTTTCTGTTATAGTACATATATGTGACCTTAACATGCAACAGAAAAAACAAAACCAGCACATTGTGAATTCATGCAGAGTTGNATTTTAGAGCAGTGTTTCCTGAAATGCTGTAGATACACAACAGCTGGGATCATTTTAAGTAGTACACTTCATAAACGTTTTCTGTTATAGTACATATATGTGACCTTAACATGCAACAGAAAAAACAAAACCAGCACATTGTGAATTCATGCAGAGTTGTGTATTTTTTTATAAACATGTCCCAGAAATTGTTAGTAGTTTTAATCTGGCTCGTCCTTTTTTTTTTTGCATAATGAAGCTAAAGAAATTATGGCAAAGAAATAAGTATTTTATGACTAACATATTTCCTCTGCATATCAGACACATTAAAAAGTGTAATGCATTATGAAATAATGCAAACAAGAAAGAAATATTCCCCTTTGTTTTCAAATCTTTGCTTATTGTCATCATCATCATAATTATCTCTCTTACAGAGCAGAGAAATTGGAGGAGAAAAATGGCATACTTCTCACAGAGTTTTACTCTGTCTTATCTGTATCAAGTCCAGCTATAAAACTCATTGCAGCTTTTATCACTAAAGAATCAAATACGACAGACATACTTTTTTTTTAGCTCAATGACTGCAACACTTTCTTTATGCTGTGTAATGCATTCAGTAACATGCCAGAAGTTGTTTTTTTTGGTTTCTTTTAACTCTTTATTATTGTGATTTGTTACTTTTTGCTTCATGATTTACACACAGTGTTCATATATGGACTGCAGGGAACAGGTTAAACTTGTATCAGAAATAAGTGTATTAGCTCCATTTTGTAACTTGATGCATTCCCATGTTCATCCTCTGGTCTTAATAGGTGAGCTGGAGTTTTACTATCACCTCCTAAATGTCATAGAAACTTAAGTATTTGTCAACCATTACTCTTACTAGCTTTTTTGGTTGGAGATGCTGTCATTGTTTTATTTTGTAATAAATTTGGGCTTAGGTTTAGCTAGTTTGAAGTCGTAAATCAAGAATTACATGATTATCAAAAAGAACTCTTAGTTTAATTTCAGCTTTGCATTGAACTAGCTGTTCAGTAATTATCTGTGGGCCTCAGTTGCTTCATCTGTAAAATAAGAATAATGGATTCGATGATTGATAAGGTCCATTCCAGATACAAAATCTTGTGTTTTGACTGTTCCACCAGACGAGTTGTGAGGGTTGTGGGTGTGTAGTTATAGATATAAGCCATGAAACTCTCAATCTATAATAATTATAATAAGGACCCTTATTTATTAAGACTGATCAGCTGTCTGCTAGTAAGTACACTGGCAAATACACATATGGGCATGACTGGCTTGGTAACATTGTCTAATGACCTGTATAAATTAACCATAATTTAGGGAAAATGATAAGATGATAATAGTAATAATCCTAGATTATATATTTAGTCATTCCATCTCACTTTGAGTTATTATAAATATTTTCCCTTGATAAGATAAAATAGATTTATAAAAGCCTGACAGGTCTGTAAAGATTTGTTAAAGTTACTGTTTTTTATCCCCCCCCAATAATTCTTTTTCCTAAATTTATTTTTAAAATAGTTTTCTCTTAGCCCTTAGGTGACTTATCTGCCATGTATAGCCTTAAATCAGTCATCCAAAACTAATGGAACTGCATTTTTGCTCTAAAACCTCTTCTGAGGTTTTAGTTAGTCAGTGGATGGTAGCACTTAACAAGTTTCCTGAATACATTCTGGGTTTTTTCACCAAGATTAATGTAATGGTTTTTGTTAAGATCTTTAACTGTAATTTTTTTTAATTTTAATTTTTACTTTATTTTACTTTACAATACTGTATTGGTTTTGCCATACATTGACATGAATCTGGCACGAGTGTACATGAGTTCCCTATCCTGAACCCCCCTCCCACCAAGATCTTTAACTATAATTTTCACTGTTAGTATTAACTGACAGTTATGTAATAGACTGTGGAGATAAAAGTCTGGGGAAGGTAATGCTCATTCTGAGACATGTTCTACCTGTTTAATAGAGCTTCAGAGTTTTGTTTGCAGTAGGAAGTGACCTGTTTTTAATTTCTTTACGTACAGAAAGTCACATTTTGTTAGGAGCATTTTGTCTTGGTGATAATATTTATAAGGCGAGGAAACTGATAAAACTGATGTCTATAACAAAAAAAGAAAAACATAAAATCAGGAAAAAAAGGTTTTAAATTAAAAAATTGGTACACTGACTGAGCAGAAAGTAAAACTGGTAAAAACTTAGTCTTTACATAAGATGCTATGTTAGGATAGCTTCCTGGTGTCCTTCCTGATACTTACACATCTTAAATAATATTCTAATTTTTTTTATACCAGGTGGTTTGTATATTTGAACTTATTTTCCTTTTGAGGGAAGTTTTCTTTTTAAACCAAGAGATTAAATAATTTTGATGTTTTGAATCAGAATTCAGTTAGAATTCTTCCTAGTTCCTTTTTTTTGTTATCTGTGACAAATGGTGTGTGTATATGTAATATAATTTTCAAGACAGTGGTACTCAGGTGACTATTAAAATACTTTGACATTGTGTTTTGGATCAGGATGGTATGATAGAACACGATGATGTAGGGAAATGTGGCTTAAAAGTTAAGACTTGTCCTCTGGTAAATGGAATCAACCTATTCTGGTCACAGTGTTAGTTGTTTTAATTACTTATTATTGAAAAATTTACTTTGTCTTCATAGGTCTTAAAGTAAAGCCCTTGTGAGGAGTTCAGGTATAGTTCTGTTTCTAACATGAATGAAATTTTATAAGTGCTCCTCTAATAATAAATACTGTGGAAGAAATTATTTTCAAATAAATTTGAAATGTCACGATATATCATCTACTTTTTTATACTGTATATAATCTACTGTAATATTGAACATCATGAAGGAACATTGATGAGTGAATGAAGGCTATTAATACTTTCAGGTTACTTAGGACAATGTACAGTTAAGTTAAATTGCTGAAAAATTATAAAAACAAATTTCTTTAATTTAGTAAACATTGTTGATCATATTAATATCAGTAGTGCTAGTTTTGTGTCAAATCAATCCAGATTTCAGTGGCTTAACATAATGGAGTTTAATTTTCATTCACACAAAATCTAATGTGGTTATACCTGATCAGGACATTCTATAGACAAGTTTTTTTTCAAAAATTGACTTAAAGATCCAGGCTTTTTCATATGTATTTCTACCATTTTCAGCCTATGATCTCAAAGGTCACCACAGAAACAGAGTGTGTAGGATATTATGTGGAAGATTTTAATTGCCCTGGCCTAGAGGTAGAATATATCACTCTCACCTGCATTCTGTTTTATGTGTTATGTGGGCATACCTAACTGTAGAGGAACTCAAAAATATTGTTTATTTGTGTGAAGGCAGAAGAAAAGATGCAATTTATTGGAAAACACTGACATTCTCTTCCCCATTTCTATTTAGTAAACTTATTTGTCAGAGTTGTGGTAATTAGGAAGCATTTATTGCATGCCATCTTATACGGGATGTAGTTTTCTCTAAGGAATCAAAAGAAATCAAAGAACTTCACAGATTTTTGGATCAAGAAAATACATACTGAATAACTGAAAAAAGCAGTTTTTTGAAAGGTACAAAGCAGTATGGTTCAAACATGATGTGTTTGCAGATCAAAAATGATTATAGTGAATTGAATGCAGTCAGGGAAAGATGAATTAATACCCAGTTCAAACTGCTTTTAAAGGTGATACTAATTGAAAGAGGAGAACATAGAGCTTTATAGTAGAGAAAGATGAAATCTGGTGGAAAGTTAGCAGATAGACCTGTAAGAACAGGGATTGTGTAAGAAAATCTGAAAGATAAATTGAAGAGATTTGTTAGGGTCTTGTCTAGTGGATCAAAATGTTTGATTTTGATTTTTAATAAATATTGACATGTTTTAGCATACTTCTACCAATTGTATTTTGTAGAAATCAATAGCACCAGCTATTTATGAAATGGTTTATGAAATGATAAGTGGTTCTGACATGGAAGAGAGAGAGCTAGGATATAGGAGAAGAGCTGTTTTTTATATTGTAATAAAGTTTATTAGATTATCTTTTAAGAAATATTAAAAGGGAAACATTTAGTTATCTAAACCAAGCCAAAGCATAGTGTCTTGTCTTAGAGAGTAAACCTGATTAATAAGGAATGGCAAATGTAATTATGTAGTGATATAGGGTAGAATTTCTGAAGCCTTTCAAGTTCCATTGTCTTAAAGTAATAGGTAGTGTGACAGCCCTTTATCCTTTTGGGAAGCTTTTTTTTTTTTGGTAAATGTAAAACATAAAAAAGACTTGAAGAAATAGGCCACCTAATAAAAGAAATTTGAAAACTGTTGGCATAAAGTAAATTTTAAAAATTAGTGAAATTAGAGCAATTTGAGGTATGATTTTGTGTGTGGGATATGACAGTGCATATTATAACTTAATATTATTAGATCAGTGATTTTCAAAGTGTGGTCCCTGGACAAATGATACCAGAATCACCTAAGTACATGTTAGAAATCTGTATTCTTGGACTTCACCTTAGACATACTGAATCAGGAGATGGGGCCTGCTCACCTGTGTTTTATTGAGCTCTTCATGGGATTTAAAGACAAACATAGAATGTTATTGTTGTTTATTGTACTAGCCAGTCAGTGAGATTCTGTATGTGTTATTCTGTTCAAGAGTTCTTCCCTTATAGAGTGCCTTAATCTGTTATACTATTCATTTCAGAATATTTTAAAAGTGGAATTGATCAAAGACTAAAATCAGAGCGTGTGGTGGTTAGATGTCATTAGAATTTCGAAGGAAATTGCTCCATTAAGTGCTGACACTGGAGAAATCTAGGTTGTAAGATTTCTTTGTTTTTGATTTTTCTTTTTGGTACTGTTTATTCACATTTCAGTTGAGTTCAGTCGCTCAGTTGTGTCCAGCTCTTTGTGACCCCATGGATTGCAGCATACCAGGCCTCCCTGTCCATCCCCAACTCCTGGAGCTTGCTCAGACTTGTGTCCATTGAGTTGGTGATGCCACCCAACCATCTCGTCCTCTGTTGTCCCCTTCTCCTCCTGCCTTCATTCTCCCCTAGCATCAGGATCTTTTCCAGTGAGTCAGTCCTTTGCGTCAGGTGGCCAAAGTATTGGAGCTTTAGTATCAGTCCTTCCAATGAATATTCAGGATTGATCTCCTTTAGGATGGAGTGGTTGGATCTCCTTGAAGTCCAAGGGACTCTCAAGAGTCTTCTCCAACACCACAGTTCAAAAGCATCAATTCTTTGGCGGTGAGTTTTCCTTATGGTCCAACTCTCACATCCATACATGACTACTGGAAAAACCATAGCTTTGACTAGATGGACATTTGTTGGCAAAGTAATGTCTCTGCTTTTTAATATGTTGTCTAGGTTAGTCATAGCTTTTCTTCCAAGGAGCAAGCGTTGTTTAATTTCATGGCTGCAGTCACCATCTGCAGTGATTTTGGAGCCCAAGAAAATAAAGTCTGCCACTGTTACCACTGTTTCCCCATCTATTTGCCATGAAGTGATGGGACTAGAAGCCATGATCTTAGTTTTCTGAATGTTGAATTTTAAGCCAACTTTTTCTCTCTTCTCTTTGACTTTCATCAAGAGGCTCTTTAGTTCTTCTGCCATAAGGGTGGTGTCATTTACATAACTGAGGTTATTGGTATTTCTTCCTGCAATCTTGTGCTTCATCCAGCCTGCATTTTGCATGTTGTACTCTGCATATAAAAGAGAGTCTCTTTTTTGAGAGAGGTGAGGTAATAAATTGTGCCTGTCTTGGATATGAGCAGGGGTTGGAACAGTCATTTTGCCATTAATTATGGTGTCATATGGGCTTGCCAGGTGGTGTTAGTGGTAAAGAACCTGACTGCCAATGTAGGAGACATAAGAGACGCGGGTTCAATCGCTGATTCTGGATGATCCCCTGGAGGAGCTGTTCTTGCCTGGAGAAACCCATGGACAGAGGAGCCTGGCGGGCTACAGTCCATAGGGCCACAAAGACTCAGGCATGATTGAGCAACTTAATTCACATGGTGTCATAGGTTGAATACATATAGTAAAACATATCTTTTCTAGGATACATTATTAGAACTTAGATTTTTTTTTTTTAATGTACAATGGACGTTTTAATAGAAACGTTTAGAGGAGAGATGTAAAACCTTAAACTAGAAACATTTAAAATGTTACTTTAAATTTATACATTCAGTTCTATGTTTTAAATTAAATAAACTCTCATTTTAAGAAGGGACTAAATGAAATTGTAAAAATTAGTTGAGAAATTGGCCTATGGTGAAAATGATCTGATATTAGCTCCTTAAACTAGAAACATTTAAAATGTTACTTTAATTTTATACATTCAGTTCTATGTTTTAAATTATTTTAGAACTCTCATTTTAAGAATGGACTAAATGAAATTGTAAAAATTAGTTGAGAAATTGGCCTGTGGTGAAAATGATCTGACATATAATGTAACTTAATTTAAGAACAAAAATATAAATTTATTGCTTTAAAGTAATAAATTCATTTATGCTTATTAATCTGTGATTTGATTTTTTTTTTTTTAATCCTGCCTAAGAAAGCAAAATGTTTGACCATCAGAACACTGGTCTGAACACAATAGAGTTCAGACTGTTTTTCAACTTGACACAGTTGTGTCTCTTGCTTTACTTTCCTCCTGAAATGATGTTTCCATTTTGGGGATGGGAAGAGCTACGATTATTTATAGACTAGTGTGTTATGGACAGGTGGTGTGTTTACACAGATCAGTGGAATTATCAAGTGTCCCCCAGGGCCTTTAATATGAATATATTTTATTTTATCAAACCTTTGTATTTTTAAGAACACAGTATTATGTTGAGTGGATGGAGAACATTTTCTTAATTTTATATACGTATATATTTCAAAGAATTCAGTTTTAATGTAGCAGTTGTCCTCTATATACTAGCAGTTTTTCAGATTTGGAATGATAAAGTTTCTGATAAACCATAAAGCTCTCTCATTGAAAAAAATTAAAGGCTGTTCTATATTTTCTTGAAGAACATACAATTTAAAACATCTCTCGTTCTTTTCCAATTTATGCTATTTCACAGGAGTATTTTTAGGGAATCAACCTTGTGTTAACCTAAAGCATTAATAGGTTATTGAAACTTTCCATATCATATAATTGCAAAATTATAATAAAGTTATAAAGTGACAGTTGCCAATCAGTTCAGTTCAGTCGCTCAGTCGTGTCCGACTCTTTGCGACCCCATGAATTGCAGCATGCCAGGCCTCCCTGTCCATCACCAACTCCCGGAGTTCACTCAGACTCACGTCCGTTCAGTCAGTGATGCCATCCAGCCATCTCATCCTCTGTCGTCCCCTTCTCCTCCTGCCCCCAATCCCTCCCAGCATCAGAGTCTTTTCCAATGAGTCAGCTCTTTGCATGAGGTGGCCAAAGCACTGAAGCTTCAGTTTTAGCATCATTCCTTCCAAAGAAATCCCAGGGCTGACCTCCTTCAGAATGGACTGGTTGGATCTCCTTGCAGTCCAAGGGACTCTCAAGAGTCTTCTCCAACACAATACTACATAACAAAAATGTTACATCTTAACTCCTGAAGTTTAGCATGTGTACATATTTTTCATCTCTAAATTCATTGTTACATCAGTTCAGTTGCTCAGTTGTCTCTGACTCTTTGCAGCCCCATGCACTGCAGCACTTCAGGCTTCTCTGTCCATCACCAACTCCTGGAGCTTGCTCAGACTTGTTATCCATTGAGTTGGTGATGCCATCCAACAATCTCATCCTCTGTCGCCCGCATCTCCTCCTGCCTTCAATCTTTGCCAGCATCTGGGTCGTTTCTGATAAATCAGTTCTTTGCATCACGTGGCCCAAGTATTGGAGCTTTAGCATCAGCATCGTCCTTCCAATGAATATTTAGGACTGATTCCCTTTAGGATGGATTGGTTTGATCTCCTTGTAGTCCAAGGGACTTTCCAGAGTCGTCTTCAACGCCAAAGTTCAAGAGCATCAGTTCTTTGTCAGTGAGCTTTCTTTTTGGTCCACCTCTCACATCCATACATGACTACTGGAAAAACCATAGCTTTGACTCGATGGACATTTTTCGGCAAAGTAATACCTCTGCTTTATAATATGCTGTCTAGGTTGGTCATAGCTTTTCTTCCAAGGAGCAAGCATCTTTTAATTTCATGGCTGCAGTCAACCATCTGCAGTGATTTTGAAGCCCAAGAAAATAAAGTCTGTCACTGTTTCCATTGTTTCTCCATCTATTTACCATGAAGTGATGGGACTAGGTGCCATGGTCTTAGTTTTCTGAATGTTGAGTTTTAAGCCAGCTTTTTCATTCTCCTCTTTCACTTTCATCAAGAGGCTCTTTATTTCCTCTTTGCTTTCTGCCATAAGGGTGGCATCATCTCTGTATCTGAGGTAATTGATATTTCACCTGGCAGTCTTGATTCCAGCTTGTGCTTCATCCAGCCTGCATTTTGTGTCATGTACTCTGCATATAAATTAAATAAGCAGGGTAACAGTATACAGCCCTGACATACTTTTTTCCCAATTTGGAACCATTCTGTTTTTCCATGTTCAGTTCTAACTGTTGCATCTTGACCTGCATACAGATTTCTCAGGAGGCAGGTAGGATGGTCTGGTATTCCCATCTCTTGGAGAATTTTCCACAGTTTGTTGTCATCCACACAGTCAAAGGCTTTGGCATAGCTAATAAAGCAGAAATAGATGCTTTTCTGAACTCTCTTGCTTTTTCTATGATCGAGTGGATGTTGGCAATTTGATCTCTGGTTCCTCTGCCTTTTCTAAATCCAGCTTGAACATCTGGAAGTTCTCATTTCACATACTGTTGAAGGCTTGCTTGGAAAATTTTGAGCATTACTTTGCCAGCATGTGGGATGTGCAGTTGTGTGGTAGTTTGAACATTGTTTGGCATTGCCTTTCTTTGGAATTGGAATGAAAACTGACCTTTTCCAGTCCTGTGACCACTGTTGAGTTTTCCAAATTTGCTGGCATATTGAGTGCAACATTTTAGCAGCATCATCTTTTAGGACTTGAAATAGCTCAGCTGGAATTCTGTCAGCTCCAGTAACTTTGTGCATAGTGATGCTTCCTAAGGCCCACTTAACTTCACACTCCAGGATATCTGGCTCTAGTTGAGTGATCATACTGTTCGTGGTTGTCTAGGTTATTAAAATCTTTTTTCTATAGTTCTTCTGTGTATTCTTCCATTCTGTTATTTTGTTCTATTTCTTTGCATTGATCACTGAAGAATGCTTTCTTATCTCTCCTTGATATTCTTTTGCACTCTGCATTCAGACAGGTACATCTTCCCTTTTCTCCTTTGCCTTTAGCTTCGCCTCTTTTCTCCACTATTTGTAAGGCCTCCTCAGACAACCATTTTGCCTTTTTGCATTTCTTTTTCTTGGGGAACTTCTTGATCAGTGTCTCCTGTACAGTGTCACAAACCTCTTTCAATATTTCTTCAGGCAGTCTGTCAGTGGGATCTAATCCCTTGAATCTGTTTGTAACTTCCAGTGTATAATGTAAGGGATTTGATTTAGGTCTAACCTGAATGGTGTAGTGGTTTTCCCTACTTTCTTCAATTTAAGTCTGATTTTGGCAGTAAGAAGCTCACGATCTGAGCCACAGTCAGCTCGTGGTCTTGTTTTGGCTGACTGTATAGAACTTCTCCATCTTCAGCTGCAAAGAATATAATCATTCTGATTCCTATATTTACCATCTGGAGATGTCCATGTGTAGAGTTGTCTCTTGTGTTGTTGGAAGAGGGTGTTTTCTATGACCAGTATGTTCCTCTGGCAAACTCTGTTAGCCTTTGCCCTGCTTCATTTTGTACTCCAAGGCCAAATTAGCTTGTTACTCCAGGTATCTCTTGACTTCCTACTTTTGCATTCCAGTCCCACTGTGATGAAAAGGACATCTTTTTTTTTGGTGTTAGTTGTATAAGGTCTTATAGGTCATCATAGAACCATTCAACTTCAGCTTCTTTGGCATTAGTGGTTGGAGCATAGACTTGGATTACTGTGATGTTGAATGGTTTACCTTGGAAACAAACAGAGATCATCCTGGCATTTTTGACATTGCACCCGAGTACTGCATTGCGGACTCTTGTTGACTATGAGAACTACTCCATTTCTTCTAAGGGCTTCTTGACCACAGTAGTNATTAGTGGTTGGAGCATAGACTTGGATTACTGTGATGTTGAATGGTTTACCTTGGAAACAAACAGAGATCATCCTGGCATTTTTGACATTGCACCCGAGTACTGCATTGCGGACTCTTGTTGACTATGAGAACTACTCCATTTCTTCTAAGGGCTTCTTGACCACAGTAGTAGATATATTGGTCATCTGAGTTAAATTCACCCATTCCAGTCCATTTTAATTCATTGATTCCTAAAATGTTGACGTTCACTCTTGCCATCTCCCGTTTGACCACTTCCATTTTATCTTGATTCATGGATCTAACATTCCAGGTTCCTATGCAATATTGTTCTTCACAGTATTGGACTTTACTTCTATCACCAGTCACATCGACAATTGAACATTATATCAGTTATATAAAGAACTTTAGAGTCATTATTCCAATTACTGTACAAGGGCCGTTTTGCCAGAAAAGGCACCAAAGACAGTTCTTTCACTCAGTATATTGCGTTGGCCAATAAAGATGTACAGGGTCTTCTGGAACAGCTTACAGAAAAACCAGAACAAACTTTTTGGCCAAGCTAAAATGTGTGCTGGCTGTCTTCCCCGGAAGAGAAGAGAAGCGAAAAGCAAAGGAGAAAAGGAAAGATATAAGCATCTGAATGCAGAGTTCCAAAGAATAGCAAGAAGAGATAAGAAAGCCTTCTTCAGCGATCAATGCAAAGAAATAGAGGAAAACAACAGAATGGGAAAGACTAGAGATCTCTGCAAGAAAATTNTTTCATACTGTTCATGGGGTTCTCAAGGCAAGAATACTGAAGTGGTTTGCCATTCCCTTCTCCATTGGGTCACATTCTATCCGACCTCTCCACCATGACCTGTCCATCTTGGTGGCCCCACACGGCATGGCTTAGTTTCTTTGAGTTAGACAAGGCTGTTGTCTGCGTGATCAGATTGGCTAGTTTTCTGTTAGAGAAAGCCAAGTAAGACGGTAGGTGTTGCAAGAGGGCCTCACAGGGCAGATGCACTGAAACCATAAGAACAGAAAACTAGCCAATCTTATCACACAGACCATAGCCTTGTGTAACTCAGTGTTAAAAGTAATAGCATATAAATGTTCAAAACTCTTTCACTTTCTAATTATTTTGCTACACTGTACTAATGTATGTTGTTATATCCGTATGGTAAAATATATAATGATGTGCTATTGTATATCTCTTCGCAGCTCTTTGTTTGGGAAAGTATTGGTAGCATGACAGAAATCTGTCTTGTTAGCATTTACACCGTGGAAACTGGTAAATACTGTAAACGAGAGCTTGATTTATTGTGTGGTTGATTGTCTGGATTTAAGAAAATGACAGAGAAAACTCTAGTAAAGCAGATTAAACAGTCTATTGTCTGTTGTTGTGTCTGAACTGTTATCAAATTCAGCAAGGAAATTGCTCATTTTATTGATGTACAAGTGTGAGGTTATGACATACATGTTTGTTGTTTTACTTTTGTCTTTTTCTTTCACATAAATGAAATTATCAAACAACATTAAGGTTGGAACTACACTCATTCATCACTTGCAACCCTACATTGGTTTCTCATCACTTTTTGCAAGATCAGCCCATAGCATTTTGTCAGAATTATTTTGCTCCATGGAATTTACAGTAAACATTATTGTATATTTTATTATAATTATATATTGTGCCTTATGTATCCTTTATGTTTTAAAATTTGTAATAAACACATGTACATTTCAGACACACACATGCACACATTAAGAACTGATTATTTACTAGCACAAGACTGTGTCTGGCACAGAGTGGCATTTATTAAATACTACTTTCCCCTTTCCTTTGTTCCCCTTTGGCCTTTTCAAACAGAATCAAAATACCTGCTGTAATTAGAGTAATCAGAGTTGGTGAAAGAAAATCTTAATGCTGGCTTTAATTTCAAGATTAGTATATCATCCAGTATTATCACTTTCATCATTATTAAAACATACCTTAGTTTAAAGGACAAATTGAAGAAATTAGGGAGTATGGTTTTCTTTTGTATTTCTGTGCTAGGATCTTTCACGTCTGAAAATACCAAAGAGGGATATTAGAAACTTCGAGAACATAATGTTTACTGAATATTGAAAAACAACTATGAGTCATAGCACTTACGAACATTTCCTCAAAAATGTTTTCCCAAGAAATGGGAGTGTTTTAAATTTTGAAACTTTTTATCGTTTTTTATCCATTGTCCCCCTTCCAGTATTAATAAGGAAATGATTTTATAAAAAGCATTTCAGCCTTAGGTANGAAACTTCGAGAACATAATGTTTACTGAATATTGAAAAACAACTATGAGTCATAGCACTTACGAACATTTCCTCAAAAATGTTTTCCCAAGAAATGGGAGTGTTTTAAATTTTGAAACTTTTTATCGTTTTTTATCCATTGTCCCCCTTCCAGTATTAATAAGGAAATGATTTTATAAAAAGCATTTCAGCCTTAGGTACAACACAGGCTGATTCTCTTTTTTCAGTCACTCCAAAGATATGTGTGTGTGTGTGTGTGTGTGTGTGTGTTTGTATGTATGTATATATATGTATATGTATAATGGATTCTTTGACAATATTACCTTTTCGATCAATATGATGGGTTTTTTTCCCAGTTTTAATCTGGAATAAAGCATTTTTAAGGCTCCTGTTTGACAGAGTTTGTTTTTTTTAATGCATTTAGAATATATCCTAAAGGGTCATGTAGTCAGTGTTCTCTCTTCCCTCTCTTCATTTAGTTCAAATAAAAGAAAAGCAGCTGTATTTCTGCAGTACATAGGTCATTTCATTGCATTCCAGTTCCCAAAGGAGAGGAACTAATTGCTGAACATACAGAAGAGAAACCATTGAGATACTTTTCTGTGTGGATTTAATATGTTACTAATCAGGGAAAAGTAAGCCTTTGCACGTTTTAATTTTGTTATTTCCAAACAAATAACATGGAGTAATAGTGTTTCCTCCTCACGTATGTTTGAAAATATGTATAGGAAGGGTTGAATTACATTATTGTCTTTGTGGGAAAGCAATTAACTATACATATGTGGGTGTATTTCTGGGCTCTCTATTGTATTCCGTAGGGTTTATCCTTATGCCAGTGGAACACTTGTCTTCATTACTGTAGCTTCATAGTTAAGTCCTAAAATTGGACAGTATAAACGTTCCAGCTTTTTTCTTCATCTTCAGAATTGTTTGGCTATTCTAGGGTTTTTGACATTCCCAAATAAAGTCTAAAATCTATACTTGTCAAGTTTTGCAAAAAGCCTGCTGGGATTTAGTCTGGAATTGTACTGAATCTGTAAATCATTTTGGTGAGAATTCACATATTAACAATGTTAGTATATAACAATGTGACTATTTTAATCAATGAACATGATATATTTCTCCACTTACTTAGGTCTTTGTCTTGCAGTTTTTTTAGTTTTCTTGTAGTTTTAGTTCTCCACATTTTTGTGTACTGATCTTGCCTATATTTTGCTAAATTTATCCCTAAGTATTAAATATTTTTGATGCTATCATATATAGTATTATTTTAAAATTTTATTTTCTAGTCATTTGTTGCTAGCTCAAGTGCTCAGTTGTGTCCGACTCTTTGCAATTCCATGGACTATAGCCCACCAGGCTCCCCTGTTCATCAAGATTCTCCAGGCAAGAATATTGGAGTAGATTGCCATGACCTCCTCCAGGGGGGTCTTCCCAACCCAGAGATCGAACCCAAGTCTCTTATGTCTCCTACATTGGCAGGTGGGTTCTTTACCATTAACACCACCTGGGCGGAAAAGGCACTGGCACCCCACTCCAGTACTCTTGCCTGGAAAATCCCATGGACGGAGGAGCCTGGTAGGCTGCAGTCCATGGGGTCGCAAAGAATCGGACACGACTGAGGAACTTCACTCTCATTTTTCACTTTTATGCATTGGAGAAGGAAATGGCAACCCACTCCAGTGTTCTTGCCTGGAGAATCCCAGGGACAGGGGAGCCTGGTAGGCTGCCGTCTATGGGGTCACACAGAGTCGGACACGACTGAAGTGACTTAGCAGCACCACCTGGGAAGCCACATTAGTATATAGAGATATAGTTAAATTTTGTGTATTGTCCTTACAGTCTGAAATGTAGTTAAGTTTACTTATTAGTTCTAGTAGTGCTTTTGTAGATTTCTTAGAAAGTAGTACATACACTTTGTATTGTCTGTGAATAAGAACAGTTTTGATATTTTTTTTCTTCCTGATCCATATAGTTTATTTTATTTTTTCTTGTTGTTGTTAACCCAGTTAAATTCTCCTGTGCTCCTTGGTATAGCTTTTCTAATAAGGCCAGTCATTCAAAGCATACCTTTTAGATCAGTACCTAGTAAATAATACTTGGAATGAATTTACTAGAAAATGGAAGTTCCTGATCTTTACAGTAAATCGAGATTCTTTAAAGCTATATCTCTTACCTGCTACTGTTCAAAAATTTAGAGAAATTTTATATTAGATTTACTTTGTGAGCATTAACATTAGTTTTATTTATAAAATAGGAGTAAAAGGGAAGCCAAATTTGCTGATAGCATTTAAAAATTTTGTGTGTTCTTCTATTTGTGTGTTCTGTTGTAGTTGTCACAATGCATAATTGTTTTATCCATTTCCTGGAAAATTAAATATAGGTCACTTTCAGAGGTAGAATAATTTAAATGAGCCAATAGTTCAGTTTGCAGTGGCAGACCCTCTTTCCTGTGGAATAGAAAGAGCAGATGGCAATAATCATTGAAATAAATCTCACCACCATGTCTATGATTTTAAGTGTGTAAGGCATGGTGAGCTCATCTTTCACATAGACTGTTGAAAATTGTTTCCATCAAGAGGAAGGAGAAAGGAAGAGTTAATGTCTAAAGGGAATAAATATGTCGCCCATAAGTCTGGGGATATGAGCTTGGACCCTTATAAATACAGAAAGCAATATAATGATAGCATCATCTGTGACACTTAGTAATGGAAAAAGAGGGAGAAGATGGTACGAGTGGGATGAAAATAAGATTGAAATTCAAGTAGAAGTTGAATGTTTATGGCATTAATTAACATTTGCTTGCAGACTCACATACTATACATGGATAACAGAAGATAAAATGGACTGGAAAATGAACACTTGGCTTATAAATAAGACAGAAAAATTATAACAGAATAAAGGGTAGTAGTTAGCTTAGATGACTAAATTTTTTAAAGGATTATTCTTTTCTCTTTTTGGAATTGTATGGCTAAATTTGTTTTTCTCTTTGGTGTACTTTCATTACTGATTTGGATATTGACATGTTACCTTAGAACATTGGATGATACTGGTATTTCCCTGTCCTTGTGTTAATCTTTTCGGAGGGTTTTAGAAATAGCAGCTTTCACCAAAGTCCTGTATGCTTGATTTTTGGCATTTGAAACTTGCCTTATTTTCATCTTCTGTATATAACTATTACTGTCATTTTTCTTTAAAGACAGGAATTTCCACATTGCTCAGCCATACACCTTGGTTAAACAACTTCATTGTGGTGAAGAGTTTTGATTGACTATACTTTTAACTGAAGATTAACTAATTTTGATTTAACAGATCCCAGAGGAAGAATGCTCTTCCATAGACTGCCTCTGAAATGTCTGACTGTGTAGGAAAATTGAATATTCAGTAATTTTTTTTTTTTAAGAAATATGATGATTTCCAGATCACAGATCTTCTGGCTTGTCACTGAATCATCATAGACAACATCAGTACTCCCTTCTTGAGTAGAAGAGAGTATTCTTGCCTGGCAAATCCCATGGACGGAGGAGCCTGGTAGGCTGCAGTCCATGGGGTTGCTAGGAGTTGGATATGACTTTACTTTCACTTTTCACTTTTCACTTTGATGCATTGGAGAAGGAGGAAATGGCAACCCACTCCAGTGTTCTTGCCTGGAGAATCCCAGGGACGGGGGAGCCTGGTGGGCTGCCATCTCTGGGGTCACACAGAGTCAGACACGACTGAAGCAACTTAGCAGCAGCCGAACACGACTGAAGCAACTTAGCAGCAGCAGCAGCAGAATGTATAAAGCTACTGATAGAACTAAAAAATAATTCTCCAATTTGATACTGCAACATTGTTTCAGAATTTGATAGGAATACCACATGATAAAAAAATAACAGGTACCTAAAAATTGCTTTTAATGGTTTAAAAAACAAAAGTAGAATAGTTTAGCTGTATATTGTGTAGAAACTATACTGTGTTAGCAGCAGAATCTGAATTTGAATCCCAATGAACTCTGCTCTTAACTTTCCTCTATGCAAAACAGTAATTGGAGTTCTGACAGTTGAAGATGGCTGTGTGCACAGGAGCTAGCACATTGTAGACACTCAACAAATCATAGTTGAATCTCTTCTGAAAAAAAGTAAAACAACTAGAAAGTATTACATGTCAGGGTAATTGTCTTTAAAGAGGCAATACTGAAAATGTTAGAACTGTCACTTCAGGTGTATTACTAATAAATAAGCTGAGAGGAAAGATAATTTTCTTTTCAGTTTTGTGGTAATATAGTATTCATTTCATCACTGTTATATTTTATCTTGATTATTATCAATTTGATACGTCTATAAAATCAGCATCCTGTATTTTGGCTGAGAGAAGAAAATATCTTCTAGCGTAGTTCTAGCTAGCACAGTCCTAAGCATATATTCATAAGTTCTTCAAGAGATGGGAATACCAGGCCACCTTACCTGCCTCCTGAGAAATCTGTATGCAGGTCAAGAAGCAACAGTTAGAACTGAACATGGAACAACAGACTGGTTCCAAATCGGGAAAGGAGTACGTCAAGGCTGTATATTGTCACCCTGCTTATTTAACTTATGTGCAGAGTACATCATGAGAAACGCTGGGCTGGAGGAAGCACAAGCTGCAATGAAGATTGCCAGGAGAAATATCGATAACCTCAGATATGCAGATGACACCACCGTTATGGCAGAAAGCAAAGAAGAGCTAAAGAGTTCAGATGCTCAGTCGTGTCTGACTCTTTGCCGACCCCATGGACCACAGCACGCCAGCCCTCCCTGTCCATCACCAACTCCCGGAGTATACCCAAATTCATGTCCATTGAGCCGGTGATGCCATCCAACCATCTCATCCTGTTGGTCCCTTCTCTTCCAACCTTCAATCTTTCCCAGCATTAGGGTCTTTTCAAATGAGGCAGCTCTTCGCATCAGGTAGCCAAAGTACTGGAGTTTCAGCTTCAGCATCAGTCCTTCCAATGAACATCCAGGGCTGATTTCCTTTAGGATGGACTGGTTGGATCTCCTTGCAGTCCAAGGGACCCTCAAAAGTCTTCTCCAACACCATAGTTCAAAAGCATCAATTCTGCACCTCTCAGGTTTCTTTGTAGTCCACCTGTCACATCCATATATGGCTATTGNTTGTGACCCCATGGACTGTAGCCTACCAGGCTCCTCCGTCCCTGGGATTCTCTAGGCAGGAATACTGGAATGGATTGCCATTTCCTTCTCCAGGAGATCTTCGCAACCCAGGGATTGAACCTGGGTGTCCCGTATTGCAGGCAGACGCTTTACCATCTGAGCCACCAGGGAAGTCCTGATAATCCCCCTTATAATTTATTCCAGAAGCCCAGTGCATGGTAGTGGAGCCTGAAGGGGATGAGGAGGACACCTGCATGGGCAGGAGTGGATATCTGTTGCCATGGGATACTGGTTACACACAGGGGATTGACCAAATAAGTAAATATGTTGAAAGTAGTACGAGCCAGGTTTCTCACTTTTAGGGAAGGAAATTTCAGATACGGGGAGGAATAAAACTAGAATGAACTTTACAGTTGGGGTTAGCAATGCAGATACTGTGATAAACTGATGTTTCTCAGCATATATAGATAGACATGTTGTATGGATATGTATACATATATGCCTTAGTTCTGTCTACTGAGAGGGCCTGGAAATCAACACCCCATGAAAAATGAGCTCACTGAGCATCCAGATGTTAAGTTTCTAAGTATAGTTAGTTCTATTCTAGCACTTATTTTGAAAACATAAGTTTGTTCCAGTGTGGTTAATATATTAGGAAACAGGTGGAAAGCAAAGTGAATTTGGTGTTTATTTATGTATAATTGTGCCCTCGATGAACTCAGACGACTATGCACAGCTGAACTAAACTGTGTGACACACAATGCACACATGTGCACACCAAAATTTACCAGCTGTCTTATTTTACCCCTAGCGTTGTCTACTCATCCATTCACATCCATTCCAGACTTTTTCTCATTTCATATAAGTCACCCTCTTCACCACTTCACAATAATTCAAAAATTATACCCCTTCAGACCGTCACTTTTCAGAAGCAAATTTGAGGTCTTTTTTTTGGTTTGTTTTTTGAGGTAAAATGCTACATTTATTGTGGCATTTATGTATTCTGTAGCCACTTAGCGTATATAGAACTGTGATACTATTTTTATTAGGTTCCTGTTTTTTAAATGTGCCTGAATGAAGATTTTGTGTTCCTAATCCCACTTTATCCATAAGCCGTGCAGTTGTTACTGAACAACTTTGCATAGCACAGTGATTTGGGGGAACTTGTATGTCATTCTGTAGAAGTGACTGAACCTTTCCTCACTAAAACAAGCCAGAATTCCTTAGAGAAGTGGTTGATTCCAGGGCTGGGGGAGGGCGCATACAAGATGAACCTAGAATACCTTGTGCCAAAACATAAGGACTTACTTGAAGAATAATGGGGACATGTCAGAGTGATAAAGAAACCTACTCAAAGAGGCCTCTGCTGGCCAAATCTAGGATATTTTAGGTATCAAAGTGGATAATGATATTAATGAATAAATAGAGATCCTTAAGTGCATACTGATAGAAATTTTAAAATAAATGCGTTTAATTCTGATGAAGATTACGATATTTATATGGTCTCAAACTACCACTCCTTAAATTCCTTATTGATTAGAGAGAGGGAAAATGACAATAAATTAGTAAATTTAAATTTTGATTAAGAACAGGCTACTAGCACATGCTTCACAAAATGCTTATTAATTACAAAGAGGAAAAAGAATTCATTTACAATGGAGACGCCTACCACTTGAGGCGGCACCTTAGTCAAGTAATTAGTAGCATCACCTGTAATTGGACAAATCTAAGTCATGTGCCATCTGATCAAATGCAATAAGAAAAATACAGCATCACTTCTGTGAGGTTTCTGCCAAAGATGTATAACTTGAGTCTAATCTTGAGAAATTACCAGTTAAACCCAAATTGAGAGACATTTTATAAAATAACTGCCTGCATACAGTCTTCTAAAGTGTAAAGGTCACTAAAGTCTAGAAAAGACTGAAGAATTTTTTCAGATCAAAGGAATCTTAAGAGACCAGACAACTAAATGTAATTCTGGACTGGATCTTTGGAGAAATGTGAATAGGATCTGAGGGTTAAATGGTAGTATGTTCTGAAACCCATTGGTGTCATTTCAGCGGGCTCCGAAGAGCTCCAGTACCATAGTCTTTTATGTCTCAGTGCAGAGAAGAATTCATTCAGCAAGAGCAAAGTGGAAGATAAATGATTTATTAGAATGGGACATTTGTGACGCTTACAAGCGAGTGCTCAAGAAATGCCATGCTCTGAGAGCTTACTGGGCTACAGTTTTATAATCAAAAGGAAAGTGGAAAGGGGGAGAAGACCTTTGTCTCTCTTGAATAGACGTCATGTTTTCATCATTAGTTCCTCCTCCAGGTTGAGCTGGAAAGTTTTCTTGTCCCTGAATAGTCAAGCCAGATCCACAAGTTATGGTTTATGTGTATTGAGAGCTTGTGCTTGGGAGCATTAACTTACTGAGCTGACTGCGCAGGTTGTGAGTCTCATGGCCCCATTGTTTTAGTGTATTGGGACATGTCCCATCCTTCTTTTGCATGGGTTGTGGTTAAGCAAACCTGCTTTCTCCAGTAATCATTGACTTACAGGGTCTCCTGTATTTTTCTTACAATCCCCTGGTGGGCTTAACTGTTTAATCACCTGTTTTATTCCTTCGTTCTGTCCCCATCATTCCACACTCCAGGTGTTTACCTTTTTATGCTTAAAAAAATGGTAAGAGGAGAAGTTCGTTCATTCATTAGCTATTTTGAGCCGAGATAGGGCCTACGCCTGCCTTGGGAAGGAGTGAACACATGACTTACTGTCCCTTCTGAATTGGGACAACTATAAGTTAGCGTCATTCTGGTTAGCATCATCTTTTTAGCTCAGATGTTAAGCCCTTGAAGGGTGAGTCTACAAAAAGATATAAATTAAAAGAAATACAACAATAAGCATTTAAAAAGTCATTAAAAGTTTATAATCATGATTTTGAAGATCCAAACCATTTTTTTCCAGTTTCCAAATCTGTAATAGGGTCACTTAAGACCTCAATCTGTTTGTCCTTAGTTCGGCTCAGAATCTCAGTGTTTTATATTTTAGGGAAGAACTAATGAAAACATAACATCTATTTAAAAAAGACGAAGTCTTCTCTCCCTCCCCACTTTTCCTTTGATTATAAAACCAGTAAGTTCTCGGGGCATGACATTTCTCCCCTGCCCACTTGTAAGCCTCACACGCATCCTATTCTAATCACTTCTTATCTTCTACCTTGCTCTCGCTGAATTCTTCTCTGCACTGAGGAATTAATCTGTTCTTTTTTTTTCTGTTATTAATATTATTTGATGATGAGAGTGGCTCTCTTGTCCCGAGAGAGAGAGAGAGTGGCCCCTAATTTAGTTAGTAAGTCCCTTACATTAAAGAAATAGGATACTTGGACATGATAGAAAGCAATGTAGAAAAAAACCGACTACTGATGTTATAGAAAAGGGGTCCCAGTAAAGTGTGGCCCTGTCTCCTGACATTCCCATTACATATTTTCTACAACTGTTAAGATTTTCAATTCTTTGGGTTAAAACCAAGAAGGTTGCACCACTGTATGGGAGAAATTCTATCAGGTGGCCTACCATTTCAGTGACCACTGAAGTCTTGGTATTAGTTATAAAGATTTCATCTTAGGCAGAGCCATTTTGGCCTTGGGCCCTGTTAGTCTTCTGATTATGAGACCTTCAGTGGCCAAGGGGCCCCTGTTACTCGCTGGCATCTGGGACATTCTCTCTTCCAATGCCCTGGTTGTTTGGCACATAGATCACAATCTTTCTTCCAGTGTCCCATCTGTCCACACAGGGCAGGCACACTGATTTTGTCTGGGTACCTGTGGGACTTGTGGTCCACCATGGCCTGATTGGCCCAGAAAGCCTGGCCTCTTCTTTAGTTGTCCCGAGTGGACAAAGCCATGTAATCATTTGAGCCTTTTGTTTATCTTTCTGGGTGCATTTCAGCCTTTTTAGCCATAGCCCTATTATTGAAAAATGAGTAAGCCAGTTGGAGTAGCTTGTTCGTAGAGATGTGAGAGCTAGCAGTTTTTTAAATGTTGTGCTTGATATATTGGGCAGACTTGGCTATGCAATGCATAGCTTAAAGGGCTTGTCCCTCGAGGGAGGAAGGATCCACATATGTATACTTTCTAAAAGCGTTCATTAATCTCCCTTGAAAAACTGCAGGATTTTCATCTTGCCTCTGTTGGACTTCTTTTATTTTTTCATAATTAACAGGCTTCACTGTAAGCTTTTTTATTCCCTCTATTTAACAATCATATAGTCCCATCTATCTCTGTCAGTAAAATTTATTTGGTGACTCCATTGTGGATCTGCCTCAGGGGCAGTGTTGCTCCCCCCCCAGTGTACTATATGGCCTTCTTGGGCTTGGGCTGCCATTTGGTCTGTGTGGACTCTGGCTGCAATAACCTCGACTGGTGTTTTGGCTGCCGCCTGTAAGATAGCCCTTGTTGGAACAGTCATTTCCGTGGATATAGTAGCTTTCATTGGGGCAATAGTTAGCTATCCAAGAGTTTCCTTCCTGTGTTAAACTCCACCATGTAATTTAATTAAAATTTGTGCTTACAACTTTAGATATTATCGCTTCTAAAGTAGTCTCCCAACCAGGTGTTAATGTCCAAGAAACTGCCGCAAAGAAATAGTATTGAAGGAGTCCCTAGCGCTCTTGACAGTGAGTAAGAACTGATCTGGCTATCAGATGGAAATAAAAAATTAGCACTTCTAGTAGCTGGAGAGAGGGAAAGACTGATATCAAGGCTCAGGAAGTCCTCTGTGGGGCACTTTTATTACTTAAGGAAAAGTAGTAGAATAATGCTCAAAATTCTCCAAGCCAGGCTTCCACATTACATGAACCATGAATTTCCAGATGTTCAAGCTGGATTTAGAAAAGGCAGAGGAGCAAGAGATCAAACTGCCAACATCTGCTAGATCACTGAAAAAGCAGGAGAGTTCCAGAAAAACATCTACTTCTGCTTTATTGACTATGCCAAAGCCTTTTACTGTGTGCATCACAACAAACTGGAAAATTCTGAAAGAGATGGACACACCAGGGCACCTGACCTGCCTCTTGAGAAATCTGTATGCAGGTCAGGAAGCAAGAATTAGAACCAAACATGGAACAACAGAGTGGTTCCAAATTGGGAAAAGAGTAGGTCAAAGCTGTATATTGTCACCCTACTTATTTAACTTATATGCAGAGTACATCATGAGAAAAGCTGGACTGGAAGAAGCACAAGCTGGAATCAAGATTGCCAGGAGAAATATCAGTAACCTCCGATATGCAGATGACACTACCCTTATGGCAGAAAGTGAAGAAGAACTAAACAGCCTCTTGATGAAAGTGAAAGTGGAGAGTGAAAAAGTTGGCTTAAAGCTCAACATTCAGAAAACGAAGATCATGGCATCTGGTCCCATCACTTCATGGCAAATAGATGGG
>SJYA01002524.1:2063349-2087754 GCA_006410615.1 Neotragus moschatus
AAAATCACTGCAGATGGTGACTGCAGCCATGAAATTAAAAGATGCTTACTCCTTGGAAGGAAAGTTATGACCAACCTAGATAGCATATTGAAAAGCAGAGACATTCCTTTGCCAACAAAGGTCCATCTAGTCAAGGCTATGGTTTTTCCAGTGGTCATGTATGGATGTGCGACTTGGACTATAAAGAAAGCTGAGCGCTGAAGAATTGATGCTTTTGAACTGTGGTGTTGGAGAAGACTCTTGAGAGTCCCTTGGACTGCAAGGAGATCCAGCCAGTCCATCCTAAAGGAGATCAGTCCTGGATGTCCATTGGAAGGACTGATGTTGAAGCTGAAACTCCAATACTTTGGCCAGCTGATAAGAAGAACTGTCTCATTTGAAAAGACCCTGATGCTGGGAAAGATTGAAGACAGGAGGAGAAGGAGATGACAGAGAATGAGATGGTTGGATAGGATCACTGACTCAATGGACATTCATTTGGGTAAACTCTGGGAGTTGGTGATGGACAGGGAGGCCTGGCGTGCTGTGGTCCATGGTGTCATGAAGAGTTGGACACGACTGAGAGACTGAACTGATCTTAAGTCTTGGAAGTTGATTCCCTTTGGTTTTTCAGGGGTGGGGGGTGGGGTGGCATGGTGAACTTAAGAATACCTGATAAGAGATCTTTTATCTAGGTGGGACACAGTCCTTTCAGACCTTTTTTTTTTTTTTTAACTATATATCCCCTGATTATAGATTATAAACATTTGGTCTTTATCCAAAGATTACAGTGATCAGTTTGAGAAACAAGCTTAGAATACCTTCTTAATAACTCAGTTATGTTTTACAATAATATAACATAGCACCAAAGAGTTATTTGAAAAGTTAATTTTAAGCAGTAGATATGGACCTCAAGTAGCAAAACTAAAATTTATGTTTATTAAAATAAAATTTTTCCCTAAAATTACCCTTACTTCTACCAAATATAGCCAAATTAAGATTGATTTGTTTATAAAATAAGTCTGGCTAATTGATCACATAGGTTTGTACATTTTGTCCAGTAAAGAAAAAGTATGCCCCAGGTGAAGAACACATTTTTAACCATTTTGTGTGTGTGTGTGTGAGCTTAGCTTCTTAGTTAAGAAAAGCTTTAACCCATTAAATAAAAACAGGATTGTCAAGGAACCAGAAAGAACCAGATGGTTGTCTTGGATTTCCCATAGTCCTGAATATTTAATTTACAGCTTTTTTTCTTAGGTTTAGGGCTGAACCCATGTAACTGAGCTTAGGATGTAAACCCAGGTAGCTGGGATTCTAACCCAGTCAAAACCCAGGTTGGGACTTTAACCCATTTAATTGAGATTACACATCTGATTTCAAGACTTGATGAAGTTTTTGATATCTCATCACAGAAAGAAT
This sequence comes from Neotragus moschatus, assembly GCA_006410615.1. Lineage (NCBI taxonomy): Eukaryota > Metazoa > Chordata > Mammalia > Artiodactyla > Bovidae > Neotragus > Neotragus moschatus. Next base: position 2,064,748 of record SJYA01002524.1, read on the forward strand.
TCAGCAAGAGACAAAATGATGGGTATTTACTTAGAAACAGTTCACAGTCAGAATGTGGGCCATCTCAAAAGGCAGGAGACCTTGTAAGAAACCCATAGTCTTCAGTTTTAATCAGGGATAGAAGAAAAGTCTCAGAATTAAGCTGGTTTCTTGCCAGACAAACTGAGAGAGAAGAATGCATTGTTCTAGTGAGTGTAGTAAAAAGTCTCCTGGAGTTAAAAAAGAAAGAAATAGAACAAAAACAGATATAGAGCAGGGAAGAAAAACCTCAGAATGAAAGAAGAATATAGATTGCTAAATCCTGTGACCTCATATAGTGGCTGGCTTTATCCCAAGCCTGCTGTTGAGTGTGCACAAGCATAGACATTCTGTTGTCTTTTTATGTTTCTGTGCAGTCAGGACTGGAACCTAACCGAGGCAACCCAGACAGTGAAATCTTTCCTTTTCATATACCATTTCCCTTGTCTTCTGCACCAGTAATAAGATCCCTTCCACATCTCCATACCATCCTATAGCAACCCGTGCTGGTTTCCATCATTCTTCCAGTTCCCTATCTTTAAACATTCATACCATCATTTCCCTGGCCTGTACTTAGGTACCTGATCAGAGCCCCAAAGCGTTCAGAGTTGATCAGCCCACCTGAAATGGGCTGTCATTAATGGAGCATCCTCCCCAGAACTGCTAGCCTGTGGCAACCCACAGCCTTGTTAGGACCCTACCCCAGACCTGATCTTACCACAGTCCTGCTGCAGTCGACATCTAAAACTGATTGGTGTCATTTCAGGGGTGCTCCAAAGACCTCCAGTACCATAGTCCTTTATCTGACTGCAGGGAAGAATTCAGCAAGAGCAAAGTGATGGATAAGAAGTGTTTTTAGGATGCTTGTAAGGCTTATAAGAAGGTGGGCAAGAAATGCCACCCCCTGAGAACTTACTGGGCTACAGTTTTATCATCAAAGGAAAAGTGGGGAGGGGGAGAAGACCTTCTTTGTCTTTCTTGAATAGACGTCATATTTTCATCATTAGCTCTTCCTCCAGGTTAAGCAGGGAAGTTTTATTGTCTGTGCTGGTCAAGCTAGGTCTACAAATTATTGTTTTTTTGTATGTGCAGAGAGCATGTCCTAAGGATCATTAACTTATTGAGCTCACTGGGCAGGATATGAGTCCCTTGCCACCATTGTTTTATTGTTTTGGGGCATGTTCTGTGCTTCTGTTGCATGGATTTGCTGCTAGGCAAGCCTGCTTTCTTGAGTAATCATTAACTTACAGGGGTCTCCTGTATATTTTTACTTACAGTCCCCTGGTGAGATTAACTATTTAGTCACCTCTTTTGTCCTTTCGTTCTGTCCCTATCATATCAATATTAAATTTCTGATTTCGTTGTTTATATTATGGTTATACAGGAAATGGTATGGTTTGTAGAAATATATTATAAATTATATGAGGGTGATGTCATCATTTTGAAACTTACTCTCAGATGGTTTGGGAAATGAATCATTTTTCTATCTGTATGGGTTTTTTTTTTTTTTTGATGTGTCCTTTTTCCATACCAACACCCAGCTCTCAGACTCCAACTGGGTATCTGGCAATTCAGTTCAGTCCTAACATTATCTACCCAGGATTTTGTGTCAGATCTCACAAGTTTAAGGGTAGTCCTACAGGGCAGTCCATATACCAGCTGCAAGGGGAGTCCTGAGCACCCATACTTCTGCTTGGTCAACTACAATATTGGGGGCTACATGACTCACCCCTGCCTCACATTTGTTAATTTGCTAGGATGACTCACAGAACTCAGGAAAGTGCTCTAAGGTATTGAGGGTTGAGGTGATTATCTCAGAGTTCCCATGCCCTCTGTAGGCATGCACATTGATATATATAACCAACTTGGAAGCTCTCTGAACCCAGCTGTTCACAGGGTGGCTCAGACAGTTAAGAATCTGCCTGCAGTGCAGGAGACCTGGGTTTCATCCTGGGTTGGAAAGATCTCTTGGAGAAGGGAAAGGCTACCCACTCCAGTATTCTTGCCTGGAGAATCCCCATGGACCAGAGGAGCCTGGCTGGCTAAAGTCCAGGGGGTTGGAAAGAGTCAGACATGACTAAGCGACTAACACACATATAATTGATTAAATCTTCGGTCACTTGAACTTAATCTCTAGCCCCTCTCCCCTCACTGGAAGTTAGGGAGTGAGGCTTAAAGGTCTAACACCTAATCACAGTCTTGGTCTTTCTGGTGACCAGCCTTCATCTTGAAGCAATCTGCAGGGGATAAAGGGACTAGCAAAAGGCACCTCATTAGCATAAACTCGTTTTGAACAACAGAAGACATTCCTGTCACTCATGAAATTGCAGTTTTATGAGCTCTTTCCAGGAATCAGGATCAAAGACCATTTGTATACATATGTTGTTGTTATACCACTCTATGATGCTGTACCTACAACTTTTCTGTAAGTTTGAGATTGTTTCCAAATAGAAAGGTCTTTTTTTTCCTAAATGTATTTTTTCTGTTCCCCTAAATTTAAAAATTAAATCAGCAAATTCTAGACAAAAGGGGAATTCCAGATTTCCTATTCATAAAGGAGTATAATTAGCAATATACTTTAAAATAATTTGTATTCATTAACAGTGCTGTCAGATGACAAGAGTAATGCACTTTAGTAAACGAGTTTGATATCCTTTATTAAGGGTAGACAGTTGATGGATTGGGAAGTACAGTGCCTCTCAAACAGTGGTGCTCCCTTTCTGAAGGATTTTGGGTAGGCAGGATTGAGCTGTATATTATAGGCTGACTTAGGTTTAGATTTGTGATGTGGGCTGGGTCACGGGGGCAGCCTCTATTTTGTGGGTCCTGATACATGAATTTCCTTTATTGGCACAAAACCATTTTTTGAGAAGTCAGCAGTGTGATGAAATATGCTTAATTTTTCAATTGAGACTTAATTCACAGATCATGGAATTCATCCACTTAAAGTGTATAGTTTAGTGAGTTTTAGTATATTCACAGGGGTGTACAGCCAGCACCATAGTCGCTTTTGAAACCTTTTCATCACTCCCCCAAATCCCTGAACTGTTAGCAGTCACTCTTCCCTCCTTTTCATCTCCCACAGTCCTACGTAACACTGATCTGCTTTCTGTCTTTTGATTTGCCTATTCTGAACATTTAATATAAACGCAGTCAAACATTATGTGGTCTTTTGTGACTAGCTTCTTTCATTTAACAAAATGTTTTCCTAGATCATCCATGTTGTATCATGTATCAGTACTTCATTTCTTTTAATTGGCAAACAATATCTTATGGATAAGACCACATTTTATTCAGCTGTTAGTCCATCAGTTGATGGATATTGGGGTTGCTTCCACCTTTTGACCATTATAAATAATCCTGCTATGAATATTTGCATGCAAATTCCTTTAAGTTTTCTGTTCTCTTGCATATATACTTAGATGTGGAATTTCTAGGTCATAAAGTGGGAAGCAGTTGTAAAGTTTTATATTTCCATCAGCAGTGTATGAGGATTCTAGTTTCTCTTATCCTTGCCACTTGTAGTTTTCCCAGTTTTGGGTTATCACCATCCTAGGGATGGCCTGGCGTGCTGTGATTTATGGGGTTGCAAAGAGTCGGACACAACTGAGTGACGGAACTGACTGAACTGAGGGATGTGAGATAGTATGTCATTGTGGGTTTTGGCTTTATTTTGTTTTGGTAGTGCTTCATACAAGCTGGTAGGATCTTAGTGGCCTGACGAAGGATTGAACCCATGCGCTCAGTTGTCAAAGCACAGAGTCCTGGCAGCTGCACCGCCAGGAAATTCCCATATCGTTGTGGTTTTGATTTGCATTTCCCAGCTGGCTAATGATATGCAACAGTTTTTCATGTGCTTATTAGCAGTTGTATATTTTTTTCAGGGTAATGTCTGTTCAGATCCTTTGCCTATTTTTTAAATTGGTTCTCTTTTTATTATTGACTTATTAGAATTTCTTTATTTATTTTGAATACAAATTCCTTATGGTTATAAAGTTTTGTAATCAGGAAATATGAGTTTGCCAACTTTGGTCTTATTTTTCAAGATTGATTTGACTATGCTGGGTTCATTGTATTTCCATAAGAATTTTAGAATCAGCTTGTCTATTTTGGCAAAGAAACCAATAGAATTTTGTTAAAAATTGTGTTGAATCCATGGATCAATTTGGGAAGTATTTCTTTACTGACACTTAAGTCTTTTGATCCATTAACTTGGAATGTCTTCCTATTTTTTTATATCATCTTTAATTTCTTTCAACAGTATTTTATAATTTTCAGAGTAAAACTTTTACACTTATGTCAGACTTATTCTTAAATTTTTAATTCTTTTTTGTACACTTTTCTGAATGAAATTGATTTCTTAATTTCTTTTGAGATTGGTTTTTAATATGGGTATTGAAAGTTCTTTTTGTAAGTTGTATTTGTTTTGAAACTTCGCTTTCCTGGCCATCATCTTCTCTTACAAAGAAGAGTAGATGCAGATGGAAGAAGTTTGTAGTTATAAACTAATTCAAATTATTTATTTTTAAATTTCACTCACTAATTCCAGAACTTTTCTTTATGTTTGCCGATTAAATTTTTATCTTCTTTGGTATCCTCTAATTACTGTTATAAGCCAAAGTTTCATCTTTAGTTTTTCCAGATGAATCACAGGTGATTTGTATTCCTCATTTGGGAGATTCTTTTTTTAATTGTCTCCAAATTTTTAGTGTGCAGGTATTTGTGTGTATTTTTCAGCAACAGCAATTTAAAAGTCCCATTTCTAAATACCCTTTTCAAAAAGCTGTCTCCATTAGGGCAGATCACTTTTGAAAAGCACATGCATTCTTATTGTTGAAATGTTAACTTTTCTTTGAAAGGACAGATTAAATGTTTTTTGTTTGTTTTTTTAAATTTTAATATCTGCTACATAGCTCACTATTGAAAGCTACTTACTCCAGAAAATTTCAGCAAATACAAAACATTTGTTTTCTGATTTTAGGCTTAACAACTTTTTAAATTACTTTGACATGAGATGAACAGCATGCTTTTGTGTTCAATGAAAGATTTTTACTATTACTATAGCTTACTACAAACTGCTATAGGAATTTTATTATATTTTTTCTTACTACATTTTAAAGACTTTTTTACTAAAATAATTAATGACATTGGTGAGTTTGTGTAGCAGTTTGGGCACTGCTAGCTTCAGTTTCTTTATTACAGTAGTTTGCACATGAGTGATACAATGAAATACTTTCACAAGTTCTGTTCTTCCTCTTTTGCTCAGCTTAATCCTATAGTTCTTTTTAGTTCCAAAGACCCTCTCATGTACATGTAATTTTTTTCTCACAAAACATTGGTTTTATTAATAAGTTATTTGCTGTTAAGAATATATCTTTTCCAGTATATATTTTTTAATATGTCACAAAAAAATTGTTCTTTTGTTTCAAATTAATATAAAATATGGCAATTTCATTAGCTGAGCCACATTAAAAAATCTGTTTTTTTATCCTATCAAGTAGCCAGGGTTGTATAGTTTATTCTTTTTATTTCTTCAAGCCTTCAACAGTATTTTTTGGTTGTTTTTTAGAAGCATATGCTAAAAAATAAATGTGTTTCTATGCATTTTTTTAGCATTACATTTTCATTTCAGCCAGTCACTCAGTCGTGTCCAACTCTTTGCTACCCCATGAATTGCAGCACGCCAGGCCTCCCTGTCCATCACCAACTCCTAGAGTTCACTCAAACTCACGTCCATTGAGTCGGTGATGCCATCCAACCATCTCATCCTCTGTCTTCCCCTTTTCCTCCTGCCCCCAATCCCTCCCAGCATCAGAGTCTTTTCCAGTGAGTCAACTCTTTGCATGAGGTGGCCAAAGTACTGGAGTTTCAGGTTTAGCATCATTCCTTCCAAAGAGCAACCAGGACTGATCTCCTTTAGAATGGACTGATTGGATCTCCTTGCAGTCCAAGGGACTCTCAAGAGTCTTCTCCAACACCACAGTTCAAAAAGCATCAATTCTTCAGCACTCAGCTTTCTTCATAGTCCAACTCTCACATCCATACATGACCAATGGAAAAACCATTGCCTTGACTAGACAGATTTTTATTGGCAAAGTAATGTCTCTGTTTTTGAATATGCTATCTAGGTTGGTCATAACTTTCCTTCCAAGGAGTAAGTGTCTTTTAATTTCATGGCTGCAGTCACCATCTGCAGTGATTTTGGAGCCCAGAAAAATAAAGTCTGACACTGTTTCCACTGTTTCCCCATCTATTTCCTATGTAATGATGGGACCAGATGTCATGATCTTAGTTTTCTGAATGTTGGTAAAGCTTAATTTTTTAAATAAATATTCTAATGTGCTTGCCCTCCCCCAAGTGATTACCTTGCACAATTTGAATCACCCCTCTTTGGAGACCACTGATCTAGGCTATGACTATTTTAAGTTCCAAAGAGGTCTGTTTAGCATAAATATTTCTTTCTGAATGACTAAGTGCTTAGTATTAAGTTGTAAGGAGAATCAGATGACATCAACATGACATTGGCCACATTCTTGTTCCTTTTAGGTTTTTAACATATTCATCTGTAAAATAAGTTTCATATCTGGTAATGTCTCAGGTATTTTGAACTCTAAATAAAATTATTTTAGTAGTTATCAGATAGTTTGTAAAGAACGTATTCAAGGATGGGTAGGTTTTAACTAGCCAAAGAACATGCAGTCTGGTGAGAGATTATGTGTGTATGTCTGGAAGCCACAGCACATGCCGGATATAGATACGTAGATCCATTGCATTGGAGTAGTACTTTCTCTTCTGCTACTCCTGTATTACTGCTGTCTAGGAAGAGTGGAAATGATTAGAATGGACTGATTGGATCAATCATATAAACATTCAGCTAGTAAGTGACAGAGCTAGGATTTGAACCTAGGCAGTCCAGAGCCAGTTATCACAGCCATCTGTTGTGTCCGACTCTTTGCGACCCCATATACTGTAGTCCACCAGGCTCCTCTGTCCATGGAATTCTCTGGGCAAGAATACTAGAATGAGTTGCCTTTCCCCTTTCCAGGGGATATTCCTGACCCAGGGATCAAACGCGGGTCTCCTGCATTACAGGCGGATTCTTTACTGTCTGAGCCACCAGGAGAGCCCACAGTATAATCCATCTAGTTCTAAATTACCTTTATATTTGCATCTGTTCCAACCAATTTAATTTCTTTACATATACTGTGCTTCTTACAGTATTCTGTTTCAGGTCCTTTCACCCACTGTTTCCCTTGCTTGTCTATATCTCTTCTATTCTCAGTGACTTCTAAGTCGTTCCTACACTCAGATATTCAGATCAAGACCCATCTGATACTGCTTTCAAACGTATTCCCATTTTTAATGTATTGATAGTATTGTCGGTTTTACCATTTCATCATTCTCATTTTCTTTATAGTGTTAATTTATAATCTTCAAGGAGGTAATAAGCTCTTGAGGTTTAAAAGGAGTTAGAAGAAAAAAGAAAAACAAATAAGAGACCCCTAGGAGAGATAGAGCTTAACTCACTGCGGTTGTATAACTTTGTTATTAATGAAATTGAGAGTGGAACTTAGATTTTCTGTCTCCTAGTTCACTGTCCTTTTTTGTCATACCCTTCTGTCTCCCAATTCAGTAGGTTTCAGTTTTTTAAATTTATTTTTTGGGAAGATTGCATTTATTGGTACTGTAGGCATACTCTAAGCTGTAAGATCAGTAAGGCAAAAAATTATTTGAATTTCCAGAAAAATGCTATAAGGTTCATAGCAGATATTTTCTATACAGGTTGATGCTAATGGGAAGGATTGAAATTAAAATTAGCAAGAATGAGATAGTTTTGGTCCATCGTATTACTTTTTTGATATATACAGTGTATTAAGGAAAGGACCACTGAACCTGATGTGTATGTAATAAACAGGCACTAGACGTTTGTTGGGTGCGTTTAGTTGTCAAATGTAACTCTAATTAGGAGATAAACTTGTGCTTCTGGCCCACATTTGGGATGTAAACTTAAAGGAAATGGAATATGCTTTCAAAAAACTTTTTTTTTTTTAAAGAAATTATACTCAAAAGTGAATTGTTATAAAGTATTTCTAGTAGTTAAAAAAGTCTTTTGGTNTGTGCTTGCCCTCCCCCAAGTGATTACCTTGCACAATTTGAATCACCCCTCTTTGGAGACCACTGATCTAGGCTATGACTATTTTAAGTTCCAAAGAGGTCTGTTTAGCATAAATATTTCTTTCTGAATGACTAAGTGCTTAGTATTAAGTTGTAAGGAGAATCAGATGACATCAACATGACATTGGCCACATTCTTGTTCCTTTTAGGTTTTTAACATATTCATCTGTAAAATAAGTTTCATATCTGGTAATGTCTCAGGTATTTTGAACTCTAAATAAAATTATTTTAGTAGTTATCAGATAGTTTGTAAAGAACGTATTCAAGGATGGGTAGGTTTTAACTAGCCAAAGAACATGCAGTCTGGTGAGAGATTATGTGTGTATGTCTGGAAGCCACAGCACATGCCGGATATAGATTCGTAGATCCATTGCATTGGAGTAGTACTTTCTCTTCTGCTACTCCTGTATTACTGCTGTCTAGGAAGAGTGGAAATGATTAGAATGGACTGATTGGATCAATCATATAAACATTCAGCTAGTAAGTGACAGAGCTAGGATTTGAACCTAGGCAGTCCAGAGCCAGTTATCACAGCCATCTGTTGTGTCCGACTCTTTGCGACCCCATATACTGTAGTCCACCAGGCTCCTCTGTCCATGGAATTCTCTGGGCAAGAATACTAGAATGAGTTGCCTTTCCCCTTTCCAGGGGATATTCCTGACCCAGGGATCAAACGCGGGTCTCCTGCATTACAGGCGGATTCTTTACTGTCTGAGCCACCAGGAGAGCCCACAGTATAATCCATCTAGTTCTAAATTACCTTTATATTTGCATCTGTTCCAACCAATTTAATTTCTTTACATATACTGTGCTTCTTACAGTATTCTGTTTCAGGTCCTTTCACCCACTGTTTCCCTTGCTTGTCTATATCTCTTCTATTCTCAGTGACTTCTAAGTCGTTCCTACACTCAGATATTCAGATCAAGACCCATCTGATACTGCTTTCAAACGTATTCCCATTTTTAATGTATTGATAGTATTGTCGGTTTTACCATTTCATCATTCTCATTTTCTTTATAGTGTTAATTTATAATCTTCAAGGAGGTAATAAGCTCTTGAGGTTTAAAAGGAGTTAGAAGAAAAAAGAAAAACAAATAAGAGACCCCTAGGAGAGATAGAGCTTAACTCACTGCGGTTGTATAACTTTGTTATTAATGAAATTGAGAGTGGAACTTAGATTTTCTGTCTCCTAGTTCACTGTCCTTTTTTGTCATACCCTTCTGTCTCCCAATTCAGTAGGTTTCAGTTTTTTAAATTTATTTTTTGGGAAGATTGCATTTATTGGTACTGTAGGCATACTCTAAGCTGTAAGATCAGTAAGGCAAAAAATTATTTGAATTTCCAGAAAAATGCTATAAGGTTCATAGCAGATATTTTCTATACAGGTTGATGCTAATGGGAAGGATTGAAATTAAAATTAGCAAGAATGAGATAGTTTTGGTCCATCGTATTACTTTTTTGATATATACAGTGTATTAAGGAAAGGACCACTGAACCTGATGTGTATGTAATAAACAGGCACTAGACGTTTGTTGGGTGCGTTTAGTTGTCAAATGTAACTCTAATTAGGAGATAAACTTGTGCTTCTGGCCCACATTTGGGATGTAAACTTAAAGGAAATGGAATATGCTTTCAAAAAACTTTTTTTTTTTAAAAGAAATTATACTCAAAAGTGAATTGTTATAAAGTATTTCTAGTAGTTAAAAAAGTCTTTTGGTGAAATTGTAATTTGAAAATAAGTTGTGGTAAATAGGTTTACAGTGCTGGTGGCTTTAAACTAAAAACATAGGTTTTTTTTTTTCTGAAAAGGAAGTGATTTCAGGGGGAAAATGTAAATAAAAATCATCAATAAACATTTATTTTGTATCCCCAAATTAACATGTTTATATCTTGTGCCTTTTATTTCTTATTTTGGGGTGAAAAAATGAAGAAATGAGCAGTAATCTGCAAATGTATTGGCTACTTTTATTTCCTAAAGCCTTTAACAAGATCCTCTGCTTCATTCATAGAAGATTCATAGATCTAATTCTGGACTCTATGTGCCAGAAATAGCTCATCAGAATTGATGTTTCTTTATGAAACTCTCAAACCCTGTAATTCTGTTACAACCTTCTTTTGGGGAATGCCATCTGAGTTTATATTGGAAACATGACTAAGATTATATTTATGCAGTTCTTTGTAACTCTGAGGACAAAAGATGAAAAGGATATTGTAGAATAAAGTCATAATCAGGAATCTCTGTAGGATTTATGCACACTGCTTTTAATAGAATTAAATAGAAAATATTAAATGTAAGTGTGAAGAGCACATAAAGTTAGCTGTAAGAATTAAAGACTTCTTATTCCACTGAATATATTCCAGCCTATTAGATATTTCAGATTCCTTCCTTCAGTAATCAGATTTTCCTAGGGTCCTTCAGGCTCTAAGATGTCATTTTTCATAATGATTCTCAGAATCTTTCCCAGTAAAAGAACTTTATTTCCCTCTATGTGAATAAAAATTCTGTGACTAAAGATTTCAGTAAGTTCAGAAAAAAGCAGTGCTTTTCAGTGAGTACTCTTCAGTGAGTTAAGTCAGCTGCAGTCTACTTAACTAATTTGTTCTGCTTAACTAATTTGTCCTATGCATCCTGGAACAGGGAAGACTTGGTACTGTATTCTCTTCTCTTTACTTCAGAGATTTTAGCATTCTGAAGCAGTATATCTTTACTTTCTTTAAGGTAAATAAATCACTTTACATATTTTAAGAAAAATATAGATGTCTCCTGGGATCACAAACATTTTATTCCTGGTTTTAGAATGAATTCCATATAGTTTATCTGTGAGCTTCTGGTTAAGAATGCCAATTTTAGGAGTGTCATTGATTTTTCTTTGTGTCTTTATTTTTATGTCTTGGGAACTCATTTTGAATAGTGTTTGTCCTTTTTCTAAAGGAGAATTCCTACCCTGTTGCTTCTTAGAAATATTATATCAATTATTTATGTTTTAATACCAATTTTCTTTAATTTGATGTTTTCCAAATGTCCAACACAAAGTCCCATTTTCTTATGAGTCATTGAAGTACTAATGATGTTCAGAGCTAAACATGGAGGTTCTACAGTGTAGCAACACTCTATACACAAAGCATGTCCTCCTTTTCTGCAAAGGAGCAAACATTGCTTTGAGGTTAACAAAGCAAAGGTAGGATTAATACCTCTTACTCTCAAATCAAGTGTAATCTTTATTGGAAAAATTATGATCTCTTCTAGTACTTACTGTGTAACAGGATGTGCTAACATCAGGCAGGCCCCTATGAGAAATATGGTAGCTAGGACACAAAAGTGGCCTAGGCACAAGACATTAGAAAGTTAAAATATGTCCGGATGTTTAAAAGATGTTAGATGTATTGAGTTTATAGTATCCAAGTCACCTGAAGACAATTACCGAAGAGTTCACTTGTTTAAGATCTCGATTGTATAATAAAGTTGCCTAAACTTTAATAGTAGTAGTAGTAGAAGTTAAGCTTGTACTGACTTGACTCCTCTCACAGTGTGCTGTGACTCGGTAACAGTTATCCTAAATGTAGGTAGAAATTACTCATCTCCATGGTTGTATGATATGTTCTACTTTAAGTGCAGAAATGATTATCAGTTGAGTTCTTTCACTGCAAGCAGTTTTGAAGAGTGAATAAAATGGAGATTTGTTGAAGGCAGTTATGGTAGCACATAGGATTGAAAGAACAGAATAGCTGAATCAACTGAAAAGGAAAAAACAGATCAACTTTGGTGCTTCTAGCACTAGACTTGGAGAAGGCAGTGGCACCCCACTCTAGTACTCTTGCCTGGAAAATCCCATGGACGGAGGAGCCTGGTGGGCTGCAGTCCATGGGGTCGCTAAGAGTCAGACAGGACTGAGAGACTTCACTTTCACTTTTCACTTTCATGCTTTGGAGAAGGAAATGGCAGCCCACTCCAGTGTTCTTGCCTGGAGAATCCCAGAGAAGGGGGAGCCTGGTGGCCTGCCATCTATGGGATCACACAGAGTTGGACATGACTGAAGCGACTTAGCAGCAGCAGCAGCAGCACTAGACTGTGGACTTTGAGAACTTGTTTATCAAATTGTCTGTGGTGAGAGACATATCTGTTGGTTTTTAATTCACTATTTTTTCTTTTAAATAACTGTTTGGGTNAGAAGGGGGAGCCTGGTGGCCTGCCATCTATGGGATCACACAGAGTTGGACATGACTGAAGCGACTTAGCAGCAGCAGCAGCAGCACTAGACTGTGGACTTTGAGAACTTGTTTATCAAATTGTCTGTGGTGAGAGACATATCTGTTGGTTTTTAATTCACTATTTTTTCTTTTAAATAACTGTTTGGGTTTTGTGCATATTACTATTTATATGTAAGTACTATTTAATTTACATAGTGTATTACTTCCTTAACCGGCTTATCTCTGAGGATGTCCTTGGGATACCTTTTTGCTTCAGTGTTCAGTTCCTTCATGGATTTGTTTTTTCTCTTAGGTATTTGACCTCTGAAGGTGTCTCTTACTTTCTTTCAACTCTGAGATAAAGAGATGGTCTTTAAATTTTATTCAGCACTTTTAGGTGTTCTGTACTGTGCAAGGTTCTCAGCGTGTCTAATCTGCTTTGTTTCTAGAAATGTCTCAGTCCCTTCACAGGCCCCTTGTTAAAAATGCATCAGACCATACTACTCCCCTGCCTAGTATCTTTTACAAGTCTTACCTAGCCCTTCTCTTATCTGCTCCCTGCTCTGTGTTCAGGTTTGTTTTAGACTTTCACTTGGTGTGGTTTAGCAGTACAGAATATTCTTCTTAAGTCAGCCATACTCTCAACTCCTGCATATATAGTTACCTCTTGCTGCCCTGCATCCTGTAAGTTTCTTCCTTATATCGCGTCTGAAGTGTCATTTCCTCAGAAAGACTTGCTTGATCACTTGCACTGCCTTGGTGCTCATTGTCGTGTTCCCCTAGCATCCCGTGCTTTCCTTTTTACAACATAGTTTGCTCTTCTAATTACTTAATAAGTGTCTATTTTCTCTCAAAGGATAGAGACTGTGTTAGTGTTTTTGATCACGATATTCCTAGCCAGTAGCACAATGCCTGGCACGTAGTGGATATGCTTAACATATTTGCTATTTAACGTTGATATTTACAGTTTATTGTTGGACTGTCTTATTAATAGTGTGGGGAATGGTATTACAATTAAATCATTCTCTTGACTGGGTTTAGTTTTTTATTTTTTAATTGGTTTGCCTTCAACCCATAGACATTTTGAATGTTTTTATTGTGAAATAAACTTACAGAAACATTGCAGGACGAGTACAGAGAGTTCATGTAGGCTCTTCATCTGGTTGTCCTATAATGTTGACATCTTACGTGATCATAGTGCAGTTATCGAAACCAGAAAACTCACGTTGGTACAATACTACTGAATAAACTAGAGACTTCATTAGAATTCTACCAGATTTTCCCTTTGTGTTCTTTTCTGTATAAGAGTCCAGTTCAGGATCCCACATTACACTGAGCTGTTTATCTCTTTAGTTTCCTTCGATCTATAACATTTCTTTAGTCATGAATTTGACACTTAGATGAATATTGTATACTTTGATGAGTTTTTTCTTTTAACAATATTTCTAAGTTTACTTTTGTCAGATGTTTTTTCATTAATAGATTCAGATTATGCCTTTTTGTCAGAAATACCACAGAAGTGATATGTCCTTCACAGTACATCATTTCAGGGGTACATGATGTTGACATGTCCCATTTTACTACTGATATTAACTCGGATTACTTGCTTAAAGCATCACCTAGTTTCTGCACTGTAAAGCTCCCATTTTTCCCTTTGTTTTGATAAATATCTTCTTGCTCCTCAGACTTTTGCTGTTTGGTTTTAGCATCTGTGGGTGGATCTTGCCTGTAACAGATTAATATTGTGGTATTTGCCTAACGGTAAGTTTGTGGTGTTCACATTTCTTCTATCTTTATTAATTAGAATTCTTCTATAATGGAGAGTTGTCCTTTCTCCCACATTTATTATTCAGTTATTTTTACTAATATGGACCTGTGGATATTTGTTTTAGTCTATGAATTATAATTTATTCTATCATTTATTTTATTGCTCTGGCCATGGGGAACTTCTTCATGCTGGCTTCTGTGTCATTTTGACATCTCCCAATCTTTTTGTGAGAATTTCTTATTTTCTGATATCACAAGATATTCCAGGGGCATCTTATATTTTCCCTGTTACAGCCCTACGATAATTTCCTAAGAGCCCTGACTTTTGTTAATTGGGGAATGGTATTTAGAAGTCAAGACCTTCTAAAGATATTTAGAAGTCAAATGAATTCTCTTCTTGTTGTTAAGAGAATCAGAGAATCATTTTCCTATACTCTGGGAGCAGATGGAGCAGGAAGAATGTATGTGCGAGTGTGTGTGAGACTGTTTGTGTGTTAACCATTGCATATATACATATCTGTATTGTTTTGTCTGTTTATGTATATATTAACAACCATGAATTCACACTGGTTTCTCTGATTCTACTTTAGCACATAAAGTTCACTGTAGCTTTTTTCCTTTTCTGGCACCCTAAGACTTAGTTCCCTAATATCCTTTCTCCTATTCTCTGCCTGAAATTACCTGATGCTCCTTGTCCCAAGAGATATAGACTGTTCACAGTCAATATTTTCTTTTATTCCATAGGAATTTCGATGTAATATTTATTATCCAGTCTCAAAGCAAATAGAAAAGTTGCTTATATTGGGTTTACCAGAAAGTTCATTTGGGTTTTTCTATAACATCTTATAGTAAGTAAAACTCTAATGAACTTTTTGGCCAACCCAGTAGTTTTGTGTTCCTTACTAGAATTGTTATTCTTTTTATTGGGCTCTAGTTGCTTTATAATGTGTTACCTTCTGCTGTACAATGACCTGAATCAGCTATATGTATGCATGTAGCCCCTCCTCTTGGGTCTCCATGCCATCCATGGGTCACCACAGAGCGCCAAGCTGAGCTCCCTGTGCTGCAGTCGGTCCCCACAAGCATCTGTCTACACGTGGCAGTGCACGTGCGTCAGTCCCAGTCTCCCAATTAATCCCACCATCACCATCCCCCTGTCCCTTGTCCACATGTCTGTTCCCTATGTCTGCATCTCTGTCCTGGCCCTGTAAATAGGTTCATCTATACCATTTTCCTAGATTCCACATACATGTGTTAATATACGATATTTGTTTTTCTGACTTACTTCACTCTGTATGATATACTCTAGGTCCATCCATGTCTCTACAAATAATCCAGTTTTATTCCTTTTTATGGCTGAGTGATATTCCATTATATATATGTACCACATCTTCTTTATCCACTCATCTGTCAAGTACAGTCAATAATTAAATGTGTTAAATACGTTCAGGGTTATTCTGATCAGTAGTATTTCAAAAAGGGCTTTTGACTAGGGTGTCGGAACAAGGCAAATAATGTTAATATGAAAGTTGAGGCTGGGAAAAGAGACAGTTTTGGGGTGTTTAGGAAGAAAATGTTCAGGCAGAAGTACAGCTTGGGTTGAGGTCCAAAGGTAAGAAAAGTATGACTGATTCAGGGAACTGAATATAGTTCAGAATAGCTATAGAGGTTGAGACTTAAAAGTTCCAATTTCATACTAGAATTACTTTCATAGAAGTGAGAAAAGATGCTTGCTATGATTTCAACCTTCTTAAATTTATTGATTTATTTTACTGCCTACCATATGATCTATCCCAGAGAATATTCCATGTATACTTGGGAAGAATATGTACACACATACCTCAGAGATATTGTAGGTTTGCTTCCAGACCACCACAGTAAAGTGAATATTGCAACAAAGCGTGTCAAAAATTTTGGTCTAGTTCACATAAAAATTATCTTTACATTGTATTGTAGTCTATTAAGTATGTACTAGCATTATGTCTAAAAAATGTACATATCTCAATTAAAAAATGCTTTATTGCTCAGTTCAGTTCAGTCGCTCAGTCGTGTTCAACTCTTTGCCACCCCATGAATTGCAGCACGCCAGGCCTCCCTCTCCATCACCAACTCCCAGAGTTCACCCAGACTCATGCCCTTCAAGTCAGTGATGCCATCCAGCCATCTCATCCTCTGTCGTCCCCTTCTCCTCCTGCCTCCAATCCCTCCNTTGGGAAATGAATAGTTTGTGCCATTGTCTATGATTCTTTTACAGTCCTTGAAGGGTCAGTTATTGCCTGAGGGGAATCAGGGGTCTCTGTTTTTCCCATAATGAAAGTGATAAACGATAAACCATTTTAATGGCTTCCTATTTCACTGGAAACCTTGGCAGTGTCAAAATCTATTTATAAAGAATGTTCACATAAGTCACTTGTAAGTATGTGATGACACGCTGAGCTTAATTTTTACTTTGCCTTGAAGCAGGCAGAGTGTGAGCAATTCCCCACTATGCTTCACATGACAGCTTAGTCCTTAAAGAGAAAGCAACTGTTGTGGATTCCAAGAGCCATATAGGGCCTTAGTTTCTACAAATTGTACCACATGACAACTGGAATTGAGCTGATGAAATGTATGAAATTTATTATATGTCTGATGGGCATTTTCCCAGTCTTAAGGTCTTGGTCTTCAGGAATTTTGCTCCAGAGGTGTGGATGCAGAGAGCAGTACAAATCACTGAAGTTAAAAGGCTTGTCATCTTTAGAGAGTTTCTAGTTTGTGGTCTCAGTTATTTATTGTGATCTAAATCCTGCAAAGACTGGTTGTCCTCCAAGGAGAGCAAAAATCAAATAGTTTAAATGCCTGAAAGTGAAGGAATCTTTTCATTCCAAATGGACAACCTTGTATTCTATAGTATTTGAGCAAAATACAAAATCTTCTGAACTTTGCCTGTACACTTCTATTGGTTGGATGAGATAGGAGTATATAATCTCAAGTATGGAACCATGAAACCAAGAAAAGTATGCAGTTGTATGTGTTTTAATAGAAAATATAAACCAGTTTGTTGAAATAAAGCGGCATCTGAGTTTACTTACATGGACCACGGCATGCTAAATCCAATAGTTTCAGAAAATGTTCAGCTCAGTTCAGTTAAGTCGCTCAGTCGTGTCCAACTCTTTGTGACCCCATGAATCGTAGCACGCCAGGCCTCCCTGTCCATCACCAATTCCTGGAGTTCACTCAAACTCATGTGCATCGAGTCGGTGATGCCACCCAGCCATCTCATCCTCGGTTGTCCCCTTCTCCTCCTGCCCCTAATCCCTCTCAGCATCAGGGTCTTTTCCAATGAGTCCACTCTTTGCATGAGGTGGCCAAAGTACTGGAGTTTCAGCCTCAGCATCAGCTCTTCCAATGAACACACAGGACTGATCTCCTTTAGGATGGACTGGTTGGAACTCCTTGCAGTCCAAGGGATTCTCAAGAGTCTCCTCCAACACCACAGCTCAAAAGCATCAATTCTTCAGCACTCAGCTTTCTTCACAGTCCAACTCTCACATCCATACATGACCACTGGAAAAACCATAGCCTTGACTAGACAGACCTTAGTCGGCAAAGTAATATCTCTGCTTTTGAATATGCTATCTAGGTTGGTCATAACTTTCCTTCCAAGGAGTAAGCATCTTTTAATTTCATGGCTGCAATCACCATCTGCAGTGATTTTGTTGTGTGTTTGCAAAGAAAACTTTTCAGAATAATCATTTAGTGAATAATTCTGTTTCTTAGTAAGATCACCTTTAAGTAAAATAGGCGGACATTCATTTGGAGTTGTACCATTTTCCAACTTTTTAGTAAATCTTTTATGCTCCAAGTCTGTCCAGTATTTTACAATGCTTGACTTTGTATTGCAAAAGAAATAAAACCTATCTCACCTTTAAAGCATGTTCAGTTCTTGATTTATTTCTAATAACTGCATCCACTTGTAACGTGAAAAAACACAGTTCTCCACCTGACTGAGATTCCTTTTGTTGTTTGGTCTTAAAGTTTTCATCCATTCCTTTTACAGTTTGCTTCATTATGAAAATCCAGTATATTGTTGTATACATTTTTCTTTAGTTGTATAGAATTGGTTGTATTTATTTGTATAAGTTCCTTTCATATCCAGGAAAGTAATTTTCTTAAAGGATTTCCTAGACCTTGGCAAGCAGAGAGTCTTCTAGTGTGAATGTCATAAGGGAACTGATCATTGTGTAAATAAAGTATTCTTAAACCATGAGCAGTTTTTTATATTTGGTAACTTAACCCTTAACAAGTACATCTTCCTGTCGAAGGTTTTTAGGTTTTGTATATATGCGTGTGTGTATGTGAGAGAGAAAGAAGACAAAGATGAAGAAGAGGAAGGAGGAGAAAGGCAGGGGAGGGCAGTATCACAAACTCCTGTTTGCTGAGGAGAGAGCCGAAGGCTCGCCCCATCTCCCCTCTTTCTATGCCTCGGTTTGTTGCTACTGCTGTTTAGTTGCTCAGTTGTGTCCGGCTCTTATGATCCCCTGGACTGCAGCCCACCAGGCTCCTCTGTCCATGGGATTTTCTGGGCAAGGTAACAGGGGTGGGTTGCCATTTCCTTCTCCAGGGCATCTTTCAACCCAGGGATCGAACCCAGGTCTCCTACCTTTCAAGCAGATTCTTTACCACTGAGCCACCAGGGAAGTCCCTGTCTACATCTTATATCAAAATAATTCACCCACAAACAGAAAAAAAAAACACAAGAAACAACTTTCCTGTCTTTGCCAAAACCACAAATTCCAAGGAGAACACTTACAGTTGAGTGTTTTTCTCCCTTATCTACATTGAAAATGCGTTTAACTTGTTGATGATAATACCAGAAGGGAGAAAATATCAACTGCTTCCCATTTCCCTGAAGAGTAGGGCAGGTATTTGTTACATAGACGNTCAGAATTTTCCACAGTTTATTTTGATCCACACAGTCAAAGGCTTTGGCATAATCAATAAAGCAGAAATGATGTTTTCTAAATACATGCTAATCATCATCTGTGCCTTCAACAAATTGTAATCTTTTTGCTGGTGGAAGATCTTGCCTGGATGTTGAAAGCTGCTGACTGATTGGGGTGGTGGTTGCTAAAAGTTGTAGTTGTGGCAGTATCTTAAAGTAAGATGACAGTGAAGTTTGCCTCCTCTGTTGCCTTTTCCTTTCTCAAATGATTTTTCTGTAACATGCATTGCTGTTTTACCCTCAGAACTTCTTTCCGAATTGGAGTTAGTCTTCTCAAATCATGCCACTGCTTTATCAACTAAGTAATATTCTAAATCTTTTGTTGTTAACTTCACCAATCTTTACATCTTCACCAGGACTCGACTCCATCTCAACAAACTGTTTTCTTTGCTCATCCATTAAAAAGCAATTTTCTAATTTGTTTAAATTTTGTCATGAGATTGCAGCGATTCAGTCACATCTTTTAGACTCTACTCTTTTTGGAGCAGGGGAGGGAATCTACTGTTTTATCTAACTCATACAGTGACCTGTGAGTTATATGCAGATCCCCAAGTTACCCACTTCCTTACTGGCACAGTCTTAAGTCTTTTTTTTCTTCCCTTAAAAAGAATTTTTTTTATTAGAATATAGTTGCTTTCTAATGTTGTGTTTCTACTGTACAGTGAAGTGAATCAGCTATATGTATACATATATTCCCGCTTTTTTAGATTTACTTAGGCTTCACTTTCATTCTAATTCTCTTGCTCTTTCCTTCAAAGCTTTGAGTTACATTCTCCACTGAAGTCTTGATCCCTTCAAGTTATCAGCGTTAGAATCAGCTTCTTCCAAACTCATGTTAATGTTGACATTTTAACCTCTTTCTATTAATCATGAATTTTCTTAATGGCATCAAGAATAGTGACTCCTTTCCAGAAGATTTTCTCTTTACATTGCCTATATCCATCAAATGAATCACTGTAACAACTATAGCCTTATGAAATATGTTTCTTAAATAATAAGACATGAAAGCTGAAATTTCTCTGGGTCTGTGGGCTGCAGAATGAATGTTGTGTTCGCAAGCATGAAAACAGCACTGATCTCATTGCACATCTCCATCAGAACTCTTGGGTGCCCAGGTGCATTGTCAGCACAACATTTTGAAAGAAATAGTTTTTACTAAGCAGTAGGTCTCAACAGTGGACTTAAGATATTTAGTAAACTATGCTGTAAACAGATGTCCTGTCATGCAGGATTTGTTGTTCCATTTACAGAGCAGAGGCAGAGTAGATTGAGCATAATTCTTAAGGGCTCTAGGATATTTGAAATGATTAATAGTCATTGCTTCAACTTCAGGTACCCTGCTGCATTTGCCCCTAATGAAAGAGTCCCCCCATTCTTAAGCTTTTAAGCCAAGCATTGATTTCTCTCTGGCTGTGAAAGTCCTGGATAACATCTTTTTCCAATAGAAGGTTGTTTTATCTACATGGAAAATCTGTGGTTTAGTGTAGATCCTTTCATTCAGTATCTTAGCTGGATTTCCTGGATAACTTGCTGCAACTTCTACATCAGCACTTGCAGCTTCACCTTGTACTGTAATGTTATGGAGATGACTTCTTTCCTTAAACCTCGTTAACAACCTTCCACTGGCTTCAAACTTCTGCACTTCCCTCACCCCTCAGCCTTCATAGAATTAAGGAGATCTAGGGTCTTCTCTGGAGTAGGCTTTGGCTTAAGGAAAAGCTATGGCTGGTTTAATCTTCTCTTCAAACTGCTAAACTTTCTCTGTATCAGCAGTAAGGCAGTTTTACTTTTTTATCATTTATGTGTTAACTGAAGTAGCACTTTTCATTTCCTTTAAGAACTTTTCCTTTACATTTAGAGTTTGGCAAACTGGCATAGGAGGCCTAGCTTTTGGCCTGTCTTGGCTTTGACATGCCTTCTTTACTGCTGCTGGTACTGTTGCTGCTAAGTCGCTTCAGTAGTGTCCGACTCTGTGTGACCCCAGAGATGTTAGCCCACCAGGCTCCCCTGTCCCTGGGATTCTCCAGGCAAGAACACTGGAGTGGGTTGCCGTTTCCTTCTCCAATGCAGGAAAGTGAAAAGTGAAAGTGAAGTCGCTCAGTTGTGTCCGACTAAGCTTAAATATTTCTAGCTTTTGGTTTCAAGTAAGATGTGTGACTCTTTCACCTGAACACTTAGAGGCCATTGTAGTTATTAATTGGCCTAATATCAACGTTATTGTGTCTTGGGGAATCAGGAGAAGAAAGGAGACGGTGAATGGCCAGTTGGTTGAGCAGTCAGAACATATTCAATGTTTATGGTAAAATTTGCCATTTTATACAGGTGTGGTTCATGGTGCCCCAAAACAATTACAGTAGTAACATCAGACATCCCAGATCATCATAAAAAAGTATAATAATAATGAGAAAGTTTGGAATATTGTGAGAATTACCAAGATGTAATACAGAGACATGCAGTGAACAGATGTTGTTGGGAAAGTGGTGCAAATAGACTTGCTTGATTCGGAGTTGCCATAAACTTTCAATTTGTAAAAGTGAAATATCCGTTAAGTGCAGTAAAGCTAAAATGAGATATGCCTGCATTCTGCTGCTGTTGGATGGTATGTTCTGTAAGTCTGGTTTAACTTGTTCATATCCAGTGTTTCCTTATTGATGTTCTGTCTGGATGATCTGTGCATTGTTTGAAGTGATTTATTGAAGAACCCTACCACTATTGTATTGCTTTCTATTTCTCCCTTAGATGTGGGGTCCAGCAGTCCTTTTTCCTCTCTTGGTGAAGCTGGGAGTTCCCTCCCGATTGTCTCGTGATTTGCCAGGAATGGGGTTTATGGCCAGAATGTGTCTCATCCTTTCCTAATGATTTCAAGTGGATGATGTAGGCATTTTCTCCTTCACCTGATATGTAAGAGTCACTCACCTCATTTCTGGATTACTTCCTGAGTAGTTCTAAATTCACTGTCAGAGAAGGCAATGGCAACCCACTCCAGTACTCTTGCCTGGGAAATCCCATGGACAGAGGAGCCTGGTGAGCTACAGTCCATGGTGTCGCTAAGAGTCAGACATGACTGAGTGACTTCACTTTCATGCATTGGAGAAGGAAATGGCAACCCACTCCAGTGTTCTTGCCTGGAGAATTCCAGGAACAGGGGAGCCTCGTGGGCTGCCGTCTCTGGGGTCACACAGAGTTGGACACCACTGAAGCGACTTAGCAGCAGCAGCAGCAGCAGCAGATTCAGTGTGTTTGAGGAAAGAGATGAATTCCAGAGTTGTCTGTGTTACCATCTTGAACTAGACCACTCAATCCATGTTTTAAGAGAGATGCAGCTATTAAAGTATGTTTTAGTTGTTCATTTGTCTATATGTAATCAAGAGATTTTTAGATTAGAAATTAGTTAAGGTTTTTTAATTGAATTGAATATGTTCATTTTTCCTCAAGGAAATAGAAACTTGACCACTTTCTATTACCAAATCTTCTATTTAAACATAAAATCACTAAGATTTTTTTAAAAAACCTGATTTTAATAGCCAGTTTGTTTCCTTATTGCTTTATGTGTTTTTCCTTTGTTATCTCATCTTTCTCAGTATGATTCAGGGATGCATTTTTAAAGTTGTCTGTCAGTCTTTGGAAGAGTCTCTTTATCAGTGGCTATTTTTCTGTTCTAATTTGAAGAATACTGAACAGTCTTAGAATATAGAGGAGTAGGGAAGCGTTATATACGTTATATACGCTCTGGCTTTGAGGCAATTGGAGCTGAGAACTTAATTTTTTTTTTTTTTTTAAGATAGGAGATGGAGATCGTTATCCTCTTCCGAGGGGAGGGGGGGCGGGTGGTAGCCTGCAGGCGTAATTGGCATGGTAATTTTTTTTTTTTTTTT
>SJYA01002524.1:2087850-2341200 GCA_006410615.1 Neotragus moschatus
TAGCCTGCAGGCATAATTGGCATGGTAATTTTTTTTTTTTTTTTTTTTAGTTAACATGTTGCTATGAAGTCAGAATAGAATTTGGAAATATTGGGGAAGTTTTTCAAAAGATGTGTAGTTTATGGATCTTAAAGAAGTAACAGAGTACAACATGCTTGATTTTTCAATACTTTTTTGTTAGAAAGCTATGTTTCCTAACTTCATATCTGACTGGAATATTGATGTTATGTCTTATAAAAGCATTCTATCTTTAGTTACCTGCCTACTGCTTCAAAGAGAAATAACTGTCATTCTTTGAAATAACTGTTGTTCATTGAAAGCTTTATTCTTGGATTAAGTAACCAGAGTGGTTATAATTCTTATGGCTCATTTTTGTTTTCATCTTTGCAAAAAAAAAAAAAAACCTGAAAATTCAGTTAAACTAATACCTCTCAAGTAATCATCAGATATTTTGTATTTGTTTATGGCCATGCCACCCTGAACTTTCATGATCTCTGAAGCTAAGTGGGGTTGGGCCTGGTTAGTACTTGTATGGGATTTATTTTGGTTTGTTTGTAGTAAATCCAATCTTAATGTATATAACCTATTGCTTTATAGAAGTGAAAAACCTATGATTACTAATAATTCATCTCAAGGTAGCTTTAAACTATATAGATTTGATTAACAAAGTAGCTTTAAATAATGGCATGTACTTTCTAGTTAATGTAAAATAATTAGACTGACAGAATTAACAAATGGAAGTCCTTCAGTAAAGAATAGATAATTCACTTAAAAATATCATCTGTATACAAATTAATGTTTTGTCATGTTGGTTAAATGAAGAAACAGTGCTGGAAAAAGTTTTGTTACTGTCATTTAGGGGAATCCATCTCCAAGTCTTCCATATATACTAATTCCGGAAATTGATTGCCTCAGTAATTGCCAGGCAGTTGAACAAGAGTCCCCTTTGAAATGGCCTTTCTCTTGATTTTATGAAAGAAAGGCTTGTTTCTTATTAAATCTGAATTGACTGTCTGGCTCCCAAACAAAGGAATACTCTGAAATACTCAAATATTTGATGTGGATGTTGAGAAACTGAGTGATTAACAAGGAAACAAATTGTTTTCAGTGAAATTGAAGAATAACTTTTTTGTCACCCTGTACATTATTAAAACTGTATGTGTGTGCTCACTCAGTTGTATGCAGATCTTTGCAGCCCCATGGACTGTATGTAGTCTACCAGCCTCCTCTGTCCAAGAAATTTTCTAAGGAAGAATACTGGAGTGGGTTGTCATTCACTACTCCAGGGGATCTTCCCCACCCAGGGATCCCACCTCTCCTCCATCTCCTGCATTGACAGGCAGATTCTTCACCACTAGCACCACCGTGGAAATCCCAGCAACAGATCCTATGCAGGTTTGGGGAAACATTTGGAAAGAGTCCAAAGAATTGATATTGCTACAACATACTTTCATTCCAGTCTACTTATTTATCTTTCTAGGAATAAAGTAACATTTATCAATGAATATATGAACTAATTGGGAGAAAAAGTATCATCCATTTAAAGATGAGATTTATTTTCAAATTACCAATAACATTTTACTTTTTATATCTGATGTTTATCAAAGCTTATTATATATTTGTTGTACTGATGTAGTATGTTCTAATAATAGTAATGATAGATCAATCCAGAAGAAATTCTAATATTTGAGTTTCATAGTTTGAAAAGTTGTATTTAAATTTTCATTTATCTACATTTAATGCCTAGGAAGTACAATATGATAATCATAAATGGCTTCCAGATCCAAAACTATATTAGAATAAATTTTGTAATATAAGTACAATGGAAATGTAAGTTCAAGAAAAAAATGAAATGATATAAAATTTCCAAATGTTAAGAGCTCATTTATCTATTTGATAATGAATGGATGATGGTTATCATATTGCTATGGCATTTAAATTCCATTAGTTACATTTAAACCAATGTCATTAATTTAAAATGCAAATAATTGTGATGCATCAGAAATTTCATTGCTTATAACTATTTAAATGTGCTCAAAATATTTTGTTATAATTTTATTCAAGATAGTTTTTCAAAATTTTTTTGAGGTGATGAAAGCAGAAAATACTTGAAAACACTTTTACACATGATTTGTTTTGCTATTGAATTGTCCCCTCTTTGGAATTATTTATTGCTATTTCATTTATTTTGGTCATCTGATGACCAAACTCATTGGAGAAGTCCCTGATGCTAGGAAAGATCAAGGGCAGAACAAGAGGGTATCAGAGGATGAGATGGCTGGATGGTATCAATGATGCAATGAACATGAACTTGGGCAGACTCTGGGAGATGGTGAGGGACAGGGAGGCCTGACGTGCTACATGGGGTCGCAAAGAGTCAGACACGACTGGACGACTGAGCAACAACAATAATTTCATCTATTGGTGGTTTTTGACTAGCAGACATTAGATAAGCATTCATTGGGGTGATAAATAATTCCAATTATGTCAAAGCTAGTGCCAATGAGATAATTTCATCTCAATTATATTTCACTAGAGGAACCAGAGATCAAATTGCCAACATCTTGGGTCATAGAGAAAGTAAAGGAATTCCAGGAAAACATCTACCTCTGCTTCATTGAGTATACTAAAGCCTTTGACAGTGTGGATCACAGCAAACACTGGAAAATTTGGAGAGATGGGAATACCTATCTCAGGAGACCTTAGGGTCTAATGAGAAATCTGTATGCAAGTCAAGAAGCAACAGTTAGAACTGGACATGGAACAACAGACTGGTTCCAAATAGGAAAATGGGTACATCAAGGCTGTATATTGTCACCCTGCTTGTTTAATTTATATACAGAGTACATCATGCAAAATGCTGGGCTAGATGAACCACAAGCTGGAAGTCAAGATTGCCAGGAGAAATATCAATAACTTCAGATATAGAGATGACACCACCCTTATGGCAGAAGGTGAAGAAGAACTAAAGAGCCTCTTTAGTGAAAGAGAAGAGTGAAAAAGTTGGCTTAAAGCTCAACATTTAGAAAACTAAGATCATGGCATCTGGTTCCATCATTTCATGGCAATAGATGGGGGAACAATAGAAACAGTAACAGACTTTTATTTTCTTGGGCTCCAAAATCACTGCAGATGATGACTGTAGGCATGAAATTAAAAGAGGCTTGCTTCTTGGAAGAAAAGCTATGACAGAACTAGACAGCATATTAAAAAGCAGATACATTACTTTGCTGACATAGGTCCGTCTCGTCAAAGCTATGGTTTTTCCAGTAGTCATGTATGAATGTGAGAATTGGACTATAAAGAAAGCTGAGTGCCGAAGAATTGTTGCTTTTGATGTTGGAGAAGACTCTTGAGAGTCCCTTGGACTGTAGGAAGATCAAACCAGTCAATCCTAAAGGAAATCAGTCCAGAATATTCATTGGAAGGACTGATGCTGAAGCTGAAACTCCAGTACTTTGGTCACTTGATGCCAAGAACTGACTCATTGGAAAAGACCCGGATGCTGGGAAAGGTTGAAGGCAGGAGGAAAAGGGAACGACAGAAGATGAAATGGTTGGATGGCATCACCGACTCAATGAACATGAGTCCGAGCAAGCTTGGGGAGTTGGTGATGGACAGGGAAGCCTGGCGTGCTACAGTACATGGGGTCACAAATAGTTGGACACAACTGAGCAACTGAACTGGAAGAAAAGCTTTGACAAACATAGAGAATATAATAAAAAACAGAGATATCACTTTGCTGATAAAAGTCTGTATAATCAAAGCTATGGTTTTTCAGGCAGTCATGTACAGATGTGAGAATTGGACTGTAAAGAAGGCTGAGCACTGAAGAGTTGATGCTTTTGAACTGTGATGTTGGAGAAGACTCTTGAGAGCCCCTTGGACTGCAAGATCAAACCAGTCAATTGTAAAGGAAATCAGCCTTGAATATGCATTGGAAGGGCTGAAGCTGAATGAAGCTCCAGTACTTTGGCCACCTGATATGAAAAGCTGACTCATTGATAAAGACCCTGATGCTGGGAAAGATTGAGAGCAAGAGGAGAGGGGGATGACAGGATGAGATGGTTGGATGGCATCACTGACTCAAGGGATGTGAGTTTGAACAAGCTCCGGGAGCTGGTGCTATACAGAGAAGCCTTGCAGCCCGTGGATTCACAAAGAGTTGGACACGACTGAGCAACTGAACTGAACTGATACTAAATCTGATTAGTCTCCCCACATCTCCTCATTTGCAAAACATATCTGATCACAATCATTCCTCTGCTTAAAATCCTTCAACAGTGTCTCATTGGTCATAGGGAAAGGCTAGTCCTTTGTGCTGCAGGGCCTGCCTGGGCTGGCCCCTGCTTGCTTGTCTAGCCTTAACTGCCGCCAGTGTCCTCCTTGCTCCCTGGATTGCTGTTACACCATCCTCTTCAGTTTCTCAGATGTCTCCTGCTGGTTTCATTTTACACTGTCATGTTATATGCTGTTCCTGCTGCTTGGAGTGCTTCTGCTGCTCTAGCGAATGCTTACTTACCTGTCAGATTTCATCTCAGATGACACTTTCAGACTCTCTCACTGCCCCTCTCCCAATTCTTGTAGACTAGATTGGGCCGACTAATTTTGTTTTCATCTTTACTTTTTTCTTCAGATCCTTCTTACAGTTTGTATATTTGTGTGAGTATTTGATTAAAGTCTGCTTCCTTGGGTAAGGTGTAATCTCTGGAGACAGAGTTTATATGTATTTTGCTTATCATTATATTCCTAGCACCTGGCTCATTGCCTGATTCATGGGAGGAACTTTCTGCTTGTCGAATGAATGACACTGAATTAGTCCTATTTCTACTACACGAGTGATTTTAGAGTAACATTTTAATGTTTGAAATCCTTCTTTGCCATATGCTTTATATAATCACCCATCTGTTGATGAAGTAGCATTTGGGAAAAAATAGAATTTTAAGTTATTTATTCCTTATTTGTAAATCACACTTTTAAAAAAATCTCAGAACACTTTTTTTTTTCCTAAAAGCGTGGAACCAGTAGTGCTAAATATTCTTCCTATATTTGATGGAACCTAGTCACATGTTAATTTTTATTTATCAGCCATCTTCATTTATGAGTAGTTTTTGAGATGCTAAGAAGCCATAGAAGCATAATAAAAATGCAAAGCAGTGGTGGTAATATTACAGTTTATGCCTCTCAAACCATTTTTCCACAGAATCATATTCTTGAAAATTTTAATAAGTGCTCTTCACCCCCTTCCCTATCTTTCCTCTGTCTTTCCCAGCTATCCTCCCTCTACCCCCAAGAAGGATGGTGTTCTTATAAATAACTTTCAGAAACACAGTATACTACTTCTCCTCCTTAAGAAATCATAACAATGTATGTTAACATAGTAAAGCTTCTTTTGCCTTGAAGCAAAGTTTCTCAACTTGGTGGTGGTAACATTTCCGATTCTCTGTCGAGGAAGAGGAAAGAGAGAAGATGATGTCCTGGGCCTTACAGGGTGTTTAGCAGCATCCTTGGCCTCTATCCCCTAGACTCCCAGTAACACCTTCTTAGTTTTGAGAAACAGAAATGCCTCTAGACATTTCCAAATGACCCCCAGGAGACAAAAATCATCCCTCATTGAGAACTAATACATTAAAGCAATCAGCTTATACTTGTATTTCCCAGACTTACTTGAATTCCTTGAAATTCTTCTCTTTCCTGTCATCTCTATACACAATGTCCTGGGAAATGCTATTTTAGATTATCTTTTTAGTAAAACTAAACTAATTCTACTCTTTTCTTCTACTTTTTAGACTCCTCCTTAAAACCCTTAGAAACTTTCCATTGCACTTTGAATGAAATTTAAACTCAACATGATCTTCCTGCATGTAAAGGCCTTTGCTTACTTCCCTGACCTTACCTCCTGTCACATCATACTGTCAGTCCCATTGTGATCTGCTTTCAGGTCCCCTCAGGCACCCGGATTTCTTTCCTCACACGCTGTTCCTTCTGTTGGTAATCATTTGCCCTTTCTTTTCTTTATGTTTTAGGTTCAGGTTTCAGGTAAAAAATTTTCACCTATGGAGCGGTCTTCTCTGATGATCTGTTAACCTGCCAAAAGGGATAGTCATCCATTCTAGTTCTACATTCTGTCTCAATACCCTGTTTGTTGTTTTCATTATACTTTCTAGTTTGTAACTCTTTGTTTATTTGTGTGGGTTTTTTCCCTTTCTGCTTCCGTCATTAGACTACAGACTTTGTGAGAGCAGAAACCACATCTGTCTTGTTCTTCTGTCTCCAGCATTTAGCACAAAGCATGTCATCTGATGGGACAATAATTATTTGTTGAATAAATAAATAGGCTTAAGTGTTTCAGTGTGTTTCTGTTATAGGGTTAAACTTGGAGTTAAAATATTTTTTATTGAGATATAATTCAGATACCATAAAATTTCACCCTTTGAAAGTATAAAATTTAGTGGTTTCTAATATATTCACAAGGGTGCACAACCATCACTACTGTCTAATTCCAAGACATTTTCATCACTCCCAATCTCCCTCCCCACAGCCCCTGCCAACCACTAGTCTACTTTCTGTCTTTATGGATTTGCCTGTTCTGGACATATATAAAATGAGATTTTGTAATAAGTGATATTTAGTGTTTAGCTTCTTTCCTTTTCCATAATACTCTCAAGGTCTGTGCTGTAGCATGTATATTACTACTACATGCTGTATGTGTTGTAGCATGTATAATTACTACTACTGTGTCTAAAGGCTGAATAATGTTTTATTACATGGATATGCCATGTTTTGTTTATCCTGCGTCAGTTTATAGACTCNGCTTCTTTCCTTTTCCATAATACTCTCAAGGTCTGTGCTGTAGCATGTATATTACTACTACATGCTGTATGTGTTGTAGCATGTATAATTACTACTACTGTGTCTAAAGGCTGAATAATGTTTTATTACATGGATATGCCATGTTTTGTTTATCCTGCGTCAGTTTATAGACTCTGATTATTTCCACTTTTTGGCTATTATGAATAATGCTGCTGTGGGCATTCGTGCACAATTTTTTTTTTCCACTTCTCTTGGGTATATACCTAGAAGTGGAAGTGCTGGATCATATGGTAGCTCTGTATTTAATATTTTGAGGAACTTAAACATTTTTCCCGAGTGCCTCATCATTTCGTATTCTCACCAGCAGTATGCAAGCGTTTTAGTTTGTCTTCACCCTTGCCAACACTTGTTGTCTTTTTTTGAGAAATGTCTGTTCAGATCCTTGGCCATTTTTAAAATTGGATTTAATTGGGCTATTTGTCTTTTAGTTGTTGAGTTCTAGGAGTTCTGGGTATTAGATTCTTATCTGACATATGGTTTGCACATATTTTCTTCCATTCTCTGGTTGTCTTTTCACTTTCTTGATAGTGCCCTTTTAAACACATAAGTTTTTAATTTTGATGAATTCTGTTTTATCAGTATTTTCTTTTATTACTTATACTTTGGAAATTTATCTTAGGAACCATTGCCTCATCTAAGATCATGAAGATTTATGCCTGTTTTTCTTTAAGAGTTTTATACTTTTCAAATTTATATTTAAATCTTTGATCCATTTAGACAATTTTAGTATATCATGTGAGAGAGGGGTCAGCTTCATTCCTTTGTACACAAATATTTAATTGTTGGAGTTTAGTCTTTTTAAACTTGAGAGTTAACAATTTTCTCAAAATTATTATGAAACAAATATGTTTCATATTTACAATGTAAAAAATAAAATATGGAGTGCATACTGTGTACCAGACATTATGCTGGGCATAGGATCTATGAAGATAAAAAATATATAATTCTTACCTTCAGTCTCCCAAAGCTCTGGAAATTAAGAAGACTGAAAGTAGTCATAAAATTTTGAGGTTACTGATTGTTTTAAAGAATTGGTTTTTGAGAGATTTTATATGAAAGTAAGATGACACTTATGGTTTTATATATATATATAGTCCTGAAAATTGCTATAAAAAGCACTTCATGGTGGTTGCTATGCTAAGAATATTTTACCTTGATTAGTACTCTTAGAGTTACTTGCTCTTAACTTAGTAATTTTGGGAGTGGTAGATGAGAAGGAAATTGTCTGTCATCCACAAATGCAAGGTAGAGATAAAACCATAACAGAAATGACAGATCTCTCATTTTTTTTTTTCTCTCTCTCTCTCTTTAGTATAACTGACTGTATTAATATTTATTTAACTAAGAGCAAAGGGTTCTTTACAGCAGTACTCTCTGAGTCATTCTTTGCCAGTTCTGGATTTTTTTTTTTCCCACCCTTTCATCTTTATTCATTTTTTCCCTCTTGATGCTAATCTTACTTTTGTTGATAGATCTTGCTAATATATGGACTTATTTACACTAGATTTCTTTGAACTAAATTTAATCTTTTATGACTAATTGAATTAATAGTCTTGTGACTGATTGACATTAGGACATGTTGGGGTTTTTTTCCTAATAATACAATAGAGGATAAGATTAAAATTTTTAAAAAGTGAGTAGATAAGTAGAGTAAGATATTACTCTTATTCTAAATAAGCTATAGCCAGATGTGTTATAAAAGCAACGTCTAGAGGATTCCCAGGCTGTCTGGTTGTGAAGATCCAGTGCTTTCACTATGGGGGCCCGAGTTCAATCCCAGATATGGGAACTAAGATCCTGAAAGCCATTTAGAGAGGCCAGAAGAAAAAAATAGAGTAGCATATGTTACCATGGAGCATCTTTTAACTCAAGGTCAGTTTTTCAAAAAGCTTTGACCTGCTTTATGGCTTGAAAAAATAATTCTTACTGGCCTAAGGCAATTACAGCCTTTATTGTACTTCAGCTGCTAAGCTTACATGAGGAACTTAAGGTAGCCATCCTTTCTTTACTGCAAAATCAGTAGAATCACTGCATAAATTGTTCAGTTCTAAAGCATAAGAACAGAGAAGTAGTAGTGCTTTTATTTTTGCATTTTTGTTTTCAAATTAAATGACTAGATTCGACCTGCTTTTTAAAACTTCATTTTAAGCTTTTGTTTTCTTTAAAATATCTCTGGAATTAGTGTGTGTGTGCGTGGGCATGTGTGTTATATACTACTTAGGAAATACTATTTCTCTTATTACTGGAGATGTGAATTATTTAAGGATTTCTGAGATTCTCCTAAGATTTGAAGCATCTGAGGGATATAAAAGAACCTATACTTTCTCTGGGCATTTCAAGCTTAGAGTACCCTAGAGATCCAGAAATAAGATAGTTCTAAATTACAGTTAGCATCTGGAGTCTAGTCAGAGCTCACTGGTCAAGAAATATACCCTTTTTAGCCTTGAGGTTCCTGAAGATATATATATCTGTACTATAAGATTGAGTAGATCAACATGCTATATGACAACTCACAAAGTGGATCCTGCCTGCAAAGACATACATTGATTGGCCCACACAGTCTTTTTAAAATATCTAGATTTACGACTTCTCCCTGAAAAATTGGAAGATCTAACAACCTAGGCAGCAACTAGCTAGATGGACTTGTGCTCTGCCGTTAACTAGAATCCATACCCCTACTTCTCCTGAATGTGTCAGTTGCCATTTATCACCACATTTGCAGTTACCCAGTTACTTAGCTCACTTATGTTCCTATCTAGCAACTGAACATTTGGAATATCTAATTTATAAACAGTCTATGTCTCTTTCTCTCTGTCTGGTGCAGCTAAGGTAAAAATGAGTAGGTAGTTAGAACAATCAACTCATTTTTTTCCAGAAACCATTACATATTCATGTCTTCATTTTCTGCTACATTTTAAAATGCAATATTAGTCTACTCTCTGCTAAATCTTATTCACTTCATCTCCCAGTACCTTGAGACTGCGTTGATCACCTCTGTCTGCAGTAGTGTCTTCTGAAGTCTTATGAACGCTTATTTTCTCCACCACTATAAATTTATTATAATAGAGATTTAGAAAACTCATTCAATTTAAAAAACTGTGTGCCTACGAAGAAGCCTTTGATTAACCTTTCCTTAGTATGGTTCACAAGTTCATTTTTTAAAAGAAATGCATATATTATTGTCATTTTGAAGACTAAGAAAGTATTAGTAACTTACATTTTTGTTTCCGTAGTTGGTCTTTGGACATTAAATTTAAATATTGTTTTCCTTGCTTTCAGTTACAGACGAGGACACAGTAAAGAGGTATTTTGCCAAGTTTGAAGAAAAGTTTTTCCAAACCTGTGAAAAAGAACTTGCCAAAATCAACACATTTTATTCAGGTAAGCAGTTTTTTGGTACAACATACAGGAGACAATTTCTGCTGCTACGGAAGGAGAGACTCTACTATGTCGTTGTTGAAACTTATTTTTAGATTGGGCCTTTTCCTACTGTACTGCAATTAAGGGATATTTTCTTTAGCTGAAGTAGGAATACATATGGTACTTCACTCTTTGAGCTTTGTATGGTCATTGCGCAATTCTCTTGCAGTTGTAAGTATTTCAGGAACTCATTATGAATCGATACTTTGATAGAGCTTCACCATGGCCCATTCCCGAGTATTAAAGAGTCAGAAACACGGTTTTACCATTTCTCTCAGAGCTTAATGACATAGCTGCGGCATATTAACTATGTCACTTTTAATGCCTTTCCGTCGCATGAAACACTCATAAGTGTCTTTCTAGGATATGGCCTCCAGAGTGGCATCTACCAGATGCAAATGGAGTTGAGATGAAAACTTCTATTTCTTTGTGTCTGACCCTTTAACATTTTGTTTATATATATATATTTATCCCCCTACTTCTTTAACATCTATCTGCTTTTCCATCTCACAGAACTCTAAATCCTTGATTCCTTCATTCTGTTCCAGTTGACCAGGATCCTCCTCAAATTACTTTCATTTCTATCAGTCCTTGTGCTTTTAATCCCTTCACCCTCACTGCCTTATATTGATTGCCTCTGCCTGGCTAAACTCCAGCTGTAGAGTTTTACCAGCCTTCTACCTTCTTCATTCCTACCCCCAGGCTGCTTAGGACAGTTGTGGTGGGGCGGGGGGGGAACATAGTGAAACAAATGTGAACCACTGTAAATTCATTATTATTACATTCTTAACTATGTTCTCAAAGCTGCCTGTGAGTCCTACTCTGCCCTTTTCCATACTCCGGAGTGCTTTTCTAAACCCCATACCATTTTCTTGAATTATCTAACCCAACCATCCTTCCTATCATGTTCACTATACATCCTTCTTTACAAATAAAAATAAAGGCTTTCAGTTCCTATTGGTGTATAATACTTACGCAGATCTGTGCCACTCCCCTCCCCTCAAATACTTATAGACATTCTTGCCCTTATTTATTTTCCTCCAATATTTGTAGAAAAGATATATCTCCTGAGTCCATGGCAAATTCTATAACTAATGACTGAGTTTCAGCTCCTAGAGACCTTGTTCCAGAAATTATTTCCTTTAAGGCTTATTGAATAAATAGTCTCCTTAGCAAGTCACTCCTTTAAACAGAAAATAAATTTTAAAAGGAAGCAAATATCTAAACTCTGTGTTTACCTTCTCATTTTTCACTTATGGCTGGATTTCTTCCTAGGCAGAGGGAGCAGTTTATGCAAAGGCACTCCGGAGCTGTGAAAGGGCATAGCATATATACATGTCTTTTTCACTTTGTTACAAGTGTGTAGAAGGCAGAGACAAAACAGAAATACTATTTTACACCATGCAAATGCATAGCTTTTCAACAAGGATTAAAAATGTACAGCAGAAATTACAGTGTTCAAATAAATTAGACTTCCTAATTTCCACAATTAGGAGGTAAGAGGATAAAGAGGAATCAGGATATAGACGGATGAGAGGGCAGCCATATAATATAGAGTGAGGAAAATGGAGACTAAAAGAGGAAGGCATTTACAAAGAAAAGAGTGTTTAGACTAAGAAAAGTCCATTGGATATGATCTGAGGTTGTAAATGAGAAACATACAAAGTCAAGTTCATTAGCATTTTTCTTTTACTATAATTTTTCTGGGAAGGCTCTCTGAACCCAACTCTAATTAAGTATAAATTAGATTACAAAACATAGGTAATGCTTAGCAATAGTTACATACTTAATATATTTTGAGTTACAATAAAAAATGCATGCAAGGCTTCCCTGGTTGCTCACTAGTAAAGAATCCACCTGCCAATACAGGAGACATGAGTTTGATCCTTGATCTGGGAAGATCCCACATGTCACAGAGCAGCTAAGCCCATGTACCCCAGCTATTGAGGCTGTGCTCTAGAGTCTGGAAGACACAGTTACTGACCCCATGTGTCCTAGAGCCCATGCTTCTCAACAAGAGAAGCCACTGCAGTGAGAAGCCCACACACCACAACTAGAGAGTAGCCCCCACCTGCTGCAACTAGAGAAAAGCTTGCACGACAACAAAGACCCAACACAGCCAAAGAAAATTAATAGTTATTTTTTTAATACATATAAATTATGACATCATACAGACAGATATATGTGTTTTATGTTTGCAAACATCTATATATGTGTGTATGTGCAATATATTTTATTAAAAATATTCTCATGAAATAATACTTGTTCTTTAAAGTATAAAGAATATAATCTTTATTCTCTATTTGATTTTTTAAATGCTGATTTATTATACACTAAGTTGCTTTCATGATCACGTATTGGGTTACAACCCTCAGTTTGAAAAATAATATCTTAGACTTGGTTACTTTTCAAAGATCATTTTGGACTTTCTACTATTAAAAATTCGGGAGCTGTGATTTAATAACTTCCTATCTCTGTGTGTATTGGCAGAGCCATTGAAGCATGTCTCTTGATGTCATTAAGCAGTAGATACAGATTGATAGTCTTCAGACTGACTTTTTGCCAGGTCAGGAAGTAATGGGTAATATGAAGACATGACTGACAGAAATAGAGTTTGGCACTTTTCCTAGATGGTATCATTTTTCTCCTTATTTAGCTACCTTCTCCGTGGTAGATTGTCTTATAGACGGCAAACCTCAGATATTAGGGCACATGAAAAACTATAGATGATACAGGGATGAGTTCATCTTTTAAACCCTACCACTACCCAGTCACATCTCACAGGTTATTCAATGGTCAGTTAAAAATGGTTATTTTTAAAGTGAGATCTAGCATTGATTGAAGGCTTCCCAGGTAGTTCAGTGGTAAAGAAATCTGCCTGCCAAGGCAGGAACCGCAGGAGATACGGGTTTGATCTCTGGGTCGGGAGTAACCCTTGGAGGAGGAAATAGCAACCCACTCCAGTATTCTTACCAGGATAATCCCACAGGCAGAGGAGCCTGGTGGGGTCACATGGGATCACAAAGAGTTGAATACCACTGAGCACAGCATTGGCTAAAACCTTGAAGTACTCCCCAAAAATGCTATAAAAGTCAAACTAATGAAACAATATGAATACTACTAAAATATAGATGCTTATTTTCATACCAAGTCTATCACCTACAAACTGTTTTTTTGATTTTTGAACTTTATTATTTTTTTAAAGATGTATGCATCTACATATGTACCTATAAAATGAGCAAAGTGATTCTCAGCCCTCTAGGGTTTCACATGTAAACAGAAACTGTTCTCAGTATTTCAGGAAACCTAACATAAATTTTTTATTTCTTATTACATATTTTTAGCTAATAAGATAGAAGTGTTTTTTAGAGTTACAGATTCAGTCTTCAATATTTGAAGGCCATGGGAAGAGAGGGAAATTTTTAAAGGTGTCTTTTTGATGATAACATTTTTGCTTATCCCTGACCTAGAAGTCTTCCAGCTGTTTTCTATTACTGAAAATGGTATCAGTCAATACAAACTGAAGGTTTTAGTGCTAGAAAAAATTTTTTTTAATGATGGCCAGTACTGTTCTTTTGCATTGGGAGTATAAATTACTTCATGTCACAAATTTCTGTTCTTGAACCAGTTTGCTTTCTCCCTTCATTCAAAATACTTGGCTTCTAAGGAGTATTTTTGTGTGCCTACATTTGAAAAAATCTTAGACTATATCTGTTTCTTTCAGTATTCCACAATTAAAACAGGGAAGTCCTTTTAATTGGTTGGAATAATTTATTTTTTTTTAAGTGTTCACAGCAGCTTTATTTATCACAAGTCAAACTAGAAACAACCAAATATTAATCAACAGGTGAATGGTTGAACATATAGTTTATCCATACAATGGAATACTTCTCAGCAGCAAAAAGCAACACGTTACTAGAACATACAGCAATATGGAGGCTCTTAAAAATGTTCACAGACTTAGTGAATGCTCTGTTTAAAATCAGTAACCAACAAGGAGCTTCTGTATAGCACAGGAAATTCTACTCAACGCTGTGTAACAGTCTGGATGGGAGGGGAACTTGGGAGAGAATGAATAATGTGCATGTATGACTGGGTCCCTTCCCCATTCACCTGCAACTATCACAACATTGTTTGCTAACCGACTGTACCCCAATACAAAACAAAATGCCCCAAGATAAATGTCCTGCAGAGCAAAAGACACCAAACAGTTCTAGAAAAGACAGTGCTTACCTTTAGGCATGTAATGGCAGAAAATAAGGAGTTTCCTAGTTGGGATGTGGGGTGGGGTGGTCGGTAATTGAAACCAAATGGATATGAGGAAACTTTCTGGCCTGAAATATTCTGTTTCTTGACTTTAGTGGTGATGAGTCAACTCATCAAGCCATATACTTAATACGTGGGCATTTAATTCTATTTAAGTTAGCCCTCAAAGGAGTTTATTTTTAAATTTAAGTGATAGTCAGTTAATATTAAATGTCCAATTATTTCTTATTCCATATGCCCAGAAATCATCAGTCAAGGGCAGGAATTACTCTGCTGTAGAAGTGATTGACTTACATTATCAAAAGGATATAGGGCTGCTCATGCATGTGAGGGCAGATATACAACCCTAACGAACCTTTTCTTTCTCTTTTCTTCTTTCTTTCCTCTTCCTTCCCTCCTTGCTTTTCTTTTTGTTTCTTTCTAAGACTGAAAGCATGGGGAATGCCCAGTCATGGGTAAAATAGTTTCAGGATTGAATCTTCACAAAACAATAGACTATCATCTAAATTATTGTTCTTTAAACAATTGTAGCTTGCAACCCAATAACTGGTGACCACTGTGGGGTCATCACAAACATTTTTTAAAAAATATGAATAGGATTATAGATTAAGGGCAAGAGGAAAAGGGGCAGCAGAGGATGAAATGGCTAGATAACATCACTGACTCAGTGAACATGAGTTTAAGCAAACTCTGGGAGATAGTGAACGACAGGGAGGCCTGGCATGCTGCAGTTGATGGGGTTGCAAAGTGTTGGACATGACTTAGTGCTTGAAAAACAGCAAGAGAATATAGTAGAATAGAAAATATCAGAGTACATCTAATATATTTCTTTACTAATTTTATCTTTTAAACTGTATGATGCTTGTTATTATAGTTTTGCAAAGTTCTATGGAAACAAACATGAAGATGCATAAATGGAAACATGTAAATTTGATCTTTGAAAATGGGTGGGCATTTGCCAAATCCTTTTGGCGAAGTGTGTTTAGGAATGGCTTTGTGAGAGGAATTGGAGTACAGTATTCCAAGAAAGGGGAAAAACCTGTCCAGATGCATAATGCATTAAAGTCCATAACATATTTGGGGGTAAGGAGGATAACAGATAGCTGAGGCTGGAGTTGTAAGAAAATTAGAACTATTGATTAGAGAGAAAAGAATGGAAGAATAGGATATTATTTTCATACATACAGGTTTTAGCCTTAAGTATATGAGGTTTTAAGAATTTCACGTCGTAAGAATTCCACGTAAAAGCAGTGCAAAATTTGCATGTAATGTAACAAGGTTACCTGAATCATCTGCAATGGATCAACATTCTCATAAACTTACTTTGTATCTCAGGTAACAGTGAAATCCATAAATTGAATCTGCAAGATGATAATATTGAAAGACAAACAATAAAAGTGTTTAAGACATTTATTTAATCAAGAAGTATTCTTCAATTGCATCACAGCATAATAGCTTTGCTATTTTGAAGATGCCTTGTATTTCTAAAACAACTTTTCTAAAAGTAAAAAATATGTATACAAATCTCATTAAAACTAAAATAGATCTTGATAACCTTTTTTTAGCTCTTTGAAGGGATTCAGGCACTTTGAAAGTTCTTAAATGGTTATTGGAAATTCTTACCAAACATTTTATTATATGAGAGGTTATGGAATAAGCAGATATAATAGTAATCTGTTCTTATTCAGAGTGTGACTTGGTTCACTGGCATGAATAGAAATTGGATTGCCAAAATAGACAATTTTCATCAGTATTTATAAAATTGCATAGAAATATTCATGTTTAGTTTTTATAACTATTGATAAACCAAATGTATATATGCATATGTAATACTTTTTTCTAGATTCTGTGCTATTCCATTGGGGTAGCTCAGCTGGTAAAGAATCTGCCTATAATGCAAGAGACCCTGATTCAGTTCCTGGGTTGGGAAGATCTCCTGGAGAAGGGATAAGCTACCTACTCTAGTGTTCTTGGGCTTCCCTGGTGGCTCAGATGGTAAAGAATCCACTTGTAATTCACCTGGGTTCAGTCCCTGGGTTGGGAAGATCCCTTGGAGAAGGGAACAGCTACCCACTGTGGAATTCTGGCCTGTAGAATTCCATGGACAGAGGAGCCTGGCAAGCTTACAATCCATTGGGTAGAAAAGAGTTGGCTATGACTGAGAGACTTTCACACTTTGAAGCTTTTTGGAGGTCTGAGTCTAGAAAACGGTGATATCATTACAAAATAGACTTAGACACTTTGTATCAAAAAAGCAGTGTTTCTCATCCTTTTAAAACCTGTGCCCCTTTGGGTAATTTTAGAGCTCTCACCCCATAACTGTAGTAATATTGATTTTCCTTCAAATTCCAGATGCTTTACCCTCCACACTCCCACCTAGGCATTCTCCCTCATGTGCTTTTCCAGATGGTCTTGTCCTTGAGAAAGAGAATCACAGGTTTAAAGAAAGTAACAACACAACCCTTGAAGTTTTTATTTTTCCTTATGTCTGTGTAGGAACTTGAATTAGTAGAGAGAACTTTCTTCCTACATATCCATTCATTCATGCAACAAACATGGATTGAGCCCACGTTTGCAAAGATGAAGATGACAGTCCACACAAAACTTGTATGTGAATCTTAACAGCAGCATAATTTATGTAGTAAAAAGACTTAAAGTGAAGTCACTTCAGTCATGTCTGACTCTTTGCAATACCATGGACTGTAGCCTACCAGTCTCCTCCATCCATGGGATTTTCCAGGCAAGAATACTGGAATGAATTGCCATTTCCTTCTCCAGGAGATCTTCCCGACCCAGGAATTGAACCCAGGTCTCCTGCATTGTAGGCAGATGCTTTACTGTCTGAGCCACCAGGGAAGACCTGAAAAGACTTAAAAACAATCCAGATGTCCACAAACTGATGAATATTTAGAGAAAATGTGGTATATCCATACGGTGAAATACAGTTTAGCAGTGAAAGGATACATAGAATATGAAACTTTTCAGATGCAAAATAAAGCATATACTTAATACGGCTTATAGACATAAAAGAGTGTATCAAAACCATGAGCAGAATAGAAACTATCAACATTGACTTTTAAAAATAATCAATTAGAAATTTTTAAATGATAATAAAATTGCTTACACTATGAATTGGGTAGACTTTAAGAGAGAATTTATAAACTGGAAGATAGAGCTGAAGTAGTTACTCAGAATGCAACATAAAGATAGAGAGGACTACTCAAGACATGTAAGAGATGGAACAAGAAGGGCAAGAAGTGGTAGTTGATGTTGATGATTTTCTTTTTCCACTACCCATTCCATATTTCTTTTGCCCTCAGCCAGTATCTTAGCTGGTGAAGCTTCTTTACTGGGTGGGATAACCCAGAATTTAATTCTTAAAGGGGCTGAATCCTCAGTAATTCTTTTTTTGCTTTAGTTTTCAGTAACTTTTATTATTGATCATTAAAGTCTGAGGATGTGTTCCAGAGAGTCTCCTGGGTTGCAGACAAAATCCTCCTTGCTACTATTGTGTTACCTGTTCCCCTTGGTAGTCAGAAACACTTTAACCAGTAAACATCTTTGCTTTCTGGTTCGGTGGTATCATGAGCCCAAAATGGCCAGATGGAAGTCTCACCTTCCAATTCATTAGAACCATTGTTGTGCTCTGTGAAAGAAGAATTTCCCCTTGAGAACTAACCAATAGGCAGAACTCAAGTTGCAGGTTGGGAAGCAAAAATTCAGTTCAGTTCAGTCGCTCATCAAGAGGCTCTTCAGTTCTTTTTTGCTTTCTTCTGTAAGGGTGGTATCATCTGTGTATCTGAGGTTATTGATATTTCATATAATAGAGAAAGGAGCTACTCCAGCTTCCACCTGCTGATTCCTAGATTATGTTTTGGCTGCCTTTCTGTCTGACTTACTTCACTTGCTATAATAATCTCTCAGTTCATTCATGTTGCTGCAGATGGCAATAATTCATTCTTTATGGCTGAACAAATACTCCATTGTATCTATATACCAAATTTTTCTTACCATTCACCAGTTAGAGGACATTTGGGTTGTTTCCACTTTTTGATTATTATGAATACCAGTTTGTGTATATGTACAGGTTTTTGTGTGCATGTATATTTTCAGTTTTCCTGAGTATATACTAGGAGTGGCATTGCTGGATCTTAAGATAACTCTATGTTTTAACTTTTTGACCCCCTTGGACCGCAAGGAGATCCAACCAGTCCAATTCTAAAGGAGATCAGTCCTGAGTGTTCATTGGAAGGACTGATGCTAAAGCTGAAACTTCAGTACTTTGGCCACCTCATGTGAAGAGTTGACTCACTGGAAAAAACTCTGATGCTGGGAGGGATTGGGGGCAGGAGGAGAAGGGATGGATAGGGCAGAGGATGAGATGGCTGGATGGCATCACCAACTCGGTGGACGTGAATTTGAGTAAACTCCAGGAGGTGGTGATGGACGGGGCCTGGCGTGCTGCGATTCATGGGGTCGCAAAGAGTCGGACACGACTGAGTGACTGAACTGAACTGAAACTGTTTTTCAGATTACAGAGCAGCTTGTACCATTTTGTAGTCTCACTCTTAGTAGCTCTTAAATCTGTGTCATCAATCTTTATCTGTATAAAGAAAGAGTACACTTGAGGATTTGCAGGGGGTAAAGAGTGGGCTAGAATGAAAGGAGGCTATTACACTAACACATGTTTTTCCTATCTCTTTCTAACTGTTACAATGCAGTATGTTTACCCCTAGAAATTTTAGGGAAACTAATTAGTAAAAATTCAGAAGTCAGAACTTTTATGAGTTTTTTTTATCTTGATGATCTGACAATTCTGTTTTATTTCTTATAGAAAAGCTCGCAGAAGCTCAGCGCAGGTTTGCTACTCTTCAGAATGAGCTTCAGTCATCACTGGATGCGCAGAAAGAAAGCACTGGTGTTACCACGCTGCGACAGCGCAGAAAGCCAGTCTTCCACCTGTCCCATGAGGAGCGTGTCCAACATAGGAATATTAAAGACCTTAAACTGGCCTTCAGCGAGTTCTACCTCAGTCTTATCCTGCTGCAGAACTATCAGGTACTTCAGTTCTTACCATGTGGGATAGAACCTTTAAATGATTGAGAAATTATAATAAACAGAATTACCTTGAGCTATACTAATGTGTCAGTCCAAAAACGGAAATTCTTAGCATATTATTCTTTCAATTCTTATTGGAATTTCATTTATTCTTAAAATCAGATACCAGAGATAATAAAATAATGTTAACAAGGCTTAGGTTTTTGAAGATCATTTTTCCCACACCTTTTTATACAGTATTCAGGAGTAACCCTTGACTCAAAGAGTAATAGTCTGCTACCTATTTTTAGAAGCATCTCTAAGTAGTGAGTAGAAGTAAGAAATAAACATATATCTACCCAATCACTGCTAGCTACGTAAGAACATTTGTACCCCCACCTATAGCAAAATTTCCACAAAAGCAACTGGACAGTTAACTTTCCTGCAACTAACACAAATAATGTAAAAGATACTGACTTTTCAACTTGCCACTAAGAGCCCTTTCAGTTTTATTATCTGTAATATGACTACTAAAAAAAAAACTTGCCAAAGAAATTTTTAAAACCCAGTCTGAAAAGTTGAGCTACTATATATACTAACTTATAGAAAGGCATGGCATTTATTCATTTGTAATTCTTTATAAATTTGCTCATATAGTTAAATCTATAAAGAACATATTGAAAAACAGATTATTTGTTCAATAATAAACATTTAAATAGGCAAAAGCATCTCCCAAATCTGTCAAGAGACCTTATGTGCTGTTGTATTTCCATTTTATTCTTGTCACTATTACTTCTAATCTAGTTAAGATCATCACTATATAAAAACTTAAGATTATATAATAAAAATATTACCATGGATAAATATTGGAATTTTAAAATAAAATGTAATTATAGTGTCATGTCTGC
This sequence comes from Neotragus moschatus, assembly GCA_006410615.1. Classification (NCBI taxonomy): domain Eukaryota; kingdom Metazoa; phylum Chordata; class Mammalia; order Artiodactyla; family Bovidae; genus Neotragus; species Neotragus moschatus. The sequence continues at coordinate 2,108,355 of SJYA01002524.1, forward strand.
AGTAATGTTAAGTCCTTAATTCATGTATTTATTTCCATCTTTCCCTTTCATAATTCTACTTTCTTTAACATTTCATATTTTATTAATTATGCTTACTGTTATGGGGAAGTACTCTTACTAAATTTTCTTTTATTAATTTTGCCATAAGTTTTTGTTTTGGGTCATTATTTTTAAAAACTTTCAGAAAAATAATTGTTTATAAAAGTTATTATCTATCTTTTATCCTTTGAGACTATCTATACTGTAAGAATACATTTATTTTGCAAATGAGTAGAAAGGAAAATGTATTGTAACCAGTCTTCAAATCATGGAATATCCTCACCAAGGGGAGTTTAAAATGATCTATTAAAGTATGAAAAATAAGTATTAACAAACGAGCAAGCATGCAAAACCTAATTTAGAGTGACTGCTCTGTTTTTTTTTTTTTTTTTTACTAATGGGGATATATGATGAGGAAATTTGGGAGATCTGTTTTAAAGAAACTTGCAAATCCGCGATTTTGTGCTTTTTTGTCTGTTGATCAAAGAACAATAGAATTTGAGAATATAGAAAAGTATAGTATTTTAATGTTGTTGCAGTGGAGGAAGAATACAAGTTCCTACCCATTATCAGCAAAACTCTATAAATATGATCACTTCTTTTCCACTGGCTCTTTGCACGCCCATCCCCAAACAGAATGTATGACAACAAAATAAAAGTTAAGAGACGTAGATGATAGTCCATTTTCCATGCTTGTTTGTACATGTTTGCAGAGTAGGGGGGAGATGAATAGCTATACCAGTCCTTTAAAAAGCAAAGAACTAATAAATGTATTCAGTTCATGATATATCCAGAATATTTTCTGAATATATTCTTTTGATCAAAGAAGGAAAATAATATATATTAGCTATTTTGAAGAGTTGTACATAGGAAAATGGAGATGAAGATGTTTTGAATTTCAGTTCAGTTCAGTAGCTCAGTCGTGTCTGACTCTTCGCGACCCCATGAATCACAGTACGCCAGGCCTCCCTGTCCGTCACCAACTCCTGGAGTTCACTCAAACCTCACATCCATCAAGTCAGTGATGCCATCTAGCCATCTCATCCTCTGTCGTCCCCTTCTCCTCCTGCCCCCAATCCCTCCCAGCATCAGAGTCTTTTCCAATGAGTCAGCTCTCACATGAGATGGCCAAAGTACTGGACTTTCAGTTTTAGCATCATTCCTTCCAAAGAACAGCCAGGGCTAATCTCCTTTAGAATGGAATGATTGGATCTCCTTGTCCAAGGGACTCTCAAGAGTCTTCTCCAACACCCCAGTTCTGAATTTAGGGCTTCCATTAATTTACATGAAATAAAAATAATAGGATTCATAATCTAGAGTTTCTTTGTATTACTAATAGCATACTACCTTGAAATGAACAAATGAAATAAGAAAGAAGAGTCTTATCTTTTTATAATAAATGCTTTTATAAAAGCATTGCCATTTCCTTTGGTGCTGAATCTGCATTCATCTCAGTCAGTGCAAAGTGCTTATTGTTTTTCATTTTCTCTTGTAGTGGTGGAAATTATAGTAGTGTTTCTTATTTCTTTCTGTAGAATCTGAATTTTACAGGGTTCCGAAAAATCCTTAAAAAGCATGACAAGATCCTGGAAACATCTCGTGGAGCAGATTGGCGAGTGGCTCATGTAGAAGTAGCCCCATTTTATACATGTAAGAAAATCAACCAGCTCATCTCTGAAACTGAGGTAAGGTCATCTCACTTATGTACCACATATTTTTGATAACATTGAAGTCTTATTTTAAATGAAATAATTCCTCATTTTTATTCTCCTTTTGTTGTTAGTTGCTTTAAATACATATATTCTTACTCATTATTTTTCTTTTGCTTTATTTAGTATATATTCACCAAGAGTATATCAGAATACCATATAAATATAAATGGTTCAGAATTATTTATGCATTACTCAAGTTTAGTATAACCTGCATAATTATTTAACAATATATCTTTTAGGCTGTAGTGACCAATGAACTTGAAGATGGTGACAGACAAAAAGCTATGAAGCGTTTACGTGTTCCCCCTTTGGGAGCTGCTCAGGTTAGTATTTGTTTGCAGTTGTTCAGTTGGTTCATGTGACCTATTTAATAATCAACACAGTCTGTTAGGGGGCTTCCCAGGTGGCGCTAGTGATAAAGAATCCACTTACCAGTGCAGGAGAAGCAAGAGATCAGGGTTTACTCCTTGGGTCAGGAAGATCCCCTGGAGTAGGAAATGGCAACCCACTCCAGTATTCTTGCCTGGAAAATTCCATGGACAGAGGAGCCTGTCGGGCTGTGGTCCATGGGGCTCCAAAGAGTTGGACCTGACTGAGCATGTGTGTATGCACACATGCATGTACACACACACGCACACAGTCTGTTAGATGATAAAATATACTGGTTTCATTACTTTAAAAAATGTTTCACCCAAAGTTTGTGAGTACTTATTACTCCTGTTATTCTCATTAAAAAAAACAGATGCCAGATTTCACTTCATAATAAATTATAATGTCATCTGACCTTTTTCTTCTTACCCTGTACTACTGCTCTTGTTTATTCTGACATACTAACTTCATCTGAGCAAATAATTAAGATGAGATATTTATTCGATGATATGAAAGTTGGGGGGGGTCAAGATATTCTGGGCTACTACATACTTTCATCTAAAATGCAATAGTTATGCATAAAAAAGCATCTGTTAAATTATATCTACATAGCAATTACACCAAAAAAACACTTTAAGTGTTATCTTTTGTGTCATAAACTAAATCCTGATAAATTTAAAAGGATTTAAATCATAGAAAGTGTGTTTTCTGACCAGAATGGGATGGAAATCAATAATAAAAAGAGCTTCTTCATCCCTGTTAAAGGTGTTTATGGAAAACCTAAAACTGATATCATACTTAATGTGAAACATTGAATGCTTTCTCCCTAACTGGGAACAAAAAAGTGTATTCATTCTTACCAGTTCTATTTAGCATTGTTCTGGAGGTTAGGGCTAGTACCGTATGGTAAGCAAAAGAAATTAAAGACAATTAGATGAGAAAGAGAGGAGTAAAACTGGTGGATTGTTTTGTTTTTGAATTTTGCCAATGACATGAGGACCTATATAGAAAATCCAGTGGATCTACAGAACAGCTACATGCACTAATTAGTGAGTTTATTAGCAAGGTTGATGATTATAAGATCAATATATAGATATTTAGGGATAAATATGACAGAAGATATGCAAGACTTCTATATTGAAAACTGAAACATGATGGAGAAAAATTAAGACAGATGTGAGAGAAATTAGAAAACCAAGTATTTTAAAAATATTACTTCTTCCTAAGTTGATTCATAGATACATCACAAAGAAAATCTCAACAGACCTTTTTAAAAATAACTACTAAGCAAATTTAAAAATGTATGTGATATTACAAAGGACCAAAAAGAGCCAAAACAGCTTTGGAACAACTTAAATTGAAGGATTAACACTACGTGGTATCAATACTAAAGCTACAATAATCAGGACAGTGTATTATTAGTGTCAGGATAGGCAAATAGATTAATGGAATGGAATAAAGAGTCCAAAAATAGATCAATAAATATATGAACAATTAATTGTCAGTGAAGATGCAAAGGCACTTCACTGGAGAGAGGATCGTGTTTTCAGCAAATGGTGCTGGAGCAATTGGCTTTCTTACGCCAAAAAATGGGACTTCCCTGGTGGCTCAGACGGTAAAGCGTCTGCCTACAGTGTGGGAGACAGGGTTCAATCCCTGGGTTGGGAAGATCTCCTGGAGAAGGAAATGGCAACCCACTCCAATATTCTTGCCGGGAAAATCCCATGGACGGTGCAACCTGGTAGGCTACAGTCTGTGAGGTCACCAAGAGTCTGACACAACTGAGCAACTTCCCTTTCACTTATGAAATGATATTCTGAAATGCGATTCAGTTGAGAATCTCTCGTATATATTTACAAATTCACTTGAAGTTACTCTGGTTTAATATTGTAAATACTTAAAGAAATGAGTATTCTTATTTTTACCATTGTCTCTAATTACATAGTACCAAATATGTGAACTCTAATTGAGTAATACTGACTTCCTAAATTTAAAGATGTATGCATTGTAAAAATGAAATTGCACTAAAATCTTTTTTATGAGGAAACTCAGTGTTTATATATTTTGATGTTTTAGATCTTAATTTTCTTTATTTAGTGACATGTATTTCTATAAAATAATTAAACAGGCAACTCAACTCAGTTCTAATATTATTGGATATTGATGATTCTCCAGTTTAGATTTATGAAAATTCCCATCATAAAATATTTCTGTTTTCTCTGTAGGACTTTGAGGCCTGTAGTACTAATTTTATTATACTATATGCTTAATGTATTCAGTATTTTGCCCTGTACTCAAAATGCCATTTCCCTCTCTCTACAGCCTGCACCAGCATGGACTACTTTTAGAGTTGGCCTATTTTGTGGAATATTCATTGTATTGAATATTACTCTTGTGCTTGCCGGTGAGTAGTTTAAATTTTGAATTAAATTATTCTTACTGATCTGCTTATGTCATATTTTGTCCCTCTGAAAAAGCTACCACCCAACTGCCAAAGCTACTGCAGGAGAAATCGGTCAGGGTTAAGTCTTTTGTTTGTATAAATGATGGGAGAGTGGGTGTTGGTTGGTTATTTTGGCTTGTTTTTCCTTTTGGCTATAGTTACCCTTTTAAACATTGGTAGTTTATGACTATTCTCCTCCATCATTTTCAGGCTTCAATTATCAGCGACCTCAGCTCCCTTGATCACAGATGAGAGTAAATAAATATTACAAAATTTACGCATTAAATAAGGTCATTAACTTTACTTTCTGGAGACTATCGCATCATTTCTAGAACCTGTTTACAATTACTTTGCATATGATTTTAAGAAACTTGGTTATATAATATTCTATTCTATATAATTTAAAAATTATAAAGAGGTAGGAGAAATTGATGGAAGCAAGTGCATTCCCAGTGTCAAGAAATGACACAACAATGAAGGCATAATCTTACTAAACCACCCAGCAGAATTTGACTTACCTCTCAGCAGCATTTGACATTATAGATCACTCCTTGAAACCTTTTCTTCAGTTGATTTTGTTTGGAAACCACATTCTGCTGGTTTTCTTACTAAACTTCACTGGCAGTTTTTTCCCGGTCTCTTTTGCTAGTTATTCTTTACTTTTGGCATCTAAATATTGGGGAGTGGGTTTAATGTTCAACTGTTTCTCTTTCTACATGCATTTTCTAGCTAGGTGATCTTATTCAAGCATATGGCTAAAATATCATCTGTATGCTAATAACTCCCAAGTTTATATACTTTTTCCTCAGAAATGATATCTCATTGGCTACTTAGATGTCTAATAAGCATCTTAAACTTAGATGGACAAATTTTTTTAATGACTAAATATGCTTTCTCTTCCATATAACATCACCTCTTACCAGTTTCTCAAGCCAAAATTCTTTAACCTTTTCCCGCATACTCATCTCCAATCCATCACCAAATCCTGTCGCCCTGTCCTCAAAAAAGTTCTGAATCTGTCCACCCCCACCAATACCATCCTTGTCTAAACGACCATTTGTTTAGTATACTGCAGCAACCTTCTGAACTTGTCTCTATGCAACCTCTCTTGCCTCCTTATAGTTGCCAGTGTCTTCTTGTGGCTTTTTTTTTTTGTCAATGCAGGTTAAATCTAGTTCTGTATCTTTAGGGATGAATGCAGTTTACTTATATAGACTGTGTGGAAATGCTACAATAAAAAAGAACTTAGCCCTAGGTTGATTATCAAGGTAAATGTTACGGAAAACACACGGACTTATTTTCAAAAGGCCTTGCCTGGGTTGCAGTCCCAGCTCAACTATTTGTTAATTATTAATTTGTTAATTGGCTTTAAGGACATCACTTAAGTTCTCCGGAGCAATTTCCTCACATGCTAAATGAGTTTAATACCTTAAATTTATAGCGTTGTATTAGAATTCATTCAACAAGTAAATTTCATATATCTTTGATTAGGCTTGCTACCTTGAGTCTTAAGATAAATAAGAGAATTACTCTCCTCATGAAGCTTATTGTTACATAAGGGAGATTGAGACATTAAAACAATAATACACTACAAAATAGAAAGTATTTTCTAAACAGATCAAGGGAACAAATGATTACTTTCAAATGAGAGCTTCAGGGAAGACTATGAAAGAAATGGTATTTATCCTGGGTATTGATGGAATAAAAGGCATTCCAACAGAAAGAGACAGATGAGCAGAAATTTAGTTGGCCGTTCTAGAGGGTGAAGCGTAAGAGGAGGGAATAAGTTTTGAAGGAGAGAAGTGGTAAATTCACCTAAGGTGAAGAAGAGTATTAGATGATACAAATGAAAAGATACCTTGAAACCAGTTCATAGACATCAGCTAAGAGGTATAAGAAAGCATTTATAGGTATGAAGTACTATATCAATATGATATGTCATATGAGATGGAAGTTGTTCTTTCTATAGGAAAAAGCTTACTCATCTGTGTGTGAAATTTTTTCTTTCCTTTCCAAGATGAGCATGGTGTTACCATTATTACCATCATTAAATAAGACATAAGAATAGATAAATAAACTTCATTCTTTTTATGTGAATGAATTGAAACGCTGTTTTCTTAAGTTCAGGGACACGTTGGGGGTTTGTTTTCTTTCATATACGCAGCCTGTGTTCTTGTGAGACAGTCTGACTTGTTTTCTAATGTGTGCTTTATGCATTTAGTATTGTACATTTATGTTCTCTCCTCTCAGAACCCGTCTTTGTTTAATCTTTGTGTGTCTGTGAGATAAATACAGTTAAAACAAGCTGTCTATCCTTATTTATGTCCCAGCGGTGCTTAAAAGATAACAGAGTTGAGAATTGAGAGAGAAACTCAGCAGTAGTAATGCATGTACAAGCATGATTCTTTTTTCAAACATTGACATTAAAAAAATAGTGTGCATAATTGCTGTAGTTCCTCAGGGGGATGTGACCTAGTATTTAATGATTTGTCTGAAACTCACATATTCCAGATAGTTAGTATTATGAAGATGAAAGGTTACTTGCTCAGATTTGTTTAAAACATTTTCTTGTAGTTTCCTAGTAACCTATACTTTATGTCACATTTCACTTTTTGGTTCAACAGAGTTAAGAGTTTAACCATTAAAAGTACATGAGGGAAACCTACACTGTTGGTGGGAATGTAAATTGGTACAACCACTATGGAGAACAGTATGGAAGTTGCTTAAAAACTAAAAATAGAGCTACCATATGACCTAGCAGTCCCACTTCTGGGCATAAACGTGGAGAAAACCATAATTCAAAAAAGTAAAAGGCGAAAGATTTATACGATTTGAAGAGAAACCAGAGTATAGTACATATACCTCAGTGTTCGTTGCAGCACTATTTACAATAGCCAAGACATGGAAGCCACCTAAATCTTCATTGACAGAGGAATGGGTAAAGAAGATGTGGTATATATATATACAATGGAATATTCAGTTCAGTTCAGTCGCTCACTTGTGTCCGACTCTTTGTGACCCCATGAATCGTAGCACGCCAGGCCTCCCTGTCCATCACCAACTCCTGGAGTTCACTCAAACTCATGTCCATTGAGTCAGTGATGCCATCCAACCATCTCATCCGCTGTCATCCCCTTTTCCTCCTGCCCCCAATCCCTCCCAGCATCAGAGTCTTTTCCAATGAGTCAACTCTTCGCATGAGGTGGCCAAAGTACTGGAGTTTCAGCTTCAGCATCATTCCTTCCAAAGAACACCCAGGGCTGATCTCCTTCAGAATGGACTGGTTGGATCTCCTTGCAGTCCAAGGGACTCTCAAGAGTCTTCTCCAACACCACAGTTCAAAAGCATCAATTCTTCAGAACTCAGCTTTCTTTATAGTCCAACTCTCACATCCATACATGACCACAGGAAAAACCATAGCCTTGACTAGATGGACCTTTGCTGGCAAAGTAATGTCTCTGCTTTTCAATATTACTCAGCCATAAAAAAGAATGAACTAATGCCATTTGCAGCAACAGGGATGGACCTAGAGATTGTCATACTGAGTGAAGTAAGTCAGACAAAGAAGGACAAATATCGTAAGATACCACTTATATGTGAAATCTAAAAAAATTGTATAAACAAAGTTATTTATGAAACAGAAAAAGTTATACATGTAAAAAACAATCTTATGGTTACTGAGGGGGATGGGAGAGAAGGATAAATTGGAAAATTGAGATTGACATATACACACTACTATTATATAAAATAGATAACTAATAAAGACCTACCGTATAGCACAAGGAACTTTATTCAGTACTCTCTAGTAACCTATATAAGAAAAGAATCTAAAAAAGAATGAATATACGTATGATTGATTCGCTTTGCTGTATAGCAGAAAGGAAACAACATTTTTATGTCAACTATGCTCCAATAAAAAAAATTTTTTTAAGTGCTTATAAGTGTGAAATAGCAAGCACTTGCATACTAGTGGTAAGAGTATTGTTGCATTCTCTTTAGAAATTTGGTAGTATATATAAAAAATTTATAATACAATCAATTTGATTAGACATATTATTCCTATAAGTTTATCTTATAAACATACTTATACCTGAGTGCAAAGACATGTATGAAAGGAGGGTATTCACTGCCATTTTGTTTATAGCAGCAACATTCTAAGAATGTCTCAGATGTCTATCAGGAGCTGTTTAAAAATATATATATGACATTATTCCTATACAATGGAATACCATGAAGATATTAAAGTGAGTGAATGGAAATGGGTATAGTACTTTGGAGAACTGCTTGGCAGTATCTACCAAAACTGAATTCAGTATATGCTATACTGGGTTGTTTCTCCCTTTTGGCTAATGTGAATTTGCTGCTTTGAACACATGTATACATGGATTTGATTGGGTACCAGTTTTGAATTTTTTGAATATATATCTAGGAGTGGAATTGCTTAATTATATGATAATGCTTTTTAACCTTCTGAGATGCCACCAGATTATTTTCTGCAGAGGCTCCACCATTTTCTGTTTCCACCAGCGATTTATGAGGATTCTGTTTTCTCCACATTCTCGTCAATACTTGGGAAATTCCTATTTTTTTTTTTTTTTAATTATAGCCATCCTAGAGGATTTGAAGTAGTATACTTATATGGTTTTGATTTGCATTTTTCTAATGACTAATGATATTAAGCATCTTTTCATATGTTTATTGGCTGTTTATGTATTTTCTTTGGAAAAATGTCTGTTCAAGTTATTTTGGTGGCTTAGACAATAAAGAGTCTGACTGCAGTGCAGGAGACCCAAGTTTGATTCCCTGAGTCAGAAAGAGTCCGTGGAGAAGGAAGTGGCTACCCACTCCAGTATTCTTGCCTGGAGGATTCCATGGACAGAGGAGCATGGTAGGCTACAGTCCATGGGGTCATAAAGAGTCAGACACAACTGAGCAGCTAACTGTTTCTTTCACTTCCAACAACTAATAATATTGAACATCTTTTCATGTGCTTATTGACTATTTGTATATTTTCTTTGGAAAAATATCTGTCCAAGTCCTTTGTCTATTTTTTAATTGAGTTGTCTTCTTATTGCTAATTTGCTAGGGTTCTTTATATATTCTGGATACTATACCCTTATCAGATACATAGTTTGCAAGTATTTTCTCCCATTTTTTAGATTATCTTTTTTCTTTTCTTGATAATGTCCTTTGATATACAAACTTTTTAATTTTGATGAAGTCCAGTTTATTTGTTTTTGATGTTGTGTTACTCATGCTTTTGATGTCATATCTAAGAAGCCATTGCTGAATTCAACCAAAGTTCTACAAGTTTACCCATATATTTTCTTCTAAGAGTTGTATGGTTTTAGCTCTTATATTTAGCTCATTCATCCCCTTTGAACTAATTTTTGTACATGCTGTGAAAAATGGGGTCAACTTCATTCTTTTGCATGTGAATAACCAATTGTCTCTGTACTACTTGTTGAAAAGAATATTCTTTTTCATTGAATAGTCTTGGCTCTCTTGTTGAAAATCAATCGACCATAGATGTATAAATTTTTTTCTGAGCTCTCACTGTATTTCATTTGTCTGTATGTCTATGTTTACACTAGCACTATTTGGGAGTAAAATTTGAAATTGTGAATTGTGAGTCCTCCACCTTTTTTATTCAGTATTGTTTTGGCTGTTATCTGGGGACCTCTTATAATTCCGTATGAATTTGAGTACCAGTTTTTCATTTCTGCCAAAAGAAAAAAAAGAGCCATCAGAATTTTGATATAGATTGTATTGAATCTGTAAAGTACTTTGAGTAACATTGCCATTTGAACAGTATGGCATCTTCCAATCCATGAATATGGAATTTCTTTCAGAAATGTTTTGTAGTTTCAGTGTCCAAGTCTTTCACCTCCTTGGTTAGATTTATTCCTTGATATTTTATTCTTTTGTTTGCTCTTGTAATTGAAATTATTTTCTTAATTTCATTTGATTGTTCATTGCTGCTGTATGTAAGGGCAACTGAATTTTGTGTGTTGATCTTGTAGACTGAAATATTGCTGCATTTATTAATTCTAGTAGTTTAACTGTGTATTCTTTGGGATTTGTACTTATTTTTGTTTCCTGAATATTGTAATGTATATGTGTTCTTAGCTTGGGAATCAGTATATAAAACTATATACACATTAAAAAAATTTTTTAACCACCTAACTAATCTTCTTGTTACCATACTTATTCCTTTGCAATCTGTTTATTGCAATCTGTTCTTCACATGACAGAGTAGCCCTTTAAAATTATTAGTCTGATTGTATCACTTATATGCAAAACCTTTCATTGGCTTCATACATCTGAGTAAAAGCTTAAATCTTGACAAAGTACAGCAAATCCTACCTCATATGCCTTTAGGTAACTTTTTGTCACTTTACCTCTCATTCATTCCAATCATAGTGGCCCTGGTCATCTTCCTGTTCCTGGACTACACGAGGCTTATACAATATCTTAGGGTTCTTTGTCCTTCCCTCTACTTGGAGCTTCTGTTCCTCCAAATACTCACACAAGTTAGTCTTTATTTCCTTCACATGAGTCAGTCTCTATTTCCTTCACACAAGCCAGTCTCTATTTCCTTAAGATTCCTGCAAGTATCATCTTCCAACCACCCTACCTAAAATACACCTAACAGTCTCTATCCCTTTACTTTTTTCTTCAAAATTCTTATCTGATATTATATAGAATAGAACTTTCCTGAAGACAGTTATTTTGTCTGTTGCTCATTATTGAATCTCCAGGTTTTAGAATTGTGTCATACATAATGGGCACCCCATAAATATTTGTCAAATTAATGAAAACATAAATTTTCATCATATAAAAGGAAAAAGAAACTGATATATACTGAATATTCATAATGGGCCAAACATTGTTTTAGCCATTTATATTGTCCAGATTTAATCTTCTTTACAAACTGATGAGAATAGATATTCTCCCCCATTGACCAACAAGGAAACTGGGAGTTAGAAAAATTAAATATACCTTGGTAAATTTAGGACTTGAAATCTGGTCTATAGTATTTGACTCCAAGTATAAAATTTCAAGTGAGTACTAAGAGTAAATTTTATAGTTATTTGGAAAATTGAGAAATTGGTTGCCAAATTGAAATTTTTGGCACATAGGCTTAAAGTGAAACATATTGATTGAGTCAATTTATGAACAGATGAGAATCTGACTTTTAAATAATGTAGAAATAGAATTGGTCAAAAGAAGGAACAAGGCCGTTTCAAGTACAGGGAACAACTTACGTAGATATGAAAAGTGAATTTATTCGAACAAAATAAAATTTATCAGGTGATAAGAATTAATTTAGGGGCATTATGGGATACGTTTGGGAGAAGGGAGTTGGAGATCAGATTGTGAGGAACTTGAATCGTGAGGCTCACATGTTTGAACATTATAATTATTGGAGAGCTATAGGATAGTAGTGATACTGAACATTTGTATGGGCATATGGACAGTTGAATGTAGTAATTTAAGAGTTTGAGCTTTGGAGCAAAACTAGGTTAAAAGCCTGGCACTGCCGTATACTAGCTTGGTAACCCTGAGCAAATTATTTAACTTCTCTGTGCTGTAGTTTCCTTGTCAGTCAAATGGAGATAATAGTTTTTAACTCACAGAGCCATTGTGAAGATTAGATAAATTGTTATATGTAAAGATACCATCCTTAGGATGTAGTAAATAAACATTCTATAAATATTGTTGTCATTTATGTGATATTTCGACTTTCATATTGCTTTCTTGTATACTGTGTCTTATAATTTTCATAGTAACTCTGAGGTAGATATTAGTATATCCAGCTCAATGATGGCCAAACCAAAGCCAAAGAAGTTTTGTCATGCCAGAAATACTTGGATGAGCTGATGGTTTCAAGGCTGAAAGTCACATTTTCCGGAAAATTATTCTGGTAGAATTTTGCAGAGTAAAATGAAGAGAAGAACCTTGAAGCAAATTTATCAGGCTCTTGAAATAACTTAGGATCGCATTTTGAATATTTAAAATTCCTCTGCCAGGGCTATATCATTGAGAAGAGAAAAGACAGTTAAAGGACATGTTGCAGATTTCCTGACTAACCAGTTAATTGATATTCTTTCAGCTATATTTAAACTTGAAACAGGTAGAAATATATGGCCCTTGATAAGAATCTATCGGGGTGGCTTTCTTCTGATTGAATTCCTTTTTCTACTGGGCATCAACACGTATGGTTGGAGACAGGCTGGAGTAAATCATGTGCTCATCTTTGAACTTAATCCAAGAAGCAATTTGTCTCATCAGCATCTCTTTGAGGTAATCAAACCAGATATAATAATACTAAACTCTATTTTCTGTTTGAAGGGGATTGTTGATAATAATTAAACCATTTTTCTTATCTTTGTTTTATTAAAGATTTTCTATGTAATGGTAAAAATAAAAATAATTTTCTTTGTTTTTGTCTTTCCCATCCTTTATCAGATTGCTGGATTCCTTGGGATATTGTGGTGCCTGAGCCTACTGGCATGCTTCTTTGCTCCAATTAGTGTCATCCCCACATATGTGTACCCACTTGCCCTTTATGGATTTATGGTTTTCTTTCTCATCAACCCCACCAAAACTTTCTATTATAAATCCCGGTTTTGGCTGCTTAAGCTGCTGGTAAGTCTAGAAATTTTGTATCATTTGTAGAGTGATATATTGATCATTGACTTTCTCCAGAATGAAGACAGAACTCCTGTATTGCCCAACTTCAGAAGACATATTCACATTGTAGTTTAAATGAGTGGTAGCCCAGCTCAAGGAGCAAAGAACACAGTGCATCTGGTACACTTGATGTTGTGCAGTACGGTGGTCCCAAGGAAAGCACTCATGCATTTTTTTTCCCTCCATAATGGAGTAGTGTCGAGATAGTACAGTGATTTTGGAAAGTGATGATAATTCATAATTAATTACTGTACAGATTATTTAATCAACTGTCATAACATATAGAACTTTGTTTTTAAGGTGGTTAAACTATTATATACCTGTTAAATTACTATAAGTCAAATATATTTATTTGTGAAATATTGGGTCTCTAAAAGCAGTAGGATTATGTTGTTAGATCCCCAAGTTTAGTTTGAGAAATTAACTTTTTAAATTCCGTTTTACCTATTTCTTAATCTCAAAATCAAGCAGTCTTAGCATTAAGATATGAAATTTCCTGCAAAAAAGGTAGCTATATTATATATTCTGGGATATTGTAAAGATTGCCCTGGGAAGGAACTCCTGCTTACTGTCAAATTTAACCATCTCTGTTTTGAAAATCAGTTGAGAATGTTTTAATATAATTATTTCATAGATTATAAAATACAGCTAACAGTAGAGTGAAAATTAGTAATTGACCAGTCTCCACAAACTTTCAAAGTTCCCATAATTACTGTCTCACTTTTTTTTTTTAACCTTGTAATACTGCCTTGAAAACTATAATTTTTATTTCTTTTTCCTTTTGTATGCCCCNGTTGTCTTCTTATTGCTAATTTGCTAGGGTTCTTTATATATTCTGGATACTATACCCTTATCAGATACATAGTTTGCAAGTATTTTCTCCCATTTTTTAGATTATCTTTTTTCTTTTCTTGATAATGTCCTTTGATATACAAACTTTTTAATTTTGATGAAGTCCAGTTTATTTGTTTTTGATGTTGTGTTACTCATGCTTTTGATGTCATATCTAAGAAGCCATTGCTGAATTCAACCAAAGTTCTACAAGTTTACCCATATATTTTCTTCTAAGAGTTGTATGGTTTTAGCTCTTATATTTAGCTCATTCATCCCCTTTGAACTAATTTTTGTACATGCTGTGAAAAATGGGGTCAACTTCATTCTTTTGCATGTGAATAACCAATTGTCTCTGTACTACTTGTTGAAAAGAATATTCTTTTTCATTGAATAGTCTTGGCTCTCTTGTTGAAAATCAATCGACCATAGATGTATAAATTTTTTTCTGAGCTCTCACTGTATTTCATTTGTCTGTATGTCTATGTTTACACTAGCACTATTTGGGAGTAAAATTTGAAATTGTGAATTGTGAGTCCTCCACCTTTTTTATTCAGTATTGTTTTGGCTGTTATCTGGGAACCTCTTATAATTCCGTATGAATTTGAGTACCAGTTTTTCATTTCTGCCAAAAGAAAAAAAAGAGCCATCAGAATTTTGATATAGATTGTACTGAATCTGTAAAGTACTTTGAGTAACATTGCCATTTGAACAGTATGGCATCTTCCAATCCATGAATATGGAATTTCTTTCAGAAATGTTTTGTAGTTTCAGTGTCCAAGTCTTTCACCTCCTTGGTTAGATTTATTCCTTGATATTTTATTCTTTTGTTTGCTCTTGTAATTGAAATTATTTTCTTAATTTCATTTGATTGTTCATTGCTGCTGTATGTAAGGGCAACTGAATTTTGTGTGTTGATCTTGTAGACTGAAATATTGCTGCATTTATTAATTCTAGTAGTTTAACTGTGTATTCTTTGGGATTTGTACTTATTTTTGTTTCCTGAATATTGTAATGTATATGTGTTCTTAGCTTGGGAATCAGTATATAAAACTATATACACATTAAAAAAATTTTTTAACCACCTAACTAATCTTCTTGTTACCATACTTATTCCTTTGCAATCTGTTTATTGCAATCTGTTCTTCACATGACAGAGTAGCCCTTTAAAATTATTAGTCTGATTGTATCACTTATATGCAAAACCTTTCATTGGCTTCATACATCTGAGTAAAAGCTTAAATCTTGACAAAGTACAGCAAATCCTACCTCATATGCCTTTAGGTAACTTTTTGTCACTTTACCTCTCATTCATTCCAATCATAGTGGCCCTGGTCATCTTCCTGTTCCTGGACTACACGAGGCTTATACAATATCTTAGGGTTCTTTGTCCTTCCCTCTACTTGGAGCTTCTGTTCCTCCAAATACTCACACAAGTTAGTCTTTATTTCCTTCACATGAGTCAGTCTCTATTTCCTTCACACAAGCCAGTCTCTATTTCCTTAAGATTCCTGCAAGTATCATCTTCCAACCACCCTACCTAAAATACACCTAACAGTCTCTATCCCTTTACTTTTTTCTTCAAAATTCTTATCTGATATTATATAGAATAGAACTTTCCTGAAGACAGTTATTTTGTCTGTTGCTCATTATTGAATCTCCAGGTTTTAGAATTGTGTCATACATAATGGGCACCCCATAAATATTTGTCAAATTAATGAAAACATAAATTTTCATCATATAAAAGGAAAAAGAAACTGATATATACTGAATATTCATAATGGGCCAAACATTGTTTTAGCCATTTATATTGTCCAGATTTAATCTTCTTTACAAACTGATGAGAATAGATATTCTCCCCCATTGACCAACAAGGAAACTGGGAGTTAGAAAAATTAAATATACCTTGGTAAATTTAGGACTTGAAATCTGGTCTATAGTATTTGACTCCAAGTATAAAATTTCAAGTGAGTACTAAGAGTAAATTTTATAGTTATTTGGAAAATTGAGAAATTGGTTGCCAAATTGAAATTTTTGGCACATAGGCTTAAAGTGAAACATATTGATTGAGTCAATTTATGAACAGATGAGAATCTGACTTTTAAATAATGTAGAAATAGAATTGGTCAAAAGAAGGAACAAGGCCGTTTCAAGTACAGGGAACAACTTACGTAGATATGAAAAGTGAATTTATTCGAACAAAATAAAATTTATCAGGTGATAAGAATTAATTTAGGGGCATTATGGGATACGTTTGGGAGAAGGGAGTTGGAGATCAGATTGTGAGGAACTTGAATCGTGAGGCTCACATGTTTGAACATTATAATTATTGGAGAGCTATAGGATAGTAGTGATACTGAACATTTGTATGGGCATATGGACAGTTGAATGTAGTAATTTAAGAGTTTGAGCTTTGGAGCAAAACTAGGTTAAAAGCCTGGCACTGCCGTATACTAGCTTGGTAACCCTGAGCAAATTATTTAACTTCTCTGTGCTGTAGTTTCCTTGTCAGTCAAATGGAGATAATAGTTTTTAACTCACAGAGCCATTGTGAAGATTAGATAAATTGTTATATGTAAAGATACCATCCTTAGGATGTAGTAAATAAACATTCTATAAATATTGTTGTCATTTATGTGATATTTCGACTTTCATATTGCTTTCTTGTATACTGTGTCTTATAATTTTCATAGTAACTCTGAGGTAGATATTAGTATATCCAGCTCAATGATGGCCAAACCAAAGCCAAAGAAGTTTTGTCATGCCAGAAATACTTGGATGAGCTGATGGTTTCAAGGCTGAAAGTCACATTTTCCGGAAAATTATTCTGGTAGAATTTTGCAGAGTAAAATGAAGAGAAGAACCTTGAAGCAAATTTATCAGGCTCTTGAAATAACTTAGGATCGCATTTTGAATATTTAAAATTCCTCTGCCAGGGCTATATCATTGAGAAGAGAAAAGACAGTTAAAGGACATGTTGCAGATTTCCTGACTAACCAGTTAATTGATATTCTTTCAGCTATATTTAAACTTGAAACAGGTAGAAATATATGGCCCTTGATAAGAATCTATCGGGGTGGCTTTCTTCTGATTGAATTCCTTTTTCTACTGGGCATCAACACGTATGGTTGGAGACAGGCTGGAGTAAATCATGTGCTCATCTTTGAACTTAATCCAAGAAGCAATTTGTCTCATCAGCATCTCTTTGAGGTAATCAAACCAGATATAATAATACTAAACTCTATTTTCTGTTTGAAGGGGATTGTTGATAATAATTAAACCATTTTTCTTATCTTTGTTTTATTAAAGATTTTCTATGTAATGGTAAAAATAAAAATAATTTTCTTTGTTTTTGTCTTTCCCATCCTTTATCAGATTGCTGGATTCCTTGGGATATTGTGGTGCCTGAGCCTACTGGCATGCTTCTTTGCTCCAATTAGTGTCATCCCCACATATGTGTACCCACTTGCCCTTTATGGATTTATGGTTTTCTTTCTCATCAACCCCACCAAAACTTTCTATTATAAATCCCGGTTTTGGCTGCTTAAGCTGCTGGTAAGTCTAGAAATTTTGTATCATTTGTAGAGTGATATATTGATCATTGACTTTCTCCAGAATGAAGACAGAACTCCTGTATTGCCCAACTTCAGAAGACATATTCACATTGTAGTTTAAATGAGTGGTAGCCCAGCTCAAGGAGCAAAGAACACAGTGCATCTGGTACACTTGATGTTGTGCAGTACGGTGGTCCCAAGGAAAGCACTCATGCATTTTTTTTCCCTCCATAATGGAGTAGTGTCGAGATAGTACAGTGATTTTGGAAAGTGATGATAATTCATAATTAATTACTGTACAGATTATTTAATCAACTGTCATAACATATAGAACTTTGTTTTTAAGGTGGTTAAACTATTATATACCTGTTAAATTACTATAAGTCAAATATATTTATTTGTGAAATATTGGGTCTCTAAAAGCAGTAGGATTATGTTGTTAGATCCCCAAGTTTAGTTTGAGAAATTAACTTTTTAAATTCCGTTTTACCTATTTCTTAATCTCAAAATCAAGCAGTCTTAGCATTAAGATATGAAATTTCCTGCAAAAAGGGTAGCTATATTATATATTCTGGGATATTGTAAAGATTGCCCTGGGAAGGAACTCCTGCTTACTGTCAAATTTAACCATC
Source organism: Neotragus moschatus (assembly GCA_006410615.1). Classification (NCBI taxonomy): domain Eukaryota; kingdom Metazoa; phylum Chordata; class Mammalia; order Artiodactyla; family Bovidae; genus Neotragus; species Neotragus moschatus. The sequence continues at coordinate 2,126,632 of SJYA01002524.1, forward strand.
TCTGTTTTGAAAATCAGTTGAGAATGTTTTAATATAATTATTTCATAGATTATAAAATACAGCTAACAGTAGAGTGAAAATTAGTAATTGACCAGTCTCCACAAACTTTCAAAGTTCCCATAATTACTGTCTCACTTTTTTTTTTTAACCTTGTAATACTGCCTTGAAAACTATAATTTTTATTTCTTTTTCCTTTTGTATGCCCCTTAGGGTTAGCAGAATTTTTGTTGTTGTGCTTAGCAATATACTCTTTGCATATAGCATTAACTAAGTTTTTTATATCTAAAGATATAAAATATGGCCTTTCTCTTAAAAAAACATAGTAAGCACTAAACAAATTAAAAGCAACCTATGTTCCAATATAAGTAAGTATTTATAGCAATATGGAAGAGAAAATGGTCCAGATCTTAATTTCTCTTTTCCCCAGTTGATTGTTCATTTATTTGTATTTATTTGTATATCACAAATTAAGAGTCTCTCTCTTTTCCACAAACTTTATTGAATATAAATAACTAAATAGCAAATCATTCCCTTTAAGTATACCACCACTGGGCCTAATTTTAAGTTTGTATTCTGAGTGTGGGACTTAGCTGTTGAGGTGTGTAATAGGTTATATCATCATCACCTTTAATGTGTTTTGTCATCATCTAGAAAAACATGCTTTTTAGAGAATTTTTTTTTTAAGACAAAAATTTGGACCATTTTTTTTTTCTCTTTTGAAATTTGTACTAAAAATAAATCATTCCCAGTTACTACAACAATATTACATTACCTTTCTTATTTTGAGATTGTCATTTTATTTCTGAATTTTGTGTTATTTTCATAAAAATGTAATATTCTTCTGGTTACAAGGAAATAACTTCAAAATTATAAACACCTATTTTTCCCTCCTAAATTATTATGAAATCTCTATAAAGTTATTTCAGATGAGATTTGGAAGACTTAGAAAATTCAGGTGTTAATATGATTGCATCATTACAATGACAAAATAGTACAGTTGTGTACATTATGTGCTAAGTGAGCATTTCCCCAGTGCATCCTTCTTTGTTTAAATAGGAAGCTGCTATGATTCATGCATGACCAGTTATTCTTATTAGCAGAATGATTCCCCATTGAGTAGATATTATCTGTGCATCTGTTGTGTGTTAATAAATGAGAACTTGTTGATGGAATAGGTTATCAGTAATATTAGAAGAAGAAATAAGAGAATAGTAAAATATACTGTCAGAAGCAGTGACATACAGAAAGAAACATTGTGGTTTGTTGTCCTTGTAATAATTGTAAATAGTAAAAAATAGTATTTATAGATTGTTTTAATATTAATTGACCTATTGACTTATTTTTAATTCAAATCTCACTGAGAAAATTTGCCCTTAGATTTATTTCTAGTGAATTAACAAGAATGTTTCTACTGCAGTTAAATTTCCCTGATATAGCTGTTTTGAAAGCTTCATCCTAAAGTAAAATACATTTCTCTTTCTTTCTCTTCAATTTTTCATGGAAAAAGAACATGTCACCTGGCCATAGTGGTAGGCACTGGGCACCATTTATATTCATATTTTAATTTGAATTGATATATTATTCCTCTCCCTAATAGACGCTAGAAAAAAGTTTTAAAGAAATTGATTTGTTTTGATATTAGTATTATATGTCAAACTAATACAGTTTCTTTGCATTCATCAGTTCATTTATCCTCTATCCAGATCTGTATTTGCCCTCATTGTAATCCAGTTAGGAAACATAAAAAAATGCCTCAGATTTTCCAAACAAAAATATCAACTTACAGAAGCCTGCATAAAGTTTTAAATTAGAGTATTTCCCTATATTATTTTGGAATTGGTTTTTCTAATATTTTCTTTAGTTGTATAATAAAATTTTTATACATTTCTCTGGTATAAATATAGAAATGTTCTCATTTAATAATGCATTGTCTTGGCATTTTTATGTGTATCAATTATTTTGTGTGTGTTAGTCGTTCAGTCATGTCTAACTCTTTGCAACCCCATGGACTATATAGCCTGTCAGGTTCCTCTGTCCATGGGATTCTCCAGGCAGGAATACTGGAGTGGGTTGCCATGCCCTCCTCATCAATGATTTTATTCTTTTTAATAAACTATGAGATTGGAACTACTACTAATCCACATTTTATAACGAGGAAACCTGAAGTTCAAAGAACTTAAATAAGGTCATGCAGCCAGGATGTAATGGAGATGGGATGTAAGCTCAGGCATTCTGGCTCCATAACCTGTGTTTTTAAACACTGCCATTTAACATACCTGGTAGTCATTTTATATAAGATGTTTAACTGATTGTTGGATCAACTAATGGAATCTAAAAATCAGATTTGAAAGAACATGATTATCAGTAAGTAGAAATTAAGACTTTATCTCCTTAACTGTCTACATTAATTTGAAGATGATGTTAACATATATTCTTTGTAGTAACTAATTAGTGGCCTTTTTGTGTATGTGGGTAAACATCAGATACCCAGATTTTTTCTAGCTTTCTTAATACAATTTCTCAATTATTTTAATTAAAATCAAAGCAAAGTAGAAGTTGAAAGACCTTAGCCAAAATAAGAAAGGAAAGAGAATTCTCACTTAAAAGGGGGAATTTGGATAAATCTAAGATGAATTTGACCATGTGTTAAGGCCTGACGTATCAGGGAATTAAGTATGTTCTGTTTATTTTTATCTTTATCTCTGCTCACTATACCTCTGACCAAACTACTTGCTCACTTCTTTTTAAATATTTCTGGGGTATTTCATTTGCCTATTTGTAATAGCAGTTACTACATGGTACTGTCAGTATTTCTTTTGGTGTTTATTTGCCCAAAGAGATTGTGGGTGGTACAGGCCATGTTTTATTTATTCAGTACCTTCACGATGCCTGAAATAATAAATACTTAATGAATAAATAATAAATAATTCATAATAAATACTTAATGAATCTCTGTTAAATGCATGAATGACTATGATTAAGTTCATTGGTTCTCTTATACAAACATTAACCACTCCCTCCTTTATTTTTTCATCTTCTCCCTTCTGTAAATTTTCCCTTCCTCTCAGTTTCTATTTTATGTTACTCCTTTCCTTTTCTAGTCCATCCCTCTATTTCTTTGTTTCTTATATAATACACTCTCCTACTTTTCGGCTCTTATAGAGGTTTTCTCTAATAGCTAGGTTATAAGGCTAGGTTTGGCAGGTTATGACAGTAATGGTAGTCTGTCTTATGTCAGTGAGAAATGAGAAGTTTGCTCTAGGCTACCAGTTTCACAAAAGTCCACGAAGTTTCACAAAAGTCTATGACTAGAGATTGAGTTAGACTTCCTGATCCTTTGCTGTTATGTCATAACTTGTTCTCTTGTTTCTCTCTCTTGGAATCCTTTAAATTCATTCTATACCTAGAGTTTCTTAAAATATTATACAAACTGGTGCCAGAACCTCTTTGTGCATAAATGATTAACATCTCAATCCCTAATACTTCATATCACACCCTACCCTGCAAAAAAAAAAAAAGTTTGCTGTTTCTGGAGCTTATGGTTGCAGATGATAATATCTTTTCTGGCTTACTGAAAGAGTAAGCAAGTGATCAAAAGATTGAACCATGGACTCAAAATATGTCAGCTCTGGGAAGTTATGTTTTAAAGCCTATATTATGTCCTGCAGACCCCTGCTCTAATTTTTAAAGCTCCAGGATAGCTGTCGCCCAGGATTGATTTGTAACAAAACCATTTATTGTTTCCCTGAAATAATCAAAGAAATTATTTAGAGAAAGGATAGAAAGAACCAGCCAAGTCTGAGAGAAGAGGGCCATAGTCTCCCAGGCTGGATATGTCTAGTAAATACCTCGATTAGCAGGGGAACTGTAGACTCATTTTCTCAAAACAGTTGCTTAGAATTCCGTGTTTTAGGAGTTCATTTTCACCTGTGTGAGACAGAAAGGGTCTTACAGGGCAAGAAGGAAAGCTGCCTTCATCCCATCTTCACTTCACTCAAGGCCTTTCAAGGCAAGCTGGTACAGTTTGAGCCTCTTTCTGGTGATAAGTATCTAACTCCTCCCTCTGGGATGCCAGGATTTTCCTTTGCAGTGGTAAACAGCCTTCCGCAAAATAGGTTAGAAGGCATTATCTTCTGTAAAATGGGGATATGGATAACACCTAGCACATAGAATTTGTTATAGTTAATGGATTATAAGAAATGCATCATGAGAAAAATATGCAGCATGGATTAGTGTTCAAGACGGATAACGTGAATTTATTTATCATTGTTTTCATAATAGTGGGGTGTGGGCTGATTTTTGTGACATAATTTCAAGACAGATATGATCATTGCCATGGCACTAGCGAAATGAAAGTGACGTTGGTTAGGGAATGAGACATACTTCAGCCAAAGTACTGTCCTTCCCTTCCTACCTTTTGCAGGCAAAGAAGAGCTTTGTATTCAGTTAGCTAAGTTGGGAGAATATTCCAGAAATAATCAAAACACATGGGTCTCCAGTAAATCTGTCTTAGCCCTTAATGGCTCAGTGCATTTCTGCCATTCTCCCTGCTTTCAACTTCAGCTCTTCTCACCTCTCTGCTTTCTGTTTTTTGACTCTTGCTGTTCCTGCCTTCCCCCGCCCCACCCTTTTAATTTCTTTCTTAGTGATCTATTCAGCTCATTATTTTCATTACTAATTTTGAACCTAACTATTGTTGCCAGGTCCCTGTGTTTGTGGTTGGTTCATTGGTTTCCATTTTAGCAATTAAATCATGCTGCAGAGTCAGACACAAATTAGATAAATTTAATATGAATTTTCTTATTTCTGTGTTTTCTGATTTTTTTCTTTCTCCTAGTTTCGAGTATTTACAGCCCCCTTCCATAAGGTAGGCTTTGCTGATTTCTGGCTGGCCGATCAGCTGAACAGCCTGTCAGTGATACTGATGGACCTGGAATATATGATCTGCTTCTACAGCTTTGAGCTCAAATGGGAGGACAGTGAGGGCCTGTTGCCAAAAGATTCACAAGGTAGGGTATGAATGTGCATCCACACTACTGAACTGCCAGTGTAAACCCAGAAATATTGGGAATGATAACTGAGAAATTTAAGTTCATCCAATAATATTATAGACTTAATTAAATGTCTTGGCACTGTTTTAGCAATATCTTTATCTGATATAATTTGGCTCTTAAATTATATATTATAATTTTAGCCACTCATTTGCCAGATTTACAACTTACATTTAAAGAATTCTAAAACTAAAAAACTTCTAGTACATCGGTAATTATATCACAGATGCTCTGTTGTCAACATTTGCCATCACAGTATTGCTTTACGATGATCAAAAATACTGATTATTTAGAAATTAGATCAAGTGCTTTGAGCAAGTCTTTAGAGACTGTTTTTTAGTTCTTATTGGAGACCTTGTTTTTCTTTTGGCTCTTTCTGTCACTCTTACTGTAGCTTATGCTAGGTATTTTAGTTATTAGGGAATTTTGCCTTAATGATGAAGACCAAATTTAGACAGATTATGTAACATCTGACTACCAAAAGTCAATGATGCCAGCACCAACACAGATTTTCATTAACTTCCAGCAAATCACCACTCTGTTGTATGTTGAGCCACTATGATACATTTCCAGAATTTGAAGAAAAATGATTTACCAACTCTGTTCTTCTCATTTAAAAAATGTAAACTCTGCCTTTGGTTTTTTGTTATTGTTGCTGCTGTTCATTTTGTTGTTTCAAAGAATAAGTGTGAACAGCCTATAATGGGTGTATTGTAGGGGTTTGGAGTTCATACGACTGACTGTCGTCAACAGTGATGTTTGTAGCTTTTTCAGATGTTTCAGGTTACAGAGCTCACTAATTTTTTTCCTCTTTGATTAGTGTACTCAACTTCTAATTGTCTTATAGTTTTACTGCACTCCTCCAGAGAGAGAGTATAGTAAAACTATACAAAGCTGATTTTACAAAGGGGCCTTCCCAGGTGGCTCCAACAGTAAAGGATCCGCCTGCCAATGCAGGAGACCTGGGTTCAATCCCTGGGCTGGGAAGATCCTCTGGAGAAGGAAATGGTGACCCACTCCAGTATGCTTGCCTGGACAATCCCATGGACAAAGGAGCTGGCCAGGCTACAGTCTGTGATCACAAAGAGTCGGACATGACTGAGCATGCACACAAAGGCATAGATTACAAAACTGTAAATCTGAGTGGGCAGATTTTTATAAGTTCCCACTGTGTATTTCACCTTCCCTCCTCGGCTTACTGATCACTAAAAAGTTTAATATAATAGTTGCAAAGAAAAAAATGATTCTGAAAAGCAGATTCCTTGCTCTTAAAGACTTCCTGATGGTTACAGTATATGACTAAATGATGTGAACAAGTTTTTTTTCTTTAATTGTAATCTTTTCTTCTTTGAAATCTTCACAGAACCAGAAATTTGCCACAAATATTCATATGGTGTGCGGGCTGTTGTTCAGTGCATTCCTGCTTGGCTTCGCTTTATCCAGTGCCTGCGCCGATACCGAGACACAAAAAGAGCCTTTCCTCATTTAATTAATGCTGGGAAATACTCCACGACTTTCTTCACGGTGACGTTTGCAGCCCTTCACAGCACTCACAAAGGTATTCAGTGGTTGTGAAAAGATTTTTCAAAATCCTGATTTTTACCACTTGAATCTGTTTCTTAATCTGGTTACCGTTCCATTTGTCGTGCTTTTTCCCCTATTGAATTTCCAGTCCCCTCAGTTATAGTACATATTTGTCCTTGAACACAATTTTAGCCTCATTCCAGTATTTACTAACAAGTGCCATTGAAAAGAATCAAAGCCATAAAAAATAAGAAGGATTTGTGATAATGTTAGAAATCCTGAATTACGTTTATTTAAAGGGTTCAATCCAAGACACTTTGGGTTTTCATTTGGTTTTTTAGACTTCTTGTTCATTAATGAGGTTGGGAAATGCTAGGTGAAAAAGATTCCCTCTGGCAGTCATGTATATTTTTAATCGTTTCCCTTCACCAAGTAGTAATGTTTGTTTCCAGCCTATTTAACTGCAAATTGAGTTCTCTGATCTCTCTAGTTTTTTATCTCCATGGCAACTAGTTATTACTTGAGACTGTTCTTCTGTTGGGAGGAGAAAAAGGCTTTTAGGTTCTGAGCCACATGCAGTCGCTCCTTTTGAATTTTTAACCTTCTTCTAAGAACTGTCAATCAAAGATCTCACTTGCTTTTACTAAAATGCCTCCTTCTTTGTTTAAATCAGGGTCAGCCTACACCTTAGAAGTTGCACTCTCATCTAAAGAGATGTTACCAGTTGAAATTATTATAGTTATTTTTAAATAGTTTGATAAAATTTTTTCTGGTGATTTTTAATTGAGACGCTGTATTTAGGAACCTTACCTAGTGCTCCAAAAGCGCTGCTGTGTGTCTGATGGTCTTGAAAGATTAGGGTGATTTTTTTCTTTTGAAAAGCTTGAGATTTGGTCCAATAGAACACTTTATTGATACTTCCACTTTTTGCAGTAGATTCTATGATTGCAGTGACATTGATAATGTAGCCAATAATTCTACCACTAAGGAGGCAGTCTTGTTAAATGATATAATTTAACTAAATACCTCAGTGAAGGAATCACATCCTAAAGCTCCCTTAATTTTTTTCTTGTATAACTCCTCTCTCATGTGTACTTACTGTTTGGCTAGCTTCTCAGGCTCTCCATTGTACATGCTTACTTGTTGGCCTGGGATACTTAACATTGTGAACTCAAATTGTGTATTTTAGCCTTTGTGAAGGTCTCTTCCTTCAAGGATTACTCCTCTAAATTTCCAGTCATTCCATCAACGCTGACTCTGTCCTGTAGGCAGTAAGACTGATATTTCTGTTACTGGAGTAGAAGGGGTATTGGGAGCATACTTAGGCAAAAAGCCACAAACTCGAAATTTTTACTCTTTATTGCCAGTGTCTTTCCAAAGTGAGCTCAGGCTTTTTGCTTGCTTTTGGTGGCTTCCCAGTATGTTCTAATAGCTATTCTCTTTTTTTTTACTTGACTTAATATTATATTAGTTTCAGGTATATATTGTAGGGGTTCAGTATTTTTATACAAAGTGGTCATAATAAGTCGTTACTGTCTATCACCATATAAAGTTATTATAATATTACTGACTATATGCTCTATGCTTATAACTAAAAGTTTATACCTCTTAGTGTCCCACACCTATTTCATTCATCCCGTAACCTACCTCCCCTTTGGCAACCACCAGTTTGTTCTCTATATATGTCTACTTCTGTTTTGTTATATTTGCTCTTTTTTTGGTTTGTTTTTTTAGGTTCCACTTATAAGTGAAATCATACAATATTTACCTTTCTGTATCTGACTTATTTCACTTAGCATAATACCCTCTATGACCATTCATGTCATGAGAAATGGCAAGATTTCATTCTTTTTTATGACTGAATAATATTCCGTTCTGCACATATACGTCTTTATCTGTTCATCTATTGATAGGTGCTCAGATTGCTTTCATACCTTGGCTATTACTACTGAGGCAGTGAACACAGTGATGCATATGTCTTTTCAAATTAGTGCTTTTGTTTTCCTCAGAAGAATTCCCAGAAGTGAACTTGCTGGGTTGTGTGGTAGTCCTATTTTTAATTTTTTAAGGAATCTCCATACTGTTTTCCATAGTGGCTGTACCAATTTAAATCTCCACCTACAGTGCACAAGGATTCCCTTTTCTCCACATCCTCTCCAGCACTTGCTATTTGTTGTCTTTTGGGTGATAGTCATTGTGGTTTTGAATTGCATTTCCATAATGATTAGTGATGTTGAACATCTTTTCTTGTGCTTGACATCCATCTGGATGTCTTCTTTGGAAAAATATCTGTTCAGGACCTCTGCCCATTTTTTAAATAGGTGTGTTTTTCTGGATGGTGACGTGTATGAGTTATTTGTATATTTTGTATGTTAACCCTTTATTTCACATGCTTAGTCTCTCAGTCATGTCTGACTCTTTGCAACCCCATAGATTATAACCCACCAGGCTCCTCTGTTAATGGGGATTTACCAATTCTTATCTGTGCTGTGCTGTGCTGTGCTTAGTCGCTCAGTCACGTCTGTTTCTTTGCAACCACCAGACTCCTTTGTCCTTGGGGATTCTCCAAGGCAAGAATGTTGGAGTGGGTTGCCATGGCCTCCTCCAGGGGATCTTCCCAACCCACGTATCGAACCAGGTCTCCTGCATTTCAGGTGGATTCTTTACAAGCTGAGCTACCAGGGAAGCCCTGATTCAGAATTAAAATTAAAAAGTGAGATTCATATCAATGTATGGCAAAATGAATACAGTATTGTAAAGCAAAACAAACTAAAAAATAATAATTAAAAAAAAAAGTGAGGTATTTACACGGGGGTATACATAAGTATGTTAACTTCAAGAAAAACTTTTTGTTGTTGTTGTGCATCAACTTATTGTGCTTTGCAGGTATGTTTTATTGGGGCTTCCCTGGTGGCTGAGATGGTAAAGAATCTGCCTGCCGTGCAGGAGACTTGGGTTCAATCCCTTGGTCAGGAAGATCCCCTGGAACAGGGAATGGCTACCCACTCCAGTATTCATGCCTGGAGAATTCCATGGACAGAGGAGCCTGGCAGGCTGCAGTGCAACACCTGCAGGCTGGTGTTGCAACTGAGCGACTAACATTTTTACTTTCACTGCCTAGAGCTGGTTTATATGTGTCTTCCTTTATGGAAATCTTTTTAAAAGATACACTTACTATCACCTTGCATGTGTATGGTAGGGCTATTGTACCAGGTATCAATTATGAAGTGTTTGGTCTTTTGTTCAAGTAACAGCTGTTTACTGACTGAATTTGATTCATGTGTCCACAGACAAATTTTTTAAACACACAACCATTTTTTAGAGAGAACATTGGTTGTATAGCCTAACCATATCCCTTAAATTAAAAAAACAGTACAGAACACTTTTTATAGTAGCTATTAAAAAACATTATAGTTGCTACATATTAAATATTTTTATCACTAATTTTTCTTTTTACCAAAAAGATAATTCAAAGTAATCTTTGACAGAAAATTTGACATTAAATGATGATCAGAAGTAGAATCTGATTTCTCTTGTTTCCTCGGACAGTATTCCAAGAGAAAAGATAACAGAAAACATAGACTTTAGAAATGATTGTTGATCTAAAAAAACAGAGTCTGTATGGTTAATGATGTAGATCTTTTTCTATTGAATGTGTATGTATTATTGCAAAGGACACATTTTCTGAAGGGGAAAGTGTAGAAGATGGTGAAGTAACCTTGTTCAGATTCAGGATTCCGAGTCCTTTCAGAGAACTAGCCTAAAAGAGTTACCATAGTAACAGCATTATTGGGGGCATTTTCAAGATTGTTCCAAAGGTTATGTCCTATACTGCATGGTTTGTAAATAGATGCACAAGAATTAATTCTACACTTAAAACCATTTTTTTTCAAGTGAGGGGAGTAAGTATGATAATACTGCAGCTGGCCCTTCCTTGTAGTAAGAAGGAAACACACTTTAAATATTTCAACATATTTTATTTTCCATCACTGATTTTAGAAATGCTCAAAGCCAATCTTATTTTAAGAATCCACTTTTCATTACAAGCCTAAATTAAAAGCCATTCCCACAAGTTTTTTTTTTTTTTTTTTTAAATTGGGAGTAGAGAAGATAGGAAAGTGTTGTAAATGGTTTTTGTGTGTTCTTGAGGTTTCTTGGCCTTGGCTAGGAAAAGCCAGTGGGAGGTACAATAATAGAAAAAGCCATTATGTTTTTATTTCTAATCCATTGATGCAGTGAGAGTACTTCATTAGATTTTCTGTTTTTCATTTACAGTTTTTAACATTCTATAATATTTATAAATTCTTAGTAGATTTTGCTCTTTGCTGTTCTCTGAATACATAGAAGGATAAAAAAAAGTTCTTTTAAAAATATTTTACTTTAGACATTTTTGTTAGCATTTGTTAGCATTTACTATAAGACATTTAAAAATACTTAGAAAAGAGATATTCTCTATTCACTTAAAAGCTGAGTTCATTTGTATTTCTTTGCTCTGTTGTTTTCCAATGCCGGGATCTCTTATATCTTCTCGATCTCATCTTCTTTAACATTCTGTAAGGGATGCTGTGGCCCCTAATGAGGATTCCTCAGCAATAGTTCAGTGCAGATAGGCATTTCATTGTTTTGGGTGAGCACACATAGTCCTGAAGTGCTTCCTCTCTCGGGTATGGCCTGTTGGTTGCCCTGTTTCTACCCTGAATAATAGACTTCTATGCCAGAGTTTCCAAATTTTAGTCTTGTTATGTTATAATAGAAACACAGTTTAGTGTTGTTGTTGTTTTTAATCTCTGGGGAAACTTTTGTTTCATTAACTTTTAAAGATATAAACTTTTAAAAAAATCACTCATTTGAAAAATATGCTTTCATTTTGGACTTAATGTTGAAAGTAGCTCAAATCTTTAACCCTTTTGAAATTGGATACATTTTGCTGTAGTTTTTCTAGCCTAACTAATAATGCAGACAAGAGACAGATTATTTTAGAATTCACCATTTGTCAGCATTGGCTTAAATCTTGCTGGATGCTATAAAATCAAATATGAGAGATTGTTTCTGATTATTAAATTGACTTTAACAGTATTTCTTGAGTAACTTTCATCTACTTGGCATTGTGCTGATTTTAAATGGTTTTATAAATATTATACTGACAACCTCTTTTTACCTTAAATTGTTTTTAAAATATTAATTACAGATTTGAATAGATTATATTTTTGTATCATCTATGTCATTTAAAAGAAAAAGCTTTTTAGAAAAACACTTATACCTTGATGCCATTTTTGTTGTCTTTTCTGTAATTAATTTTTGTTTTCTTAATTGCTCTTTTAACTGATAGATGTAATTTGTTAGCACTTCTGTGTAAATTGTGTTGCTTTTGAAACACTCATGCACAAAAATTTAAAGTTTAAAAACAATATCTGTTATTGTTTAGATACTAGTGGAGGATCTGTGATGTTTAAAAGAGAAGTCAAAATTATTTATTAATTCAGTTCATGGAACAATTTGTCTAATTAAAAGGAATTTAAAGGTAATTACTTGAAAATAAAATTTTTAATTTTAATTTATAGATTATTTACACTATATATAATTTTATATGAGACTATTATTAGTAAAAAGTATAAACACCGAGAAAAGTTACTGTTCTTAGGTACTTTCAGCAGAAAGAAAAGGAAAAAGTGAAGAGCCAAATGAGTTACAAGGCTTTAAGTTCCTGCTCAGTATATGTTACTCTAGGGAATATCAGTAGTAGGTTATATATGATCTCTTTCTTTCACAGTTTCATAGTGTAATACCATAAGTGTACTAATCAGATATTGCTGCGTGTTAAACCACCCCAAACTTCAGCAACTTAAAAGAGCAGTAATTTATTCTTTATGTATGTGTAGATAGTTATTCTCCTTTTTATCTGTGGGTCAGCTGGGAGTTGGAACTAGATTGGACCCAGCTGGATTACACGACTTCACACCACCGTTTTCATTGGGTTTTTGGTGCTTCCCTCAAAGTTGGGTTTGAGTTGGCTACATGTTTGTTCATTTTGGGGCCCCAGCCAAAGGGACAGCAATTATCCAAGGAAAATCTCTTCAAGTGGTACTAACAGAAACAGTTCCGTTGCACAAACACATTTTAAGTCTTTGCTTTCCTCACATCTGCTAGCCTCCCATTGGTCAAAGCAAGTTATATAGCTGAGCTTAAAGGAGTCTGCCCATCCTTAACAGCCAAAGCAAATTATTAAATGCAACATCAATGAGTAAGAGTCACAGAAGAAGGGAGTGGAAATTTTTAATCTGTAATCTAATCACCACAAAACAGAAATCAATTTTAACTGATGTTTTTTAATTGGAAAGGATATAAACATAATTTTTCAGAATAAATAAATGTGACTAATAAACATATGAAAAATGTTCTACTTCACTTATAGCAGAAGAAATGCTGATTGAAATCATATTTAATCAAAGAAGTGATGATGCCCTTTGCTGGCAGGTGTGTAGAGAGATGGACACTCATTCTGTTGATTGGTTGTAAATTGATAAGCAATTTGGTAATTCTGTCAAGAGTATTAAAATCATTCATACCTTTTGACCTAGTAAGTTCCTTTCCATAACTTTTTGCTAAGGAAGTGATTAGAGAAATGAGTGAATATGAATGTATGTTCACAGCATTGTATAGTAAAAATGAAAGTAGTCTAATAAATGTCCAGCAGTGGGAGAATAATTTGATTATAGTGAATTTATATGGTGACTTGTAAAAAGTGACCCACAGTACTTGAAAATGAAGAATAATGATATTATTTAAAGATAATAATTATTGAATACTTCTATGCACTAACATCCTTTTAAGCAATTTTAAGCATTTAACATGGATTGACTTATTTAATCTTCATAGCAACATTTTGAGGCAGTAGAATCAGAGCTGAACGGTAACGTGACAAAAGTAAATTTTATTCAGGAACTGTTACAGTAGAGGAAAAGAGATCTAAGTACAGAACTGGGCTCAATTCTGAATATAGAATGGACAAGTGGGGATTTATAGCCAAGGAGCAGGGTGGTGGTCACTGAGTGGAAATTGCTAAAAGGAAAAAACCAATGGTAAGGGAGAATTCTGGCTAAACTGACTTGACATGATTTTAGCTGAAATTAGACCAGGGTGATCAGATGCCAAGGGTAGAGGATGAGGAATTTGATGAGATATCAAGGGTGGTCGGATATTGAGGGTAAAGGACTCTCTCTAAACTGACTTAGCAAGATTCTTGCTACAACTGGGCAATGCACGCTTGACAAGGATGGACACCAAATGTTAGGTCTAGAGAACTTAGACGAGCCTGACTAGAGTCAGGGAGAGTCTTTGTCCATCTGTCACTATGCTATGTGTTACCGACCAACCCTGGAGTAATGTGGGAGGGAATTACCTGTAAATGTGAATACCTAGGGGCAAGGAACATTGGGTGCTGTTTGAGAGAATGGCCACCACACTGTGGGCCTCACCATTATTATTCTCCATTATTCATTTGCTGTGGAAATACACATGTACTAAATGGCACTTTCAGAAAAGAGAGAGAAACTCTGAGTCCTCAGTCTTCAAGATAGATTTCCAAAACTTTGGGTGTTTTGCCTTCCAAAAACCTTCTATACCCAAGATTCATATGACAACCAAGAGAAATCCTCTGGTTATTTTAAGAAGGAAGGTTTATTTCAAGGAAGTTGGGGTAGCTTACAGGATCCCCAACAGACAGTGAAGATATCACAGCTTATATACACAACATTACTGATCCTGGCTGGACACCTGTGTTACCTCTAGAACTGCAACTTCAAGTATCTCTAGCATGAGAATATGGCTGCTTCTCTTTGCCTGAATAAATTGTGTGTGTACCAAAGAAAAAAACGGAAGAGTCTTTGATAGAAGTAATCACTTGATCATCATTTTTAGGTGAAGAAATTGAAAACAGTTTAAGGACTTGCCAAAGTCCTACAGTTATGAAATGAAAGAACCTAGGTTATGAATCTGAATACAGACAGTCTAGCTCCAAAGTCAAGTGGAAAGTAGGAGACAAAGTTAGAATTCACACCCAGGTCTTGTGATTATTTATACTCTACTCTAAACTCCCTTCTAATGTTATAGAATGACCTGAGCTCATCTCACAAGTAAAATGTTAAACTTGTGGTAAACATAGGAAGATCAGATAGAGTGGTATGCTGTCCCTATGCCAGTGCCAAATAAATTTGTGTTTGGGAAATTACAGAGGTACATTGGGGGAGAGTAATTTAAACTGTACTTTTACATGGATAGGCCACGTCAGAAGTCCTCTTTGTGATCCTTTTGTACTAATGGCCACATTCGTGGAAAACCAGAGACATTGCCAGGAACTGGCTATATCACATTAACAGTCATATGCTTTTATTAGTAAGAGCATTATGGAGTCAGCCCAACTATATAAATAATTTCTCTCTGCCAAAAAAATGAAAGTCATTCTTGAATTGAAGAACTAACAAACATATTAATGTTCTTTCAAGTGATGGGAGAATGGTTTGACATGAACAATTTGCTTAAAGTTTTATTTTTTGTTAGGGTCCTGAAATTCACTTTCAAAAAATACCAGAGATAATTAAGTGTTTGTTAAAGCTGCCTGGCTAAATCCTTAATACATATTGTTAATAAACATTCCAGGATGCTTCCTAGAATGTAGCAAGCAAAATATAGAAAGAAAGACCAGTGACTAATACTCGGTTTCATTCGTAGTTTTTTTTTTTGCCATCTGCAGTGTGTGAGGTCTTAATTCCCTGACCAGGGATTGAACCTGTGGCCTCTGCTTAGCAAGTGCAGGCTCCTAACCCCTAGACCACCAGGGGGATCCCTCTTTGGTGGTATTTTGAATGAGGTACAAGATTTGGTTTTAATTGAAATGTTTGGAATGAAAGAATTTTTTCTTATGTTAAAAGTATTTTCTTCACATATTAAAATAGTGCTTCTGCTTAATAGGAGGGAAAATAAAGCATCTACCTGCTTAAATATCACATTGATGTGTTGCATTTCTTTGTTCCTCATGTGGGATTCTCAGGGCTCTCTGTAAATACTTTTGTTTGCTTCTGACTAATAATACCCTGGAGCATCTCTGTCTTTTTAATTGATTTTTTTTAAGAGCGTATTTCTTTTAAAAGCAGAATTGTACTACTTGCAGCTATCTCACCAGGAAGTCTACTCAAAAGAAATGAACATCTACAGAAGTGGAATATTGAGGCTCATATAACATTTCATAGCTGGTGTAGAAAAGACCAGGGCACTGAAGAAGGACAAACTGAAAGTCTAGGATCTGTTGTATAATCTTCCTCCTTCCCAGTTATGAATATATGACCAACTGTATTTCCTTCCTTGACTGAAGCAACTTTGATATTCGAAACCAGTGTTTAAAATTTACCCTTCATTTAACCTTCTGTTGCAGAAAGTGGAATGTCCTCCCCTTAGAAAACCAAATCCCTCTCTGTGCTCAATTTAGTCAAATCCTCTGCCAGGAAGAATTTTAAAAGCATCATTTTAATGAAAAGCACTATTTCATGTTGAGAGAAAGAACATGAGCTTTGGAGTAACCATGACTAAGATAATTTAGGAATATTTTACTGAAGACTGAGGAAGAAAAGCCATGAGATCGATCATCTAGATAGATACCAGAGAAATTCACTAATTAAAAATATACATAAGGATTTGTCTTAAATACAGNGAACCAGTCTGTTGTTCCATGTCCAGTTCTAACTGTTGCTTCCTGTCCTGCATATAGGTTTCTCAAGAGACAGATCAGGTTGTCTGGAAATTAGTAAGCAAATATGGAAACAACTTGGTTTGCATACTGCTTCCTCTCACTGTACTATTTGTAAAGTCTTAGATAGTCAGGCAGTGAATAGTAGAGAAGCAGTAGATTATACTGAATGAGAGTATAGGCTTTGGATCAAATACACCTTGAGCATGTACCTGATAACAAAGTTCCCACTTCATAAGAAAGCTTTAAGAGAGTATGTGTTAATAAGTTCCTTAGTGAGGAATGAGAGAGCAAGGGCAAAGACAGACTAGAAGTGTTAAGTCTAATGGAGGCCTCAGCACAAATACCAAAAAAAAAAAAAACCCAGAGTACGAAAGGTTCTTTATTGACCAAAAGATTTTGTTTCCCCATTAACTTTTTTTTTTTTGCTTGAAGTCATTAGGAAAAAAAAAAAAGTCATTAGAGATAGAGATTGCTTAAACTTTTTATTTTTAATTAAATCTCAAAGTGAATTGTGTCTTCCCTAGTGGCTCAGTTGGTAAAGAGTCTGCCTGCAGTGCAGCAAACCCAGGTTCTACCTCTGGGTCGGGAGGATCCCCTGGAGAAGAAAATGGCAACCCACTCCAGTATTCTTGCCTGGAGAATTGTATGGACAGAAAAGCCTGGTGAGCTACAGTCCATAGGGTCATAAAGAGTCGAATACGACTGAGTGACTAACACTCAGTTTTCACTTTTCACTTTCAAAGTGAATTGATACTGTAATTGATGAGATGATTCTGGATTAAATATTTGAATAGATGTTTCAGAAATACTGGTAAAGTTTGGGATATTACAGGTTTTACTCTTATTTCTAATACCCAATTTGAAAGAAAAGGCATCAAATGAAGGTTTAAGGCATCACAGTCTTGGACTCTGAGTTATTTCAGATGGCTCTTTTAGATCTGATATGTTATACAAGTTTAGAGTATTGATTGGCAGGTTGTGTGGAAAATATTTTAGCATTCCATCTTTCTCTATGCATACCTCCTGTTACATATAGTCTCACCTCCTTCTTAGATCTGTTAATTAATCATAATATATAGTATTATTATTTTTCTAACATATCTATATTTTATTTTTATATTTTTACTCAACTCTTATTACTGTGTACTACTGATATTATGACTACTTAAATGTTATACAGTCTCGTTTCCAGTTTTAGTTGTCTATAATTTTAACTTGTGATTGTTGCTTAATTTTTTTCAGTTTAACTAAGAAAAAAGTTCTTACCCATATGAATATAGTACCTGAAGGGATTTTACAGCTTTATAAAGTAAGCATTTGAGAGAGTGTTAAAAACTTTTGAGATCCTTATATTGTAGTTAAGGTCAGTAGTTAAGGTCAGTAGCGTTCCATTTAGTTCAAGAAATGAAACTGTTTCTCTCTGCAGAGAGAAGATGAAAACATAATTTTATACATTCTAGAGTTATTATTTTGTTATATTACTAAAGGAATGAGAAAAGGTAGAAGTCAGTCTTTAATAAAATCACTGAAGAGATCATTTTCTTATGAGAGTCAGTAAATAAGGATCTATACAGATGATAAATTGTATTAAGTACAATTTAATTTCTTTTTTCATTACATCTGTCACATCTGTTTTATTCAGCAAACATTTATAAAACACCTATTGTATGTCAGGCTGTGCTGGATGCCTGGAATGCATAGATGAACGTAACATATCTTTTTTTACTGATTTTTTAAAATTGAAGTATAGTTGATGTACAGTGTTCCAAGTATAGAGCACATTGGATAATCCCAGTGTACATTCCTTGGGATTATGTACATAGGCAATAATGTCAGCTGCAATAAGGGACAGTTTTATTACTTTCTTTCCACTCTCTATGCTTTTTGCTTCTTTTCATCCCCCCCTCCTCCTCATTGCACAGACTTGAACTTCCAATACTGTTGAATAAGAATGGTAAGAGCAGATATCTTTGCCATGTTTCTAATCTTGCTGCTGCTGCTAAATTGCTTCAGTCATGTCTGACTCTGTGTGACCCCATAGACTGCAGCCCACCAGGCTCCTCTGTCCTTGGGATTCTCCAGGCAAGAACACTGGAGTGGGTTGCCATTTCCTTCTCCAGTGCATGAAAGTGAAAAGTGAAAGTGAACTCGCTCAGTCTGTCTGACCCTTCGCGACCCCATGGACTGCAGCCTACCAGGCTCCTCCATCCATGGGATTTTCCAGGCAAGAGTACTGGAGTGGGATGCCATTGCCTTCTCAGAGATTCTAATCTTGGGAGAAAGCATTTAGTTTGTTACCATTAAGTACAATAAATAAAATTTCCTCAGCTAATGCTGTAAGGTTTTTGTTGAGGAAGCTTTATAAAGGTGAGGAAGTTCCTCTCTATTCCTCTTTTTCTGCAAGATTTTTTTAATCATAAATAGGTGTTGGATTTTTTTTCAAATGCTTTGCGTAGATCTTCTGATATGATCCTGTCATTTTTCTTCTAAGTTTTAACCAATTAAGATGGTGAATTATACTATTAATTTTTGAATACTGAAACAGCATAGGATCTCTGGAATAAACCCTACTTGGTCATGGTATATAATTTTTCTTACATGTTGCTAAATTCTGTTTGCTAATATCCTGTTAAGGATTTTTGTATCTGTGTTCACAAAGGATATTGGTCTGTATTTTTCTTTTTGTGTGCTGTCTTTGATTTGGGCATAGGTGTAAAACTAATTTCATAAAATAAATTGCGAGGGTTTTTTTCTTCTTCTAATTTGTGGAAGGTTTCTTCTTTAATAGTTTGGTAGAAGTTTCCAGTGAAACCATCTGGACCTGGAGTTGTATTTTGGGGCAGTTACTAAATTAGAAATTCAGTTTCTTTGTTTTTTAAAGAATTTGGTCCATGTCATCTAAGTTGTTGAAATTTATGGGGTAGCGTTAAATGTAATATTCCTTTATCTTTTTGATGTCTTCAGAGTTGGTGGTGATAATGCCCTGTTTTATTTCTGATGTTGGTAATTTGTGTTTACTTGCTTTGTCAGCTATTAATTGATCTTTTCAAGGAATCAGCTTTTTCATTGATTATTTTCTATTTTCCTTGTCAGTTTCATTGATTTCTGTGTTTATTATTTCCTTCCTTCTACTTGCTTTGGATTTGTTTTTTCTTTTTCTAGGTTCTTGAGGTGGGTTCTTAGATTGTTGATTTGTTATTTTTTCTGCTTTCTAATGTATGCAGTAGTAGTATAATTATATGTATGATGCTGTGCATTTTCCCCTCAGCACTGCTTTAGCCACATCCCCCAAATTTTGATATATTTTCATTTAGTTCAGTGTATTCTTTAAATATCCCTTGAGACTTTTCTTTGATCCATACATTATTTAGTAGTGTGTTGTTTAGTTTCCAAGTATTTAAATTGCTTTTTTTTACTATTGACTTTTGTGGCCGATCTTGCTGTATTGTTCACTGGGCAATTGAAAAGAATCTCTGTTCTGCTGTTGTAGGGTGGAATGTTTATTAGATCCTATTAACAAATGATGTTGCTGAGTTCTATATCCTTGCTTATTTTCTACTTCATTCCATTAGTTGTTGACAAGGAGAGTTGAAATCTCTAACTGTAATTGTAGATTTATCTTTTTTTCCCATTCAGTTCTGTCCATTTTTGCTTCACACATTTTGCTATTCTGGTTGTTTGGCGTAGACACAATCAATGAGGCTGGCTACATCTTCTTGGTGCATTTATTCCGTTATGCTTATATAATGGCCTTGTCTGTTTGCACTAATTTTCTTTGCTCTGAAATCTGCTTTATTTGATAGTCTTCTTGTGGTCATCATTTCTTTGCTTTTAGTTTTGAGAAGTTTAATTATAATGTATCTTGGCTTTAGGTTTATTTTATTTGACGTTTGCTCAACTTCTTCAATCTGTAGCTCTGACTGTCTTACCAAAAGTTTGAGGAGTTATCAGCCATTATTTCTTTAAGTATTTTTTCAGCCTCTCTCTATTCTTTCCTTCTGGGCTCTAATGACACAAATGCTAGATCATATTTTATGGTTCTATGGGTCCTGAACCTCTTCTCTTTTCTTCTTTTTTTAAATCTTATTTTCTTTCCAGTGTTTAAGATTGGTATTCTTCTGTTTTCCAGTTTGCAGACTCTTTCCTCTGTCTTCTCTACTCTGCTGTTATGTCTTCTGTTTGCTGAGACTAGGTATTTCCTTGGTGAGGCTTTTAATTTTTTCACTGTTTCAAGTATTTATTTATTTATTTAATTGTTCATTAAAGCATTTTCATCTAATAATTCCAGCATATCTCATCTCATTTTTGGCATCTGCTGATTGACTTTTTTCCTTCAATTTGTTATCTTCCTTGTTCTTGGTATGACTAGTGATTTTCAATTGAAAGCTGGATATTTTATGTATTTTTATTAAAATGAATAGAAATTATATACGATGGTATATTTCCTTATTAAAAAGGAAATGTCTCATTTAAAATAACTAAAGCAAAGATGGAAATCACTAGGCATTCTGAAAGCAGCAGCTTTTAAGTGTCAGTGCTAACATGGTTTTGAAGAGATTATCTGTGTTTTGTTATAAAGAGTAAAAATGAAAAATGTCTGTAAGATGCTGGAAATGATGTCATTAAATAGTATGTCTAAAAGACAAGATACAATAAAGGGTTTTATTTTTTTTTATTTTTAGTTCTTAGGAAACTAAATCCTCATACAAGATGTACATCTGTTACTTGACTTTTTCATATTCAGCATATACAAGTTTTTAGAGACACATTGTATGTGTAGGCTGCCAGGAACCATTTGCCTTCCCCAAATATTTGTTGGAATGTAAGGCATTGTGCAGAAAGTTTAAAAATGAGTAATTAAAACACAGTGCTTGCCCTCAATTCAACTTGGCAAATGTTGAGTTCCTGCTGTGTGAAGTGGAGTACATAGGCCCTGAAAAAATGCTGACATGAGATCTTTCCCTAAAAGACATTACAATTTAATGGAAAATACATATCCAATTCACTGCATTTTAAAGTTAAATTCTTTTAAAAATAGTAGATAGGATATAGTCTTGTAGGAAAGAGAGGAAAAACTACGTTTGCATGTGTGCATGCTAAATCACTTCAGTCGTGTCCAACTGTTTGCAACCCTATGGACTGTAGCCTGCCAGGCTCCTCTGTCCATGGGATTCTCCAGGCGAGACTGGAATGGATTGCCAGGCCCTCCTCTAAGACATCTTCCCGACCCAGGGATCAAACCGGTGTCTCCTGCGGCTCCTGCACTGCAGCCAGATTCTTTACCATTGAGCCACCAGGGGAGCCCCCAAAATGTGTTTATATAGTAATAGAAGGCAATATAAGCACAAAGTATTTAGCTCATTCCTTTTCTCAAAACCTCCAACCCAGTCTTTCCCTGTTTACTTTCACAGACTACCTTTGTCTCCTACTAACCTGAAAAAAATTGAACCTATCGGGTCATTTTCCTTCAGCTGTCTTCTACCTATATACATAATTTTTTAATCAAAACCTATTCTCATATTTTCCCAGACTTGAGAACAAGCTTTCCCACCTTAGTGCTCTGACCTTATTTCCTCATATCTCTTTCAGGATCTTGCTCCAGCAGTCACCCGTTTTCTTTCCTAAGTCTTCAATCTTTTCATCATCACTGGCTCTTTTCCTTCAACCTATATATATGCTCAACAGTCTCTCACCCTAGAAAGACTTTCCGTATCTCGGTAAGCCATCTGGCCTAGTCTGTTTCCTTTTCTCATTCCTACCTCTGAAAACCGTACTCTGCCTTTCCTTATTGTCTCTATTCTGATAGTCACAATGACTTTATATAATAACTGAGACATATTTATTAACCTTGAAATGTTTACAAATACAGAATTAAAATTTATTTTGAAAGAGCTAGGAGAAGGTTGGTAACATTTGAAAGAGCTCTCATCTCTTCAGCTCTTTGGTATACAGAAACACAGGGAGAATAAACTCAACCAAGTTTAGCCAAATGCAGTACAGATAGAAGACTTCTATTTCTGATTATGTCATTGCCCTTTTCACAAAAGAGGCTTGTATTATTTTGGTGCTTCCGAAATGGTTTCAATCACTGGCTACATGTATATGACTCCCCAGTATGTATCTCAAGTTTGTTTATTTTTATTTCCAGTTGTTCTCTGGCCATCTTCCACCTTGATATCTCATAGGTATCTCAAAGTCAGTATTCCAAAACTAAACATTTTTATTCCCTAAGCTTCTTTAGCACCCACTCACCAGTGTTTTCTACCTCAGTTCTTGGCACTGTCCCACCCAGTCAGCCAGGTTAAAAACTAGGGGTCCTCCTCTGGGGCTTCCCTGTGGTCCAGTGGTTAAGACATTGCTCTTCCACTGCAGGGGCCACAGAGTTGATCCCTGATTGGGGAACCAAGATCCCACATGCCTTCCAGCGTGGCCAAAAAAAGGGGAAAAAACAACAACAGCTAAGAGTCATCCTTGACTCTACCCTTCTTCTCATCTTCACACTTCACCAAATTCTGACAATTTTAGTTCCTAAATACTTCTCAGTTTTTGCCTGACCTCTCTATACCTTCTATTTGTGCTCAATTCTAGTCCTTATCTTTTTTCACTAAGCTACCACAAGAGCCTTTTCATTAATACACCACTTCCAGTCTTCACTGCTCATAGTCATCTCCTTTATAGTATCTCAGTTCAGTTCAGTTTAGTCACTCAGTCGTGTCTGACTCTTTGCGACCCCATGAATCGCAGCACACCCGGCCTCCCTGTCCATCACCAACTCCCGGAGTTCACTCAGACTCACGTCCATCGAGTCGGTGATGCCATCCTGCCATCTCATCCTCTGTCATCCCCTNTCAACCCTGGGATTTCTTTGGAAGAAATGATGCTAAAGCTGAAACTCCTGTACTTTGGCCACCTCATGCAAAGAGTTGACTCATTGGAAAAAATTCTGACGCTGGGAGGGATTGGGGGCAGGAGAAGGGGACGACAGAGGATGAGATGGTTGGAAGGCATCACTGACTCAATGGACACGAGTCTGAGTGAACTCTGGGAGTTGATGATGGACAGGGAGGCCTGGCATGCTGCAATTCATGGGGTCCCAAAGACTCAGACACGACTGAGCGACTGAACTAAACTGATAGCTTTGTGGGTGGTTATAATTATTGAATAGAGATGGGTATAATGGAATTACATATATGATCTACTTTGCCAGGTGTTTTGGGGTACAAAGAGCAGATTATATCAATATTTGAATGTGAAGCCGCTCAGTCGTGTCCAACTCTTAGCAACCCCATGAAATGCAGCCTACCAGGCTCCTCCATCCATGGGATTTTCCAGGCAAGAGTACTGGAGTGGTGTGCCATTGACTTCTCCAATATAGTAACACGTAATTTACAAAATAATGTTAACTAAATATTAATTTTTTCTTATAGCTTTTAACCCCCCAAAATACTTTTTTAAGATCTGATTTCACCTAAGGCCTATTCAGAGTTCACTGCCACTTCTTGGGATTTCTGTCTATTAATATTTGGGCCCAGGATTGTGATGCTTTATAATGAAGAAAAAGTAAAACATTCAAAGACTGGTGTGGCTGGAAGAATTCTAAAGCTATATCCCTAAGGTATAGTCCTTTCATTATTCTGTCTAAAACTAATCTATGTAAAACCATAAAAGAATTTGCAAGTGTAAGTAAGGCTACTAATAAACTGATCTTAAAATTGAGATCATTCTAGATTTTGCAGGTGGGCTTCGTGTAATCACATGGGTCTTTGAAGTAGAAGAGAAAATAGAGGAATCTTTCAAGTATGCATAGTAGAAGAAGATATCAGACATTCTAAGGATGAGAAAGATTCCATATACTGTCCCTGGCTCTGTGCTGTGGGATCCTATATGCAAGAACCTGAGAAAGAAGCCTCTAAAGCCACCCACTGACCATCAGCAAAGAGAGGCACATGTCAGCTCTAGTTCTAAATCCAACTGCATTTTGCTGACAACCTGAGTGAATTTGGGACTGAATACTTTTCAGAAATAGATAATAATACCTCAGCTAACTGACACCTTGGTTTTGGCATTGTGGAACTTAAAGATTAAAAACCAGCTGAAGTCAACCTAGATTTCTGAACTACAGATTTGTGAGAATATATTTGTGTTGTTTAAATAAATATGTGTTAATTCTTTATGACTACAATGGAATACTAATAATACATCTGGTGATTAGATGGTCAGGAGGCATATGAATCTGTGAACCCAGACTCCAATTATTTGATTCAGTTTTATTGTTCCTGCCAAACTGACTATGTTACTCAAAATCATCTCTATGTATAAAATTTTACATTTTTAATTTGTGCAAAGGGTAAAACACACAATCTAGCAGTATCAATGAGAGAAGAGTGATGTGATAGACTATGGGTCTTCATAAAGCAAAGAATTCTGAGGAAAGCTATATGTGATTTGGTATCAGAAGTAGATCATGGAGGTTGGGCATATAATTATATAAGAAAATATAATATTTGAGAAAAGAATACTTTCTTCCTTTTTAATTGTATTGGAACACTACCCCCTAAAAGCCTAGGGAACAGTCTGTTGTACAGAGAAACAAGGAATTCTCTGACAGAAATGACAGGACACCTACGTTTTCCTACACATTGAGAACAGTAGAGTTCTGAATGTCTGTATAGCTGTGTTGTATGAATTGGAGAAACCTTCTCAACAGCTGTAACTAAAAGGGAAATTTTGAAACAAACTTCAGGTGGTTAGCTACCAAGCTGCTGCCAAGTCCCTGCAGTTGTGTCCGATCCTGTGTGACTGCATAGACAGCAGCCCACCAGGCTCCCCTGTCCCTGGGATTCTCCAGACAAGAACACTGGAGTGGGTTGCCATTCCCTTCTCCAGTGCATGAAAGGAGAAATGAAAGGGAAGTCGTTCAGTCGTGTCTGACTCAGTGATCCCATGGGCTGCAGCCTACCAGGCTCCTCTGTCCATAGGATTTTCCAGGCAAACTGGATTGGGGTGCCATTGCCTTCTCCTCAGGTGGTTAAAGGCAATGTTAATTCACAGTAAATTTCCAAACTTTAGTATCATTCCAAGGAAAATTTAAAATTTTCATTTCAATTTTAAATTTTAATTGGAATAGCAATACATTTTCAGATTAAGTAGCTGAGTTTAAAGTTAAGATACAGCAAATATTAGAAGTGCCTAGGATCTAAATTTTCTTCAAGGGACAATCTAATGAATGCATAAGGCAAATTCTCATCATTCCTTTTCTTAATTTGAAGAACATATCAACAGAGTTTACAGCAACTTACTGAAAGCAACAGTTCACAAAACACTTGTTTTAGTGCACCATGATGTGTAACAAATACCTTTGAAAGCTTTTGATAATCATGTATTAGCTATTCCTTATATGTGTGTGCAGGCTAAGTTGCTGAGTTGTGTCTGATTCTTTGTGACCCCATTGACAATAGCCTGCCACGCTTTTCTGTCCCTGGAATTTTCCAGGCTGTAATATTGGAGTGGGTTGTCATTTCCTCCTCCAGGGGATCTTTCCAACCCAGGGAAGCTCCATTCCCAATATACCAGATTCGAAATGTATTAGCTTCCATTTTTTTGAATTTTTTAATGAAGCCTAACTTTCAAATAACTTAGAGAAAATGACACAGAATGCAAGAACACACATACACAGATGCTTGTATTTACCCATTTATATGTATTAGTTTTATAAAAACTAGCAATATATGCTTCATGAAACAGAACATCATTACATTAGAAAAAATACATCTATCATTTAGAAAACAAAACAAAACCCTAATATTTGCATTGGTTCTTTTCATGTGGTTGGTTGATGACTGGTTTAGTTATGTAAAAAATAAAAATCTTGGAGAAACATTGATTATTCAAATGTTTAAAGAAAAGAAAACCTCCACTATAATTTTAAGTAAGTGTCAAAATATTGCTAAAAAACCTCAATCATAAGCAAGATTAAACATATCAGCATCAGGAAAAGAAGCTTTGTAGCACATTCAGTCCTGAGGCTCCAAATCACAAGTTTTTCTTCAAACAAATCTATAGATTTGTGACAAATCTATATGCTCTATAGTTTCTAAAGGTAGCACACAAACAGGATTTGCAAATTTTAATTCAATTTTCAATGTTTCTCTATTAAAATATCTCCATTTAAAAAAAAAAGCTTAATGTGTGCTTCAATTGTTACTATTTATAAATTGTATTTCATATGTTATATACAAACATCTTATTGCCGCAGGAAATTCATTCAGTAACCTGAAAGAGATCAACCCTGAAAACTCCTTGAAAGGACTGATTCTGAAACTGAAGCTCCAATACTTAGGCCACCTGATGCGAAGAGCTGACTCATTCAAGACGACCCTGATGCTGGGAACAGTTGATGGCAAGAGGAGAACAGGGGTGACAGAGAATGAGATGGTTGGATGGCATCACCTATTCAATAGACGTGAGTTTACAGGGAAACCTGGCATGCTGCATTTCATGGCATTGCAGAGAATCAGATATAACTCAGCAATTGAACAACAACAACCTTAAGGAGATACAATGGAGGCTTAGATTTTTTTTTTAAGTTCAAAATTTAATTTTAACTGTGTACTACTAACAAAAATCAAATATTGTATTAAGTGACATTTTTCAAATGCCATGTACCACACTAGTGTGAAAATGAACAAAAAGAACCACTACCTCAGAGGAAGTGATAAAATACTTAGTATGGTTGGATATATTTTATAATATTAAGTTCAGTTGCTCAGTTGTGTCTGACTCTTTGTGACCCTATGTACTGCAGCACACCAGGCTTTCCTGTCCATCATCAACACCTGGAGCTTACTCAAACTCATGTCCATTGAGCTGGTGATGCCATTCAACCATCTCATCCTCTGTCATCCCCTTCTCCTCCTGCTTTAAATATTTCCCAGCATAAAGGTCTTTCCCAATGCGTCAGTTCTTCACATCAGGTGGCCAAAGTATTGGAGTTTCAGCTTCATCATCAGTCCCTCCAATGAATATTCAGGACTGATTTCCTTTAGGATGGACTGGTTGATCTCTTTGCAGTCCAAGGGACTCTCAAGAGTCTTTTCTCCAACACCACAGTTAAAAAGCATCAATTCTTTGGCCTGGAGCTTTCTTTCTAGTTCAACTCTCACATCATAATATCACATCATGATAATACCAAAACAACACAAATCAAGGATGAAAGTTTCAATGTATGTGCATGCTCAGTCATGCTCAACTCCTTGAAACCACATGGACTGTAGCCTGCCAGGTTCCTCTGTCAATGGCATTTTCCAGGCAAGGATACTGGAGTGGGTTGCCGTTTCTTCCTTCAGGGGATCTTTTTGACCCCAGGATCAAATCCATGTCTCCTATGGCTCCTGCATTGGCAGAATTGATTCTATACCATTGAGCCCCACCTGGGAAGCTTAAAAGTTTCAACACACATGCTAAACGGAGTGATTGTAACTAAAGGATTACTTAGAAGGTCCTTGAACATGAAACAAAGATAGAAAAGTCAGAAAACAGGCATAGAAAATAAATCACTTAATTCCCAATACCTGCCTCACAGAATCTCAAACAGACAGTGCAAAGAACAATATATGCTACTTTGCCAGAGATAAAGATTTAATTCATATCTTTTTAAGAAAAGCTTTTTCTAAAATTAAAGAGGTTGTAAGAGGAGTTTTGCATACATACCTCTTAGTAGCAGCAGAATTTGCTGGCAAATCATTGGGATACTTTGAAAATTCTGAGCAGGATGATTTTGAAATTGAATAATCATTAAAAACATTAAATAAGCATAAAGCTTTAAAAGTATAAATGCATGCATAAGCACAAAGGAAAGGTCTCTTGAAATAAAAAAGAATTTAATTCTTGGATATAATCCTTTCTAAATAAAATGCCACCAAATGACACTTTTTCAATCATATAAAACTTTTTAAAATTTACTTGTGTTGGAATTAAATGGCTATTTGATGAAGGTTAAAGCTAAGGAGGATGAGAGAAGAAAACTGGATGACTCATATTTAACTTGAATAGTGATACTGATGAGAACAACATAAGCAGATGTGCTCAGCATCTTGATTGTGACGATGATTTCATGAGTGATCAAAATTTCAAAACTTTTCAAATTGTATAGCATAAATATGTGTCATTTAATATCTGTCTATTCCTCCATAAAAACGTTTAAGAACGTAAACACTGTATATATGTGTGTTTAGAGATTTCTAATTCTTTGAGACCTCATTGTCAATAGCTAGCCTACTAGGCTCCTCTGTCCACAAGATTCTCAAGGCAAGAATACTGGAGTTGTTGGCATTTCCTCCTCCAGGGAATCTTCCTACTCAAGGACAGAACCAAAGTCTCTTATGTCTCCTGCATGGATAGGTGGATTCTTTTCCACTAACTCTGCCTGGGAAGCCCCATAAATGTAATATTTCAATAAATATTCATCTTTTGGTTTTTACTCAGTATATTAAAATTGTCTTTAAAATTTTTCTATAAGTACATTCATAATTTTGATAAAGCCATATGGAATATAAACTAAAAGCAAAAATCTAAACTTCCTCCTTTGCAAATAACAACTAAATGCCATCGTTATGTTTAAAATGTTATCAAATTGCCATATGTCAGGGTTTTTCTGTAGAGTGAGCAAAACACAAATTCTGGAGCCAAATAGGCATGATTTAAACACTTGGTCTTAACCATACTCCTTATGAGGACATGAACAAGTGATTTTTTTTTTCAAAATCCTCATTTTTTAATGTAAAAAATGCAACATGCCTATTAAAAATAGTTTTGAGAAACTAACCATCAAAAGATCTGTCATTGTTGTCTAATAGTCATTTCCTTTTCTTCCACTCTATTTTCCCCATTATTTCTTATTTTTTAGCATTCTTTTTTTCTTATTCTCTATCAAGTACCTAATGTTTATGAATACTGATTTAATTTAATTTCCTCAGAAGAGTTTCATTATATCTGCCTCTCTTCTGTTTTCTAAATAAGGTACATGCATATCTTTGGAAACATCATATAAACCATTGATTAATAAGGCCCTTAGACTTTAAAATGTCATTAAAAAAAGATAGTGATGAGAGTGATCCATTTTTAGTTTGCAATGTATGGAAAGCATTTTAGTTTATTCAATAGTAATCAACAGCTTCTGCACTGTTTTTACTGATTGCTATTACATCTTCCTAAGGGGCCTGGGTAGAGATTAAGTGCTTCATAGAAAAGTTACACAGCCTGAGCCTGAAGGCATTTCATAATGAAGGTAAAATTAGAGAGATAGTATTTTTGACATGTGTGGGAATCACATTTTGCAAATATAGCTTAACATTCTGGGATTTTTTTTTCCTTTCGAATTCAGATATGCTACAAACCTCTGTAGGTACTATAAGAGTAAAGCTGTCAGAGTGGTTAGTTTTCTCCGAATAAACCCAAATCTCCCTTTCGAGTTCCTGACAGACATGTTTTCCATTTAGCAGTGGACAGAAATAGGTAAAAACTGCAACACCTTTTCCCATTAATATGAACGTTATCAGATGACTCGGGTTCATATCCTTTTAAAGCAAAGATAAAGAAGAGACAAGGATACTCTCAGGGGCAAATTCAAGCCGAATACAAACTCTCTCCTCTTTAAGATCTGCCAACAATTTTTTAGAATAATGCAAATTAATATCATTTCAAATCAAATGGAACACTGAGCAGGAAATATACCACATGAATCTGAAACAGCTCATAGTTACAGAAATTAAAACATATTTTATATTGAAAACAAACATACCATCAGCCTTAATGGGGGCATGTCAAAGGGTTCGATTTTTAGTTAGCAATGATCTACTAATATTGCTTTACTAACTGAGATAAATGACTCATAGTAATGTCAGAGTTTTAATAATTAGGGAACCGGATGAAGTATATTTGGGAAGAAAATTTATTACACTTGCAACCACACTTGCAGTTTTTTAAAAACCTAATTATTCTAACATTTAAAAACTATATGCCCAAAAAAGAGAAACAAATGTACTCAAACATGAGGACTATTTAAAAAAATAAATAACATTTGAATCAGATTTAACATTAAGCAAACTATTTGTCTATACACTTTAAAGATTTTACCTAGGAAATAAGGATCTATATAGACATCCTCTGAAAAATTAAAGAAAAAAAAAACATAACAATACTTTTCAAGTGCTCATTTTCAAGTCAATTTTCAGTAACATTATAATTGCTTTGTATGGGAAAATTTCAAGACTAAATTTATATTTATTACTAGAAGTACCGTTTGGGGGCCCATTTTTCTATATAAGAAAAGGACTCAATAGATACTTTCTTATACTTCATGAGTCAGAAATATCTGCAGAAGAAATGCAGGATAAATTTTTCTGAGACCTAGGGGGCTTAAAGGGGTTCCTTAATGGCTCAGACAGTAAAATATCCACCCTCCAACGCAGGAGACTCAGAAGATGCAGGTTCGATCCTTGGTTGGGAAGATCCCCTGTAGGACCACATGGCAACCCATTCCAGTATAATTGCCTGGAGGATCTTATGGACAAAGAAGCCTAGCGGTCATAGTGCATGGGGTTGCTAAGAGTCAGACATGACAGGATGACTTAATGTTTTTCCTTTTAATGGTGCTTAAAATATTTTCATTCATAGTGATTTCATTCATTTCTGCAAATTACGTAATGTATATGTATAAAACTGTGGTTGATGGGAATATGCCACAAATTCAGTTAGTATAAGGAAAGTTTCATTTCTATAGTTATAGCCCTTAGTTTGAGTGAGCTAGAGAGTCTTCATTAATCAGAAGTGATAGTGAGATAAAATAGAAGGTTTAGGAAAGTATGATCCATGGCACATAAGTCTATGGAAATGCTATATATGATTTCTCTTTTTAATATGAGATCCACAAATTATGTGAATAGCTCTGAAGAGCCTTAGATTAACAAGATCTGTTTAACACTGTATAATCCAATATATATCAACTTTATTTATCTATGAAATGTATTTTCACCCAAAAGTTATTGACCTCGTACAAATATTATATTCCATGAAAGATGATTTGAGAAATGTTGCCTTGTTAGAAAAAACTGAGTATGAAGTGTTTGCTGTATTTCATTCTGCTAATCTTGTTATTATCAATTGCAATTTTTGTTCAGCCACTATGAATGAAAATTACTGAGTAAAAACAAAACAACTAGCAAAGAAAGCAGAAATTGTAAACAAAATGTATTGTCAATCATTCTAAATTCAGGGAATTGATAAGATATTTTAAAGTATGCAAATAAACACTGATTAAAAATTATTAAAATGTTTCCAGTTGTTGTTGTTGTTCAGCTGCCAAGTTCTGTCTGATTCTTCGTGACCCTATCAACTGCAGTATACCAGGCTTTCCTATCTTTCACTGTCTTCTGGAGTTTGCTCAAATTCACATCCATTGACTTGGTGATACTGTCTAACCAACTCATCCTGGCTGCCCCCTTCTCATTTTGCCTTCTATCTTTCCCAGCATCAGGATCTTTTCTGAGTCCACTCTTCACATCAGGTGGTCAAAGTATCAGAGTTTCTGCTTCAGCATGAGTCCTTCCAATGAATATTCAGGGCTGATATCCTTTAAGATTGACTGATTTGATCTCTTGTAGTCCAAGGGACTCTCAAGAGTCTTTTCCAACACCATAGTTCAAAAGCATCAATTCCTCATCACTCTGCCTTCTTTATGGTCCAACTCACACATCCATACATGACTACTGGAAAAAGCGTAGATTTGGCTTTACAGACCTTTGTTGGCAAACTATATATCTCTGCTATTTAATATGCTATCCATTTTTGTCATAGATTTTCTTCCAAGGAGCAGGGATCTTTTAATATCATGGGTGCAGTCACCATCTTCAGTGATTCTGGAGCCCAAGAAAATAAGGTGTCACTTTTTCCCCTTCTATTTACCAAGAATTAATGTCACCAGATGCAATATCTTAGTTCTTTTGAATGTTGAGTTTTAAACCAGGTTTTCACTCCTCTTTTTCACCCTTAACAAGAGGCTCTTTAGTCCTTCTTCACATTCTGCCATTAAAGCTTGGTCATCTGCATATCTGAGGTTGTTGGTATTTGTCCTGGCCATCTTGATTCCAGCTTGCTATCAAGCACACCATCCACACAGCATTTCACATGATGTACTCTCCATAGATGACATCACCCTTATGTTAGAAAGTGAAGAGGAACTAAAGAGCTGCTTAATGAAGGTGAAAGAGGAGAGTGAAAAAGTTGGCTTAAAGCTCACCATCCCAAAAGCAAAGATCATAGCATCCACTTTCATCACTTCATGGCAAATAGATGGGAAATCAATGGAAACAGTCACAGACTTTATTTTTTGGGTCTCCAAAATCACTATAGATGGTGACTGCAGCCATGAAATTGAAAGACACTTGCTCCTTGGAAGGAGAGCTGTGGAACAGTTATACATCATATTAAAAAGTAGAGACATTATTTTGCCAACAAAGGTCTGTCTAGTCAAAGCTATGGACTTTCCAACAGTCATGTATGGATGTGAAAGTTGGACCTTGAAGAAAGCCGAGTGCCAAAGAAATGATGCTTTTGAACTATGGTGTTGAAGAAAACTTGAGAGTCCCTCGGACAGCAAAGAGATCAAACCAGTCAATCCTAAAGGAAATCACCCCTGAATAGTCACTGGAGGGACTGATGTTGAAGCTGAAGCTACAATATGTTGGCCACCTAATGCAGAGGACCAACTCATCAGAAAAGACTCTGAGAAAGATCGAAGGCAGGAGGAGAAGGGCATGACAGGACAAGATGGTTGGATGGCATCACTGATTCAATGGACATGAGTTTGGGTGGGCTCCAGGAGATGGTGAGGGACAGGGAAGCCTGGCATGCTACAGTCCATGGGGTCACAAAGAGTTGGACACAAATGAGGGAATGAACAACAACTTTGGGCATAAGTTAAATAAGCAAGGTGACAAAATACAGCCTTGACATACTCCTTTCCCAATTTGGAACCAATCCATCATCCCATGTCCGGTAATAATTGTTGCTTCTTGATCTGCATGCCAGTATCTCAGGATACAGGTAAAGTGGTTTGATATTCCCATCTCTTTAACAATTTTCCACAGTTTGTTGTGATCTACATAGTCAAAGCCTTTAGTGTAGTCAATGAAACAGATGTTTATCTGGAATTCCCTTGCTTTCTCTATGATCCAATGGATGTTGGCAATTTGATCTCTTGTTTCTCTCTCTTTCCTAAACACAGCTTGTACATCTGGAATTTCTTTGTTCATGTACTGCTGAAGCCTAGCTTGAAGGATTTTGAGCATAACTTTGCTAGCTAGTATTCCATATCTTTTATTTTGAAGTGGGGACCTTTTGATTACTGGCCAGCAGAGGAGAGACAAGTCATGAGTAAGTCTTCTTAATTGTACACTAACTAGATTTGACCATAGTTTACTAAGCCTTTTCTCATCCTTGCATATAGCTAGACATATTTGCCCCCAACTGAAACAAGAACTAAGGTGCAGAACATCTGGCAACTCAACTGAGAACAGATTGATTTCAGGGAAAACAATTCCTTTCAAACAACCCTAAAAATGCTGTCTGTTCACCCCCTACCTGCTGTAAAATTTCCCTACAAAGTTCCTTTCAGCCCTGCCTACCCTTCCTTATAATAATACGTATTTTAGTTTGATCTGAGATGGCAGATCTTATGGTTAGAGCATTCTCCTATTGCAAGTTTCTTTGAATAAAATTTTTTTATTACTTAAATGTATACTTATAATTTTTTTAACATATAGAAACTAAAATTTAAGAGAAAAATTTTGAACCTAAAAATAGTTACTTATTTAGGTAATATGAGAGGAAACTTCACAAAAGGAGGAGCTAAATAAATAGATGATAAGAGATAAGATGTATCTATACATGAGAGAAGAAGAGAAGGCAGAAGAGAGAGACAGAGAGAGATCTCAAGTGCTTAGATTTGTGCAGAAGATTTTAAGGGAATGGAAATATGAATGCTTTTATAAGTACTTGCATAGCTGTCTTTATGTTCTACATTTATTAATTATGGACTCACAACAATTTTATGTAGTATGGATTATTTTATTTTTTACACAAGCAAAATGAGAAATAGAAAATCTAGGTAACTTGTGAAAGGTCATGATTTTGAAATGAGTTGGAATGCGAATCTGCAATGCCTGGTTCACATGACATTCTCCGTACCATTCTATTTGTTGTTGTTCATCTGCTAAGTTGTATGACTTTTTGCAACCCCATGGACTGTAGTCCGCCAGGCTCCTCTGTCCATAGGATTTCCCAGGCAAGATACTGAAGTGGGTTGCCATTTTCTTCCTCAGGAGATCTTCCAAACCCAAGGGATGGAACCCAAGTCTCCTGCATTGGCAGGCAGATTCTCTACCACTGAGAGCTTTACCACTGAGTTTTGATGACTTAAAAAATGCAAGTTTGGATCATCAGAACATGACAACTGATTGTTTCTGAATTAGGACATGTAAAAATAGAAGCTAATGACTCATTGAGTGCCTGAGAAGCATTCTGCAAACTTTGTGTCAAGAAAAGAAAGGAGACTTTGTACTTGGATGCAGCTTTCATCGTAATAGGGAAAAACAATCATCTGGTGTGATTATACCTGTTTTTTTTTTTTTTTTTTTTTTAGTTTTTTTTTGGGGGAGGGTTTNTTAGGGTGACTCCCTCTCTGTCATCCTCACCACCCTCTTCCTCTGCAAGTGAGTTATACAGATTCTCCCTCTGCTTGGAAACACTTTCTCTGGATTTTTTTTTTTTTTTTTTTGTCAGTTCTTTTTGGGAACAGAGTTTTTTTCTTACCACCATTCTAGACTTCTACATGATTGCAAAATTTGTTACAGCAACAATGACAGCATCTCTACAAATTATTAATGAGAATATTTTAATTTGCTAGAGCCAAATTCTTTTGAAATAAAAATAAAAATGCTCTCCATAAAATTGATGCTTATGAAAAATAACAATGTTGACAGGAGCAGATGTTTCTTTCTCATTCTTAATCCCGTTATAAGTCAATTCAACTGCTCCTGACTCCCTAAAATTCCAAAAATAATCAGTGAAAAAAAGTGCTTTGAAAGGCATCCAACTTTGATAAAATCATAATCTCTCTCTTCAGATAAATGTGACTAAGACTGGATCTGAACAACAACTGGCAATCAGTGACACATTCTGTATTTTCATAACTTAAAATGATGTAACCCTTTTTGTAACTAAATTTTAAAAATAGTAATTGAAAACAGCAGACATTTATTCTTTACTATTCTTTTTGTAGGTTTTAGTTTAGGAAGTCAAATTAAAGCGCTAAAAATCAGCTCTTAATGTTTGCAATTCCTTCAATTTACATAAATAGTTACTTTTATCTTTAAGATACTTTTTTTTTAATATTTAAATCAACCTAATTCTGCTCTTGACTAAGCTTCTTTCCTAGTTTAGCATTCTTTTATGTTTCTGAGTTATAATATGAGATCATATCTTGTATCTTATTTAGGTTGATAACACTTAGTTGAAAATCTTAATAGAACTGCAAAATTGGAGAAAACATTACCTATAGCTTAGGAAAGCAACAAAAATCAAATAAGGGATCATACATCAAGAAAGTTAAATTTTATACCCTAAAATATATCATTTCCTCAATCACCTCTTATATGTGCATCTTAAAATTTTTAGAATTATTTTCCATTTTTAAAAATTTGAAAAGCCCTTTATTTATGTTTCATGAAATTTTACCATCTTTGTTCTTATTGTTGTTCAGTTGCCAAGCCATGTCCAGCTGTTCACAATCCCATGGATTGTAGCACACCACGCTTCCCTGTCTCTCACCATCTCCTGGAATTTGCCCAAGACCATGTCCATTAAATTGGTGACACCATCAGTTCTCATTTCTCACTTTCTCATTTTCTTTCTTTCTCTTTCCCCTTTATTAGCCACTTGAAATCTGCACAATTTATGTACTTCCTGACACTTAATATACTTCAGCATGTATTGCTGAAGAACAGGGCATATAATCATGATGCAATTATTTCACCAGAGATTTAATACTGACACTAATATTACCTAATATACAATCCATTTTCAAATTTGTCCCATGTATATTTTATACCTATTTTATTTTTTGTTTGTTTATTGGTCAGTCAATCTGGGGCCCACTGAAAGGTCAAGCATTACATTTACTTGTATAACTAAAATCTCCTTTGATCTTTTATATCTTCAGTATGGTCTTTCATAACATTAATAGTTTGGAAAAATCTGATTTAGTTGGTAGGTTTGCATTACCATCTTTGTCCCCAAAATGTATGAACATGTTTAACTAACTGTACCACTCCACGCCTTAACATGCTAGCCTATACAATTTTTTGTTTTATTCAAAGGGTAAGAGGGAGCTAATATGCATCAGTTGCTTGTGATTTACAATGCAATTTTTTTTCCAAAATTTCATTACTACTTATATGTATGTATATATGATTTACATGTATTATGTACATATGTATTTTTGTATATACATATATATCACATAGCATCACACAAATATATGTATATTTCCCCACAAATATAGTTTTGTTATTTCTTTTAAGGTAAATTATATTATTACTATTTTTATTTTGGAATTAAGTCATGCTTATAGCTACATATATTATTCAAGATCACTTGTAATGTACCAGTTAGGATTTTATTTCAGGATTTTTCCATGGGAGCATGCTGCTTAATTACTGGACAACATATAGGCAACAAGTATATAAAGTATAACTTTTATATAGTAAATCAAGAATTGTCAACTGGAGAGATAAGATACAAAGTGTTATATATTAATAGTTGTTGGGGCAACTGAAAGTTGGGAAGGGGACCAAGCCAAGGGGGTGGGGATGTGTGGGCCAGCTTTTTCTATTAACAAATCTTGTTCATCTAAACTTTATCATCAATCTCTCGAGAAACACTCTATTCAAGAAAGAGTAATTGTGTCCACTCTTTTCCATTTGATAACTGTAATTGTTGTTATAATTGTCTCACTTCTGTAATGCATGTAATTGTATTGAGTAAACTTTTAAAGTTAGAAGTATTTTTACATTTATTGAAAAACCTACATTAAGGTAAAGTGAATGTGAAGTCGCTCAGTCGTGTCCAGCTCTTTGCAACTCCATGGATTCTCGCCTACCAGGCTCCTCAGGTAACAGTCCACGGAGTTTTTTAGGCAAGAGAACTGGAGTGGGTTGCCATTTCCTTCTTCCGGGGATCTTCCTGACCCAGGTGCATTCTTAATATTTCAAAGATAAGAACAATAGCTCTCATTACAAAATGTTAGGTTTTCTAAAACAAAAATAGTACCACTTCTGGTAAATATTATGACATTATTACTTTATATGTTTATTTTATTTTTAAAACAAAGTTGTTTATTTTTGCTCAAAAACATAAAAATCTATTAATTTTTCCATAAAAAATTTTAAGAAATCATATAATTTCCCCACCGTCCATTGTATTTGTGCTCAACAATAACTTGATTACTTGTTGACATTTTAATTCTTGGAAATCTCTGTCAAAATTCTTTGATTGATCTAAGGTCCAGGAATTTCAGGTTTAGCAAGGACAGTCCAATGCTTAAGTATTGCTTGAAAATAACTGGTCTGATACACTTCATAAAGAGAAACTTTTGTTTCCAGTCTTTGTTCAGTAATCTGTCAGTAATTACACTCTTTTCTATGTTCTTCACCATTGTAAGCTCCATCCTGGGTCACTAAAGTCTTTATTCCTGGCCATCAAATGAAACTTCATATTGATGTCCTGCTCCTACTTCATAAGTTAAAAGTGAATGAATATGGAACAAAAAATGCTTCTCTTTAAACTCCCATCTTTATTCCCACATGACTGTGTATGACCACTGCGTTATTGAAATTAACTCATTGGAGGGCTTCCCTGGTGGCTCAACGGTAAAGAATCTGCCTGACAATGCAGGAGACATGGGTTTGATCCCTGGGCCGGGAAGAACCCCTGGAAAAAGAAATGGCAATGCAATCTAGTATTCTTGCTTGGGAAATCCCATGGACAGAGGAGCCTGGAGTGTTCCAGTCCATGGGGTTGCAAAGAGTTGGATACAACATAGCAACTAAACAACAACAATAATGTCA
This sequence comes from Neotragus moschatus, assembly GCA_006410615.1. Lineage (NCBI taxonomy): Eukaryota > Metazoa > Chordata > Mammalia > Artiodactyla > Bovidae > Neotragus > Neotragus moschatus. The sequence continues at coordinate 2,165,130 of SJYA01002524.1, forward strand.
TGGAAATTACACCATTTTGTGCAGACATAATTTGACTGCTTTTTACATCAAGAATAGAGGAAAAACCAAACAAAAGAAATTTAGGGGGGAAAAAAAAGAAAACTTATTTTTCACAAGGAGGTCACTGCATGAATTTATTCATGTCAAATCTTTATCTCTGTTCTTAGTACCACCGTCTCAAAGGAGAATAATTCTTTCAAGATCTAAAATACAATGCCCTCTTTTTCTCGAGTCTTGTGATAGAGGAAGTAGTCTTGCTTTCATCTCCATTTTTTTGTCTTATTAGTGATTACAGAAAATAGGTGAAGACAATGGGTAAGATGGGTCAGAAGAGATAGAGTCAAGCATTTTGAGCCTGATTTACAAACTCTATTACAGAGAAGAGTGGAGCTGGATTTTGCGCTTAATCAGTCTGCCTTAAAAACGTGCCTCTTTAAAGAAAATACATACACTCCCTTCAGGATCAGCCATCCCAGTACCACCTGATTGAAGATAACATCTCAGTCTCACTGCCAAGCTTATGTTTACATGTTCTCAGTTCAGTTCAGTTCAGTCACTCAGTTGTATCCGACTCTTTGCAACCCCATGAATCACAGCACGTGAGGCCTCCTTGTCCATCACCAACTCCTGGAGTTCACTCAGACTCCCGTGTATCAAGTCAGTGATGGCATCCAGCCATTTCATCCTCTGTCGTCCCCTTCTTCTCCTGCCCTCAATCCCTCCCAGCATCAGAGTCTTTTCCAATGAGTCAACTCTTCACATGAGGTGGCCAAAGTACTGGAGTTTCAGTTTAAGCATCATTCCTTCCAAAGAACACCCAGGGCTGATCTCCTTCAGAATGGACTGGTTGGATCTCCTTCCAGTCCAAGGGACTCTCAAGAGTCTTCTCCAGCACCACAGTTCAAAAGCATCAATTCTTTGGCACTCAGCCTTCTTCACAGTCCAACTCTCACATCCATACATAACCACTGGAAGAACCATAGCCTTGACTAAACGGACCTTAGTCGGCAAAGTAATGTTTCTGCTTTTGAATATGCTATCTAGGTTGCCCATAACTTTTCTTCCAAAAGCTAAGCGTCTTTTGATTTCATGGCTGCAATCACCATCTGCAGTGATTTTGGAGCCCCCAAAATAAAGTCTGACCCTGTTTCCACTGTTTCCCCATCTATTTCCCATGAAATGATGGGACCAGATGCCATGATCTTTGTTTTCTGAATGTGGAGCTTTAAGCCAACTTTTTTACTCTTCTCTTTCACTTTNCAGTCCAAGGGACTCTCAAGAGTCTTCTCCAACACCACAGTTCAAAAGCATCAGTTCTTCGGTGCTCAGCTTTCTTCACAGTCCAACTCTCACATCCATACATGACCACAGGAAAAACCACAGCCATGACTAGATGAACCTTTGTTGGCAAAGTAATGTCTCTGCTTTTGAATATGCTGTCTAGGTTGGTCATAACTTTTCTTCCAAGGAGTAAGCGTCTTTTAATTTCATGGCTGCAGTCACCATCTGCAGTGATTTTGGAGCCCCCTGAAAGTAAAATCTGATACTGTTTCAACTGTTTCCCCATCTATTTGCCATGAAGTGATGGGACCGGATGCCATGATATTCATTTTCTGAATGTTGAGCTTTAAGCCAACTTTTTACTCTCCTCCTTCACTTTCATCAAGAGGCTTTTTAGTTCCTTTTCACTTTCTGCCATGAGGGTGGTGTCATCTGCATATTTGAGGTTATTGATTATATTATCTAGCACTGCATTATTCACTAATGTAGCTACTAGCTACATGGAGCTATTGAACACTTGAGATGTGCCTAGTCAAATTGGTATCTGTTTTACATGTGGAATACAACCTGAATTTTGTAGACTTGGTATGGCAAAGAGTGTAAAAGATGTCCCTAAGAATTGTATATATTGTATTATTATTGGTCATGCATTAAAATAACATTTTAGTTATATTAAATATATTATTAAAATTATTTTTACCTGTTTCTTTTTAGCTTTTAAAATATGGTTACTAGAAGATGTAATATTATGTATGTAACTCTTCCTCCAGCTTTTCATGTAGCTGGCTCCTTTTTACTACCCAGATATCAACTTATAGATCTTCTCTGCTTGTACACTGTCTAAAGGAATTCCACCGAAGTCATGCATGTCACCATGTTCTGTTCATTGCACTTTTCACTATCTGAAATCATCTTGTATATTTGTGTATCTGATAATTGTCTACCCTAAGTAAGTAGTAAACATCTTTGGGTAGGAAATTTGTCCACTGGTGAATTAGATTCATAGCTATGTACATGGTGTCTAGAATAATACCTGGCATTTAGTAAGTAGGTGTTCATTTGTTGAGTGAATGATCTCTACTCTTTGATATGGCCCTCTCTGCCTCACAAACCTGATTAACTCAAGACTTAACTTTCAAGACTCACCTCAAGTAGCACTTCCCCTAGGAAGCCTTTCTTGGCTGTTATCTCTCGTCTTTCACACTTAACCCTTAATAATTCTGCAGTATATTTCTATTCTCTAAAAATATACCTGGTTAACCAGCAGACAATAATTTTTCTTTGCAGGTGATCTAATATATGTATATAAAATACAGCTTAGACACTCAGTAAACATTTGTTGAATCAGTAAATGAATTCCTGTCTCCTTTATAAAAACAATATAACAACATTAAACACTTCTTTAAATCATTTATAAAATATCAACACCCTATTAGTAACTGGTTTTTTTTAGCCTACTTTCTTCCTTTTTCTTTCAGTTTAATTATACAAGTAAAACATGGATACGTATATATCACTGAAAAAAAAATTCAGATAATACATAAATAAAGTTAAAAATGAATCCCCTTAATAATCTTACTTTCTTCATCAGGGATAGCTACCTCTGTCTTTTTCTATTAACATAATGTTATATGCAGTATGAAATAGTAATATGTGTATAGTTTCTCAATTCTGCTTTCCAGATACCTTGGAAATATTTTTAAATATTTCTTAATAGTTTATGGAGCTTTTTTTTGAGTTGAGATGTCTTAGAGAAATGGTGCTGTCTACTAAAAAATAACTTCCTTTGATTAGGATTCCTATTACTAGATTCCTTATTTATCCTTGGGCCTAGTGATTTCCATTTTGTCTGTCACTTTAAGATTATGAATTTTCTGTCATCACAGAGTTGAAAAGAGGTAGAGTCTGGATTCAAACCCAGATCTTCTAACATCAAACCCACCTATCTTTCCACTTACTGACTGTCTCACTGAACTTCAGCTTTCTTAACTTTAAAATAGGAATATAATGTCTGTCTTGGCTGTTCTAGGATAACTTAATAACCACCTAAGGAGGTATAGCACATGTGGCCTCAGATATTAACTGAAATGTGTTTAAAGATCACAGAAGTTTCTAGATCCACTAATTTTCAGAGAACCATGTTAGTCTCATAATTCAGTGCTTTGATGTTTTTAGGTAATAGGAATAGAACTAGGAGTTTGCTAGATGCCAGACTCATTTATAACTTAGCTTACCTATATAGGTTTGGGCTTTGAAAACAGTGTCCCCAGTCTGTTTTGTTTCCTTGCTTAATTTCAGATTAAAAACTAGTAAGCTATTACCAGAGTAGAAAGGTTTTGGTTGAAAGAACACTGTTCACTTTACATACAGTGCCACTTTTTCCATATTTAACATGCTGGCTGATTCTTTAGACCCCATCGACTGTAGTCCGCCAGGCTCCTCTGTCCGTGGAATTCTCCAGGCAAGAATGCTGAAATGGGTGGGTATCCATTCCCTTCTCCAGGAGATCTTCCCAACCCAAGGATTGAACCCAGGTCTTATTGCAAGTCTTTACCATCTGAGCCATGAGGGAAGCCCATATTTAATATATCCTTCATGAAATATTGCTTGGGATGATGTCCATAAGTGATTTTTTCTGTTTTCTCTTTTAGCAGCTTTCTTTTGCTTTATTCTTCTTATGAAGCCTAATAGGTACAAAACTCTAAGAACCTTATTTGTTTTAGATTCAGTAGATACCATTACCATCCACATGTCTGGTATTAATTATGCTTCCAATATGGTAGGTGTATAATAGAAGCTTAGGGTAGAATACCAATGACTTGATTTTCTGTGATTCTGAACATTGCTAAAGTGGGCTCCCAGAGTTAGCCAACAGAGAATTAGATGTAATTGCTTGCCTAAAGTGTTAATATCTTCCTGATACAATCCCTGAATACCAATGAAGGCAGATAATTTCAGGGAGACGCACTCCTCATTTAAGAGATGGGAAAGATCAAGTAAGGGTGATAATTAAAAAGAGACCAAAAATATAGCATTTGTAGACCAGGTGCATGTTAATCATTGTTTGAAGAAGTTCATAAGATAAAAATTACTTATTCTAAAAAACAGTATTAAACTATTTTTTAAGTCAGTGAGTCCTTATGTATGTTTCATAGAAACTTCATAGAAATAGTATGGGCTTAAAGGAACACAATTTAGCCCATTGTCCCATTTTAAGAATTATATCCTAAAGATGGAAAAGTGAAAATGTTAGTCACTTAGTCGTGTCTGACTCTGCGAGCCTATGGACTGTAGCCTGCTAAGTTCCACTGTCCATTTAATTTTCCAGGCAGGAATTCTGGAGTGAGTAGCCATTTCCTTCTCCAGGAGTTCTTCCCGACCCAGGGATCAAACCCAGATCTCAAACCCAGGTCTCCCATATTGCAGGAAGATTGTTTACTGTCTGAGCCACCAGTGAAGCCTATATTCTAAAGATAGAATTTGTATTTAAAAGCTAGAAGAAATAACAGAAAATTAGCACATTATTTTTAGTTTTGTTATTAATTCCTTTTTCTGTCTTTTTCTCTGTTGCTCTGATCTTGGAAGTATGACGAATGAATTGTATTACATTGCTGAATTTGCTTTATTCTTTACAAACCTTAGTAGATGAGTTACAGATTTTTTTTTTATGCAACCATGATGCTAATTATTGAAATTGTTACTCAGCTAGACTCTATGTCTGTATATGGAATGAAAGGAACAGGTATGTCAGAACATAACTGACTAAACCTATGTAGTAAGTAAATATTATGTTAAATCTTTTAAATTGATATTTTGTATAGCACCATGTTATAGTACAAATATTAACCCAGTTTACTTTTGATGGAGGAAAGTTTTGTGGAAATAGTTTAAACCTTAAAATGTGTTTATATCCAAATTTGACTTCATTAGAATCAGCTATGGGCCATTTTAAAAACTTGTATTTCTGTTCCCTACCACTGACTTTCCAGGAGAAGAGTGTGGTGTCCTGGCATGTTTAAATAGTAGCTCTTGTCCAGGAATGGGGATGGGGCACTGATTTGCAGTGTTTGCTGATTTCCATGGTGTAAATACAGACTGCCACCATAGCCAATTTCAAGCTACTAAGATGATTCACGTGGAATGTTGGGAGATGATGTATAGTATTTCTATTATATAGATACAATAAACATATATAACCTAAGGGAACAAATAATATCAAATTTTAGTAAAATAATTAGGAAGTGATGAATCTGAGTTTTCATTGCCTTTGTTTTTAATATAACAGATTACAGGTTTATGTAATTTAACTTAAAGTGACTGTGTTTAGCAACCAGTTTGCAAAGTTTTTGAAAATTTATTAATCAGCTCGTAAAGCTGGTACAAACTGTTGCTAACAACACACTGGAGCTCAGAGATATCTATATCTTTTTTTAACCAACTGAGTAGTTCTGATGAAAGCAACCTGACAATCAGGTATTTTTCTGAAATATGGATCTAATCCTAAGGCACAAGAAAGCATTCCACAGTCAGACCCAGAATGTCTTCCAGCCTCATTTCAAAGCATACCCACTCCCCCACATCTTCTGTTTCACCCACACTAGACTTAAGATTACTTGAAGCTTCTCAAAACATGCCTTGCACTTTCCCACCCTCATGCCTTTTCATTAGTTTCTTTTAGCCTTGAATAGCCTTGCCTCATCTGCCTGACTTTTGCAACACTATTTATTTATCCTTCTAGAAATAACTCAAATGCTGCTTCCTCTTATTTCATACTTTTGGAAACAGTCCCATTTCTCCTTGATGTTCTCGTTGATAGTACTTCGCTTATTTTATTTTGAGCTGCAATTATCATCGATAACAAATGGCCGTTTCAACTAAATAGATTATAGATGTTTAAAGGGCAACTTTGAATAATATTGCACTTAACACCTTAATATATAAAATGATTAATAAGAACTTTTTGTTTGTTTGCTTGCTTGGCCGTTCTGTGGCTTATGGATCTTCCTTGACCAGAGATTGAACCCAGGCCCAGGCAGTGAAAGCACCAAGTCCTAATCACTAGACCACCAGGGAATTTCTAGCACTTGTTTATTTTAATAGGAAGGATTATGGATAATGCATGATACAGCCTTTACTTTCTAATCCTTTGTGAAACTAATTGAAATTTAAACTTTTTTTGAATTAGATTACACCTTTTTTTTTTCCTGATGATTGAGGACCATTTAGTAGTAATTATATACCGATGCCTTATAGCCAGAAAACAGAAATAACATCATGATAACTTTAAGACTTTGATCAAAGAAGAGTTTCATTGGAAAATATACAAAGCACTTGGAAGAAAAGTTATGACAACCTAGATAGCATATTAAAAAGCAGAGATATTACTTTGCTGACTAAGGTCTGTCTAGTCAAGGCTATGATTTTTCCAGTAGTTATGTATGGATGTGAGAGTTGGACTGTAAAGAAGGCTGAGCGCCGAAGAATTGATGCTTTTGAACTGTGGTGTTGGAGAAGACTCTTGAGAGTCCCTTGGACTGCAAGGAGATCCAACCAGTCCATTCTGAAGGAGATCGGCCCTGGGATTTCTTTGGAAGGAATGATGTTAAATCTGAAACTCCAGTACTTTGGCCACCTCATGCGAAGGGTTGACTCATTGGAAAAGACTCTGATGCTGGGAGGGATTGGGGGCAGGAGGAGAAGGGGACGACCGAGGATGAGATGGCTGGATGGCATCACTGACTCGATGGACGTGAGTCTGAGTGAACTCTGGGAGTTGGTGATGGACAGGGAAGCCTGGCGTGTTGCGATTCATGGGGTCGCAAAGAGTTGTTCATGGCTGAGCGACTGAACTGAACTGAGTGAAAAAGATGTGTATTATTCTGATTTAGTGCACTTTGTAGTGTTGTCTGTTAGCTTAAAACCCTCATAGCTCAGTTGGTAAAGAATCCACCTGCAATGCAGGAGACCCCGGTTCCATTCCTGGGTTGAGAAGATCCCCTGGACCCACTTCAGTATTCTTGGGCTTCACTGGTGGCTCAGCTGGTAAAGAATCTGGCCGCAGTGAAGGAGATCTGGGTTCAATCCCTGGGTTGGGAAGATCCTCTGGAGAAGGGAAAAGCTACCCACTCCAGTATTCTGGCCTGGAAGATTCCATGAAACTGTATAGTCCATGGGGTTGTGACGAATCAAACATGACTGAGCGACTTTCACTTCATCATTAAATAAAATCCAAAAGGAGCAAAAATATCATGCTTTGCTTTGTGGTTTGAGAGAAATTTGCTTTCATATATGTTCTTAAGGATACATTCCTTATCAATTGTTGCTTTCCAGCATTTTATCTAGAATTAAAATTACCTGTTTTCACAATAACTATTGATAAGATCTAAGTATAGGAAGGAAATGTTCTAAAGTAAAAACAGTCCAAGAATTTCTCACAGTAAAAGCAGCACATCCCTTGTTAATGGTGTTTCATACATTTTTTTTTAAATCTTTGACCCAAAGCTGCCACCTGATGGCACAAATTAAAATGACAACTTTTGTCATATTCTAAACCTCCATCACAGTTACTTGAAATATTATGTTTTCAGCACTGAGCCTCTAAATTCTAAATGCACTTTTGTATAAATTTTGTATATTTGTTGAATGTTTGATAATTATTTTGAATTTCAGATAAATCATATTTATTACTTAACTTTTTTTAGATGGGGATCCTACTAAGGAGATTTACATAAAATCTATGAAGCTGGAGGAAGAATCTTTGTTAATTAGTTTTACTTAATGAATTTTACTCGAATGTAGTAATTTTTTCTTTCCCTTTCCTTTCTTCAGAACAACGTCACTCAGACACCATGGTGTTCTTTTATCTGTGGATCGTCTTCTGTATCATCAGTTCCTGCTATACCCTCATCTGGGATCTGAAGATGGACTGGGGTCTTTTTGATAAGAATGCAGGAGAAAACACCTTCCTCCGGGAAGAGATTGTATACCCCCAAAAAGTATGTACAAAGAATGCTTGTATTTATTTTTAAAAAAGAAAAAAACACGAAAACAGAACACTCAGGTATATTACAATATATACCCAACACCAGCCTACTTAAAATAATTACCAAAAAATGCTAATCCATTCAGTCAGTAAAAATGTACCAGATGTTAACTATATTCTGGGTGCTGAGGAAATAAAGTAAAATTCTGGCTCTCAAGGAGGCTATAATCTGTGTTCTAAATAGATAAGTAAACAGATTGCAATACAATGTAATAAAGACTCGAATAGAGGAATAAATAATTAAATATCATTCATGATTTGTTTTTTAACATGCAGTTCCCTATGCCTCATGAGACTTAGGGAGAAGCCTGGTGGGCTGCAGTTCATGGAGTTGGCTACAGCGCATGGGGTTGTGAAAGAGTCAGGCACGACATAGCGACTATACCATACCTTATGTCTCAAATGCCCTCTTTCCCCTTAGTTTACCGTGCAAATTCTTGTTCCTTCTTTTTATTTTTAATTTATTTTATATTTTTAGCATTCTACATCAAGCTACTTATTTATTTTTAAATTTTATTTATTTTTGGTCATGCTACATAGCATGTGGGATCTTAGTTCTCCGGCCAGAGATCAAACCCATGTCCCCTATATGGAAGCTCAAAGTCTTAACCATTAGACTGCCACGGAAGTCCCTTGTTCCTTCTTTTTAAAAGTTAGTTTGTTTCTTTCTCTAAGAAGCCTTTCTTATTTCTCCAAGCATAATTAGCCAATCGTCCTAGTCCCATTTTACACTATACAAACTTCCAATTATGGCAGTTATCACATTGCATTTTAATTACCTATTTAGGTATCTATATCCCTTACTATCCAGCATAGTCCTAGGCACACAGTAGACAATGTTTGTGGAATGAATGAACGAATGAATGAATACTTGACTGAATGAGCAGTGCTGTTAAAGCACAAAGGAAAAAGGTGTGCCTGACTTTGCTTGGGTACATCAGGAAGGCTTTTCTTGTCATTTATTTCAGTCAGTTTTCTTAAAGTTTCAATTTGATCCAAAAATACATAGATAATTACTTGAGAATCATTTGAGCACTTTATCTAAATTCTGAATGAAAGGATGAGAAGGACTGAATTAAAAAGTCAAAAGACCAAAAGTATCTTTACTCAGATATTGAAAGAAATTAAACAGTGAATTGGGAATCCTTATAAGTAAATTCTAACCCCAGCTCTGTCACTAATGAGCTATATAACTTTAGACAACCAGACTGCAGTGTATTCTATAAAGTAGGGTGTTATACTAGATTATCTCTTGATCTTTTCCCAATCCTAAAATTCTGCCAGTAATATTTTATACTATGTCAGAATGTCATCAGTACTTCAGAACTGCACTTCTAAAAGTGTGTGACTGTGTAACATGTAATTGGTGCTTAAGGAAGGCTGTTTTCAAGTGTGAGAATTGAAAATAAATGATAGACTGAATATGATGAATGCTATGTTAGGGTAACTTCATCTAAACAAATGAAGGCAGAAAAGGAGATGTTCATTGACAGTGATTTTTAAGTCTCATTTGAAAAGAAAATCAAAAAAGTAATATTAAGCACAAGTCAGACAGCAGACATGTGTTCAAGAAAAGATGGGCTTTTGTTCACCAAATGCATGTGCCTTTGCTCCTTGTACTGTTCTTGCCTTACTGAGAGATGTAATGCATTTCTATCTTATTATGATGATTGCTTTGATGAACTATTTATATCTTTACATAAATGTTAATCTGTTCATCCTGTAAGTACTAACTTTTTTATTTCTATATAATAAAATTAGTTAATAGAATCTTCCACTTTCTTTATTATTACATAGTTTTATGACCCATTTTTAGGGTCATAATATGCTTTTGTACATTAGGCTTTACAAATATATAAGAAAAATGTATATAGAAGATCACCATACCCCTCTCAGCTTTAAAAGGGCAAATATTAGAGTTAAATTTATTGTGCTAAAAAAGGGAAGAAGCTATATGTGAAGTTCAGTGGGTCTTCATTTAAAAATTAGGAACACAGCTATATGAACCTTAAAATAAGTTCCTTGGCATTAACAGTACGTACTGTTGAGCACCATACCCAGGTCCAGGAAGCATTTATGTTATCTCCATATTAAAACTTAACTTTTCTGTATCTCTTGACCTCAAGTTAAGTGTATTCCTCCCAAAAGACCATTAATTTTTGGTAACATCAGCTCCCACATCAGTCAACTGTGGATCAGCTTGATTAGCTCTTAAAGACATATAAAATTGCAGCTTTTCATCAAAACACCTAATAATGATTTCACTGCATGTGGATTTATCCAAAAATTACATTAGCGCTGTATTGAATGGCTAGGGGAAGGGACAGAGAGATATGTTCATGTGTTTTTAAAAATCTTCACAAAATTTCTCATAGTAAGCAATGAATAATGTCTAAAATTGATTAATCAAGACATAGCAATATATACACATTTAGAAATGTGGAAGGTAAATGCTCAAAATTTGAAGATGTTTGCCTCTAGAGAACAGGACAAGAAGAGGACTGCTGTTTCTTTTGTTTAATAGCCTTCTAACATGACTGATTGATATTCCTTTGCTGACATTCTTTTAATAAAATAAATGCTATGACTTAATACATAGCAGTTCTAGTTCCCATAAGATGTTGTAGCCTTTAAATACATATTTTAAAGAGATGGATATCCTGATCTGAATAGAAAATCTATGAATTATAGTTCCAGTCAGTTGGCAGTTTGTGTGCTTAAGACTTTGTGTAGCTAAAACTGAAAGAATTAGTTGAGTGCTTGTCTTCCCCATGTGGAAATGGAACATCCCTTAAATTTAGTTGTTTGTGAAATCCAAGCTTTGTGTTATTTTCTGACATCAAAAAAGAAGGAAAAACTTTTTTCAAATGAAGGGTAAGGCAATTTGAGAATAAAAGCGCAAATAACAAAGTTAGTAAATCTCATATTTTCTAATTTGAACTATTGAGCCATTAGTGTATCACATACATTTTAGAATGTCATCTTAGTCAGCTCGAGGATCTCATCTGGTTTGTATTTCTGGGGTCTAGAAGAGAGACTAGTATACAGTATGGGAATGAAGTATTAATATATTTGTTAAAGGATCACTGAAATTCAGTAAAACTTCATTTTGAACATTGTCCTATCAAAGAAAAAAAACTAAATTGGTGAAGTCTTTTAAAATACAGAACTCTTTACTTCTTTTACTCAGGCTTGTCAGTATGATGTGTGACTCTTGCTTACTGGCTAGGTGTGCTTATTTGTAAGAAACACGATGGTCAGTTTACTCAATTTGCTTATTATCCCTCAGGCCTACTATTACAGTGCCATCATAGAGGATGTGATCCTGCGCTTTGCTTGGACTATCCAGATCTCAATTACCTCCATGACTTCGTTGCCTCATTCTGGGGACATCATTGCTACTGTCTTTGCTCCCCTTGAGGTTTTCCGGTAAGCAGACTACTATAAAGTTTATCAGAGATTTTTTTTTTTTTAACCTAAAATGTTACTCAATACTTATAAATTAGATTTTATTAAAAACTTATACCTGAAAAGCTTAAAATTTCCAACTTTTCTCAGACTTCTCATCTGCCTCAGTGTTGGAAAATTCTGACTGAATTACTAAGAGATTGATTCTTACAAAGTTATGCTGATAACTTTTTTAGAAGCTTTTTTTTTAAGAGTTGGACTCTATTTGAATATCCAAATGATTAATGAACATAAAGAAATGTTCTTTACGTGATTAGTCACCAGGGAAATGCAACTTAAACCTATTTTGAGATATAGCTACTCACCTGTAAATGTTAAGGTGAAAACTACAGACACACCAAGTATTGATAAGGATATAGAACAATTGGAATTTATAAACACTGCAAGTTGGAGGAAACTAGTACAGTAGCCACTTTGGAAAACTCTGTCAGTATCTACCAAAGCTGTACATGAACTCCTGGGTATATAGCAAACAGAAATGCTGACCTAAGGCCACCAAGATCCACATACAAGAATGTTCACAATAAAAATATTTGCAGCAGACCACAGTGGAGTCTACCCAAGGGCCTAGCAATATTAGAGCAGACAGATAAATTGTGATATTTACACACATGCAAATCTATTCAGTAATGAGAACAGAAGACTAAATACAAAAACAGGAATGAACCTCAAAAAGCAAAGTACTGAGCAGAAGGAGTTAGCCACAAAAGAATATGTCCCTGTACGAGTTCAAATTTATGAAGTTCAAAAGCAGGCTAAATTTATCTATGGTATTAGAAGTCAAAATAGTATTTGCCCTTGTGGGACAGTGAGTGGAAGTGACACCAAGAGAACCTCCTTGAGTGAGGAGTAAGGTGCAGTAATGTTCTGTTTCTTGAAATGTGTGTTGATTACACAGTGGGTTCAATTTGCTAAAATTCATTATGCTGTGCCTATCAAACTTGTTCACTTTTCTGAATGTGTGTTACACTTAATACGTTTTTAAATTAAAAAAAAAAAATAATTGAGCTCCATTGGAAGGGTTGTGAGTAGAAACAGGGAGGTAAAAAGTCTTAGAAATTAGAATTAAAATCTTTTGAGAATCATATTTTGCAATTTAGCAGCCTGGGTTATTTAGCCCACCTCCTCAGTGGAAACAATCAAAATGCCAGATAAAATGTTTTTTGAATCTTCCTAAAAACATCAGCGATCTGACATGATAGCCCAAACTCTTAAGTGAAGGCAGGTACCCCATGATAAGCAGAACACTAAAGCTGATTTTACGCTAAAGAAATTTGCCAAAACAAAAGACTTTGAGATTCATCTGTGATAGCCAATTCAAATTTGTGTGCACCTAATACATAGCTTGAAAATAGTGAAATGAAAGTTAGCATTGCTAGAAATTAAAAGTAGATAAATTTATAATTTTAGAGGAAAATGTTAGCCTACTTTTCTCAGTATAAACAAGTAACAACTTCCCTGGTGCCTCAGTTGGTATAGACTCCACCTGCCAATGCAGGAGACATGAGTTCTATCCCTGATCCCAGACGCCACGAAGCAACTAAACCTGTGCACTACAACTATTGAGCCTGTGCTCTAGAGCCTGCAGACCACAACTACTGAGCCCACGTGCCACAATTCCTGAAGCCTCTGAACCTTAGAGCCCGTGCTCTGCAACAGGAAAAGCCACAGCAACAAGAAGCCTGCACACCGCAACTAGAGAGTAGCCCCTGCTTGCCACAACTAGAGAAAAGCCCACACAGAAATGAAGACCCAGCACAGACAAAAATAAATAAATAAGATTTTGAGAAAACAAGTGATCAGTTAACCAACTTGACCTAATTGACATATGTAGAGCATTGCGTATAACCTAGCTACTAAATACAAATGCTTTTAAATACACATGGAACATTTATCAAAATTAACCATGTGTTGGGCTATATAAAGGAAGTCTTAACAAATGTTAGAATAAAATCACAAAAAGATACCTGAAAATTCACAAACATTTAGAAATTTAGCAGCATATATATAAATAATCCATGGGTTGAAGTTGAAATTGCAATGGAAATTTTAAAATAATTCTGAATAGAAATGTCATTGAAATTCTCCATCACCACCACCTCCCCCCATTCACTTCTTTCTTTTTCATGTATGCTGCTGTAATTTTTTTTCTAGTAAAAAAAAAAAAAAAGAGCTCAATTACTCTTTTTATTCTTGATTTTTTCTTTTTATTCTTGATTTTTTCTTTTTAAAAAATTATTTGGTTTATAAATCAGATGTTATATCACCCATTTAAAGCAGAAGCAAAAAAAGACCCTTTGAATCTTTTTTCTTCCTGCAACTACTGCCCATTTTTGTGCTCTCTTTTACAGCAAAACTCTTCAAGAGATAACTTTACTGGCTATCTCTGCTCTCTGACTCCTTCTCCATTCTCCCTTTAATTCATCTTGTCCTTTTCCCCAGTACTCAAACTAAATTGCTTTTGTTAATAATTAATAACAACAGCAAACACTAATGTGTTGTCTTTGATGTACCTGGCACTGTTCCAAGTACTTTACGTGTACTAACTTAGTGAATCCTTACAACAGTCTTGTCAGGTAAGTACTGTTGCTGTCTCATTTACTGATGAAACATAAATTAAGTAAATCATTCAAGGCTGTTACACTTAGTAAGTAGCAGATCCCTGATCTGAATCTAGACAGTTTCCCATAATCTGTGCTCTTAGATCATACTGCCTTTTTATCCTTTATCTAAATCCAGTGGTTCTTTTATCTGACTTTACCTCTCAGCAGAGATCTTCATTTGATTTCTCAGAAACTGCTCTCTTCTGTCTCGTGGTCTGTTCCATCTCGATTTGTTTACTGGTTCTTTTTCCTCTTCCCAAATTGTAAATGTTGGCGTGCTCTAGGGTTTGATCCTCTTTACTCCTCTCCTCCACTTATTCCTAAGCCCATGACTTGAAATTCTGTTCTTATGCTGTCTATAGTCCTAGTCTCTCCCTTGAACTGCAAACTCATATCCATCTAGCTGAATTTTCCTCTTGGGTATCTAATGGCAATAGAAACAACTCAGATCTCTAGTAAATGGTGTCACCATTCACTGAAAACAAAAACCTGAGACCACCCACATCCCATGTCCAGTAAGCCTCATCTTCATAAATAAATCCTGTCTGTCTGCTTCTTATCACCTCTGTTATCTCCACTTGAATCTAAGTCTCTATCATCTCTTTCCTGGACTACTACAGCATCTTTTAATTGGTCTCCCTTCGACTGTCTTTGATCTCTTCACAGTACAGCAGATAGATTGAGCTTAAATCACATTATTCTCCAGCTCAGAACTCCTTGTTTTCTGTCACACTGTAAGTCTAGATTCTGTACTGTAGCTTTTAAGGCTGTCTGTGGATGAGGCCCTTGTCTACCTTTCCATCTTCATCTCCTGCCATTTTAACCTTCCTGTTCCATTCCAGCCCCACTGACATTGCTGCTGTTTTAACACACCGAAGTCCTCTCCAGTGTGAGACCTTTTGTACTTGCTGTTTCCTCTGCCTCTTTTGTACTTGTTGTTTCCTCTGCCTTGGACACTTTTCTTTAGAATTTTACCTGACTTGCTTCCTTACATCACTAGCAGATTTCTGCTAGATGTCATCTCTTCAAAGAAGCATGTTCTGTACCCTTGCCCTACTCTACTTTCTTCAGAGCACATACTGTTAACTAATTGTTTATTTGCCTGATATCTGTCTCTGTTATTAGAAATTACACTTATACAGGCATAGGCTTTGTCTCTGTCATACTGTGGCTTTTCCTGTCATACTGTAGGTATTCAATAAATATTTGTTCAATAAAGTGAAAGAATGAGTACTCTGAACCTGTGTTCCATGAGTCCCTTTCCTTTGCCTGTTCCATTTTTGTCCCATTCCCCCCAGCACACACACCACCTTTTTCTATTTTAATATGCTAGTCCTTAATTCCTTTGTGTGTGTGTGTGTGTGTGTGTGTGTTTATTTCCATGAGTGGAAAGTTGAAGTACTTGGAGGTCTACAGGTGGTAGTAGTCGTATATTCAAATTTTATAAGTAATTCCCCTACTCCTACCCCATTTTGCTAAGGCGATTTGTGTGGAACTTCTTCCGCCTGGAGAATGAACATCTGAATAACTGTGGTGAATTCCGTGCTGTGCGGGACATCTCTGTGGCCCCTCTGAATGCCGATGATCAGACGCTCCTAGAGCAGATGATGGACCAGGAAGATGGGGTACGGAACCGCCAGAAGAATCGGCCGTGGAAGTACAGCCAGAGCGTATCCCTGCGCCGGCCTCGCCTTGCTTCTCAGTATGTATGGCTGCCACTTCCGTGAGATGAATTCCCTTCAGGTTTTAGTACTGGGTAACATTTAAGTTTGGAGAAGGAAATAGTATCTTGCCTTGAGAAATCCGATGGACAGAGGAGCCTGGCAAGCTACAGTCCATGGGGTCGCAAAAGAGTCTGGACGTGACTTAGCGGCTAAACAACAACATTTAAGTTAAGAAGCAGTCATGTTGAACCTGATGAAATTGCTGATGTTCAGTCATTTTTCACAACCTACGTATAGAATATCTTATTAGACACATAGTGTAAAATATCATTAGTATGTTAATTAATGCATTAATTAATACCTGCTGATTTGGCATTAAAAGTACACTGGGGAAAACTTATTGGAGACTATTTTATTTGACTCTTAAGTGTACCTTCTATAAAAATCATTTTCAAGTTAGAAATTTTAAGAACCCTGGTTCTGCCACTTGACATCTGTGTCATCTTGGCCAAATCACAATTTCTCTATATTATTGCTCATCTGGAAATTGGGATTAGTATGGTCCCTGCTCAGAGGGTGGCTAGGTAGATTATTTGTTATGACTTGGAATTTATACCAGTTTCCTCACAGAAAGAGCTCAATAAGTATAAGCTATTATTATTTTTACTTTCTTAGTAAATACCTACAGCAATATTTTTATCGGTCATTGACTTTGTATATTCCTAAAAATTGTTTGGAGGATAGCTGTACCCTCTAAGTGGCCACATTTGAAATTTAGAGACAGTAGATATCACAAAGGATTGGAATAAAAGAGGGGACAGGGCAGTTTTCTGAAGGATAAGGGTGTGTTTGGATAGGCTAGAGGCACAATAAAGACATAAAGGTGGAGATGAGGGGATGGAAAGAAAAGCCATGTGACTAGAGCTTGTAACAAATAAAAAAAAATTAGCTGAATGAAGTATGATTGTAAAAGGCTGAAAGCTTTATTTTGTAGAAGTCACAGAGAATTTTTTCATAGAATGTTATGAAAGTAATATATTCATAAGTTTCAGTGGCACTGTGCAACATACATTGGGAAAGGGAAAACTGAAGGCCGGATCAACTAAAAGACCATTGCATTATTCTTCAGTATGGAACATTAAAGACTGGGGTTAGGGCGTTTACAGTAGGACAAAAAAGAAAACAAGGAAGCATTTTAAAGAAAGTTTAAAAAAAAAATTAGAGATGGTAATAACCCACAGGGAGCAGAGGAGAAATTGCCTGAGCTTCAGAATTTGTGAGTTCTCTGAAGAAGAGAAAGTAGAGAAAAGCAGAGCAAGGAACTGTCTTGGGGAACAAGCACAAGCAAGAGAAAAAAAAAAGAACAAAAGGGGTAGGAAAGGAATGGTCAGGGAGGTCAGTAGGAAGAACGTCAAAACAAAGCATGATGCTATTACATACAGCAGGAAGCAGAGTTTGAAGAAGCAAGAGAAGGGGACGTGGATGCTGGTAGAGTTAGCAAGGTAGGGTCCACAAGGGACCGAAAGGCAGTACAATAGATGGTCATCCCACTGAGCCCTAAATTTGAAAGTTGAATCCTCGCTAGTCACCAGCAGAGGGCAGTCCAGACATACACTTTTTCTGCTTCAAAAACAAGGAAGCAGGAGATCTTTATGTTCAGTCTCAGATGTTCAGTGGAAAAACACCAGCATGTTAGATTGCCTCCAGGGGAAGACATTTAGGACAATGGAGCAGGTTTTTATGCAAAGGAAGAGAGCAGCGAGTCTAAAAGAAGATCTGAGGCTGAATGCTAACTTTGAGACTCTTGCAACTGTTTAACACATCCTTAACATTTTTAATGTCTATTTCTGCCTCTGTCGAGTAATAATAATACCTACGTTACCTCATGGAGCTCATGAGTTGCAGAATATTTTGACTTTATCTAATACTCCATTGTTCATCCTGTGCAAGAATCTCTTTTATGGAATCCTGACTAGCTGATTATCTTATTTTGATTGACAGTCATCAGTGATAATGAAGTTTATAACTATACAAGGCACCTGATTTTATTGTTGGCTAGTTACTGTGGTAGATAGCTTATTGTGAAATATGCTTTAGTATAACTTCAACCAGTTGATCCTGGGTGGTCTTTCTAACATGACTTAGTATTCTCTCTTATGTGTGCTGTGCGAAGTCACGCAGTCGTATCCGACTCTTTGTGACCCTGTAGACTATAGCCCACCAGGCTCCTGTGTCCATGGGGATTCTCCAAGCAAGAATACTGGTGTGAGTTGCCATGCCCTCTTCCAGGGGATCTTCTGAAACCAGGGATTGAACCCAGGTTTCCCACATTGCAGGCGGATTCTTTACCGTCTGGGCCACCAGGGAAGCCCCTCTTCTGTGCATACTTCATCAGCTGTTTGAAGACAGCTGTCATGTCTCTCCTTTAGTCTTAATCTGCTGGCCAGCTCTCCTTGTTTTTCATGTGTTCCTCAAATGGTTTTTCTGTCATCCTCATCTTAATTCTTTGCATTTGTTTAATGCTTTATTGATGCTTTTTATACCCATTCTCTCACTTGATATTCATACTATGTCCATGAAATGAAAGCAGTATTATGTAAAAAGGTATCATTATTCCTGCTTTACAGAGATGAAAATTGGCATCTCGGAGAGGTTGAAAAAATACATCATAAAAGCCAAACCCCTCCATTGCACATTACACATGACCTACCATTGTTGTTTCCTTCCTCTGGTTACAACCTAGTTTCTTAGTATTTTTCCAGTAATATCTGAAATTGAATACAAAGCTCTATGAGCAGTCTATCTAGTGTAGTATTCAGTGTCCATGACTGGTTATGATGTATTTTTAATGGTAGTAAGATTGAAAATATACCTAATACTTTGGATGTGTTTGTATTTTAGTAATGGACTAAGTATTTTTTTTTCTTTCATTACCGCTAGATCCAAGGCTCGTGACACTAAGGTATTGATAGAAGACACAGATGATGAAGCTAACACTTGAATCCTCTGAAGTCTAGATTAACGTCCTTGGTTTTCCTACTCTACAATTCTTTCCTCGACCAACGCAACCTCTAGTACCTTTCCAGCTGAAAACAGGAGAAGACATTAACACATTTTCCGAGCTCTTCCAGATCGGATCCTATGGACTCCAAACAAGCTCACTGTGTTTCTTTTCTTTTCTTCTCGTTTAATTTTCATTTTCTATTTTTAAAACAAATATTTACTTCATTTTGCCAATCAGAGGACATTTTAAGGAACAAAAACACAGTATCTTCTGGATTGTTTACAATCACAATGTCACAGATACCTACCAGGATGAAGAACAGGCATTGTAAGGACCCTCTGATGGGACGGTACCGAGATACCTCGGCCTCCGCTTGGCCCGGTTTTGACTGGTTGAAACCGGACATTGATTTTTAAATTTTTTGTCAGTTTATGTGGAGAATTTTTTCCTTTCCTTCATACCCAGCGCAAAAGCACTGGCCGCACTTGCAGGGAAAGTGCAACTTAGAGCAGTACCTTCATTCACGAAGCTACTTTTTAATTTGATGTAACTTTTCTTATTTTGGGGAGGGTTGCTGGGTGGGTGGGAAATATGATGTATTTGTTACATATGGTTTTCTCATTATTTATGAAACTTAACCATAAAAGAATGATATAACTCCTGTACAGTGAAGGTGGTAGCAGTGAAGACAGGGGAGACTAATGTTGGACAGTGTCTGAGGGTTTGGTCCACAATACCTCTTCCATGAGACAACTTGCACCTGTTTGACTTTTCCTTCCTTCTTTTTTAATTTTAAGCCAAAGTTTTATTACTGATGTTTTGAGTTGCTGCTGCTTCAGAATCCTGAGCGTGTCTCCTGCAACAAAGCCTTCACACACGGCCACACAACCAGTTGAAATTTATTGAAGAGGCCTGATACATTTTTTTAAGGAACAGATGTGGAATGCATTTGCCCATATTCCAACCGTAACTGAAATAATGCCTTATAAAGCTCCACCATGTAGGGTAATTGAAGTACAGCCTTTACCAACTTGGGATTAGAAGGCACAGCTATTTCATAGACTCTCTACACCCTCATTGGATAGTTTTCCTTCTGGGCCCACTTACTTTAGCCAGAAGTTGATCAAATTAAAAGTCTGTCTTGGGGAAACCATGCTTTTGAGAGCATAGAACAAGTTACCTTTCTTCTCTCACTTGACAGTGATGAAACAGAGATTAGCAGCCATTTTTCCCAGCAGTTTTAAAGGGTGAACATTAGATTTCATGCCTTCCTATGACAGAAAACCTGCTTTTAAAATTGGGGGTGGGGGCTAAACTTGGTTATACACAAAAAGCATATTTCTTAGAAATTTCAGACTATAATGATCTGTACACAATGCTCATTTTCACTTTTGTCTAATTTCTTTCCTGTTTCCTAAGTCATCAGATAAGCCCAAAAACCATAAAGGGTTTTTCTCCCTTGAGTGTGATTGGCATTAAATTTAGCATTATCTTTTATTTAGTATTAAAGCATATGATTACTGCCCCTTAGTATACACTTTTGTCATTAGCTCTTATGCCACGCACCACGTCTTCACTCATCCTGGTCATAATTCCAGGAGATTCATTAAAATTCTTGTTACTACCAAAATTCTACCAATTAACTGACATTTTCTTTTTAAAGGAGTTTTTTTCATCTTTATTCTGTCAAGCTTCCAAAATTTGATCCCTTCCTGAACTGAGACTTTTTTTCCCTGAAAAATCACTAAGCTCTGTGGCCTTCACTGCTTTTTTTGTTTTTGCCAAGCATATTCCTTGGCCCAAAACTGAGGGAGAGAAACTTAATTTTTTTTTTTTTTTAGTTTAAATAAAATGGATCACTTCTAATAATCAGTGGTAACAATTTAGTGACCCTTAATAGATTAAAGGTTGCATTATTTATACTTGGGATTTTTTTTTTTCTAACCTGGTTTTGTACATTAAAACTATATCACTGGTCTGTCCAGAAGGAGTAGTAATTATTACTGAGTTACATAGAAAAGCCCAGTGAACCACTCATTTCTTACACAAATAAATTTGGTGGTACTAATGTGTATCCAGAGCAATTTGACTTGTCAACTTCATTCTCTGTTAGTAAACCTATATAATGACACACTTAAAATCTTACAGTTGACTTCTGGCATTTTAATTCCCCAATGTTTTTACTTTAGTGTATCCTATGACCGGTTTGGTCTTTTTTCAGCTATTACGATTCTCGACCCTGATCAGTATCATTTTTTCAAGATAATGCATTGTTCGAATATATTCTTTTTCTGCTGTTGGTCCTGTCAGAATAGTTTGTTCAGGAATGATAAGGCTTAGGTAACTTTCAGCTCACATTAACAGATGCTTAAACATGTTTTTAAACACAACAGCTTTATGTTCCTCCTGAAGCTCTAAAGAGAAAAGAAGGCTTTTCCTTATCAAGAGGAAACAGTTTGGAAGAAAGAATATATAATTTTTTCCTCCAGAAAAGGCAATGTGCATTTTTCTCACCTAACTTGTATATGCTCTAGTTGTGACTGCTGTGTCCTACCTAAAATTTTACTGGAGCGTCTTGTACACTGAAACTCTAAATAGAACTCCTAGGAAATGAACATCAGAGTTATTTTAAAGGAGCAGCAGTCTAACCAAAGGAAAAATGTTATCTGATTTTAGGTTTAGGAAGTCTAGTTTTATTTTATTTGAGAATCACTCAATTGATGGTATCAGTTAAAATACCCCCAAATGAATGAAAAAGAAGTATTTTTAAAAGGTAAAATTTCTTTTTCATTTTGTGATAATATGGAAAACATTGATGTGTGTAGAGAAAGTAAAAGACAAAAGTGGCTTATTTTCTATGCACAGATATGCACCTCTAATTAAGGCTGCCTATACCATTAAAATGGAGTAATTGAGAATTTCATACCATACAGAGAGACATTAAAATGGTCACACATTGTCATCATTAATTAGGTTATAATAGTTATTTTTAAGATTGGAAAGAGGTTGGAAACCTATGTGCAACTTTCTTTTCCAGCATCAGCCCTTTCTCTCCTTAAAAAAGCTGCTTCATTTCAGATACAGAAGCAGTGTTGTGGGAGGAGAATGCCAGTCACCCCAGCAGTAGCATGTGTGAGCCCTTAGAGAAGGAGAACGGAGCCCAGCCGCTCGGGTTTGTGACATCCCAGTATTCCAACATGAGAGTTTGAAGATTTTAACTGAGATGTCGCTAGAAGTAACTTGTCAGTACATGATATCCTTCTACCATGGTTTGACCAAAGTATATTCATGATAACTAGAGAAAGCAATTCATGCTTTCTTAACTAAGGCAAGTTAAGAATAGGAGAAAATAGCCTATTATTGAGTGTACAGGCATTGATTAATAGACATTTAGTTGAAGAGAAATAAGGTAATTGTGGAGGTAGCAGAGAAGAGCAAGAGGAATTTGGACCTTGGCAGCAGAAGCCGGGCAGTGAGGAAAATAGGTGAGCTTGACCACATGGAGGTGATGCTGCCTTTTGCGATCTTTCCTTTGGGTGGTTATACTGCTGGTAGACACCTGCCTGTTTTGCTACCCTCTTTCTCCACTACTTTCCTTTACTTGGGAAATCGTTCTTTATGCCCAAATGCAATTTTCTTAGCAATGACTAGAAAAAATTTTTAGTCTAAGGAAAGTAATTTAGAAAATAACTATCCATGGTGTTATTTTATTCAAATATTTAGGATTCTCTGATGTAATTGCACTTTATTTGGTAAATGAATTTCAGATTATTTTCTGTAATAGTTTGCATGAAATTTTTTAGCTCTTAAGAAATAAGAGCTGTACAGCATATTGAAATTTTAAAAATTAAGGTGGCTTCTCAGACTGAAAAAAGTTACATTGAATCTAAGGCTTTCTCAACTACAAAATCACCGAACTTTTAGCACATCTAATTTTAAAAGCCAATAATAGATATGATCTATATCACTAAGTTAAGACAATAAAAGTTCTAGTAGAACTTCAGGAAAAGTTATGAGAAGTAAATCAAATTTTTGAGCTTAATTCATTCCTTTTTATGATGCATTTGGCTTATTTCTTGCTTTTGATGATTAGCTGAAGCAAGGAAAGGTTAAAGAGATTTTACGAATTGCTTAAACACACATTTCTGCATTTCAGGTATCTTGATAGCAAATCTTAAAAGCTAACTTTTTGCATTATATTTTCAGTATATACAATGTCAGCACAGTGGTAATGTAGGCTAGATTTTATTATATTAGATCATAAGAAATTTGTGCTGATTAACGCTACAAACCAGTAATTTACCCAGCATTAAGCCAGACCACTCACCAAATATGAAGATGTCAAAGAAGTTCAGAGCTTAATTTAAATGATATGAGAAGTTTGCCTGGGAATTGAGAGGAGCCTACTAATTGGAATGGTTCTTCATGCCTTTCTAATATGAATTGGCAAAACTGTGATATTGAGTTGCCCCTTTAAAAACAGCCTTCCAGAATGTATTTGCTTGCTTACTGTGGAGTATAATGGTTATCACATTGGCCTAACACTTTCAACACACTTACTACAGAAGAGGAAGTCAAAAGGACAAGATGAGTTTCCCTGAAGAGAAGCAAATCATTATACTGCTTTTCATCTAAAGTATGTTTCCTTATACCAGACCTTTAGTTTATTTTATTGCTAAAGCAAAGCCACCTTCAGTTTTTTGTGTGTTTTGTTTTATGCCATCAACCTAAGGAGGACAATCAAATAACCAACTGTTTGCCTTGGATTCAGTGTGTCTGCTAATTACACCATCTCATCTTATATACCTTCAGACCAGTTACTTGACTAAACGTCCACCATATTACCTTAGTTCTTCCTATGCCCTTTCCTCTGTATCACCACAAAACAGAGGAAAGACAACTACCAGAAAGATGTGAACTTCTAAGAAAGAGCAAGGATTTCATCTCACTCTCCTTTTATCATTATCTCTGAAGTCCCTCCCTACTATTCCCTGATGATCCATGCTGCAACACCAGCATGGTGGAAATAAGGAGAAAGATTGTGAGGAATCCCGAAAGAGTAACTGATTGTGACGTTGTTATTCTTTTGAACTATAAAGTAAAATTGTGAGCCACTCACACTTGCAGAAAGAGCAGAACTCAAGCTTTATCACATTGTGAAGATTAATAACTGTTTTCCAGATTAGCACAGAAGCTTGTATCAGTGAAGAGTATTTAGGAGGGCAGTAGGGTGTAAAATGTACCTGTCTTTTTGAACCCTCTCCCTCTTGCTTGTGTTTCCTTCACCCCACCCCACCCCGCCACATTGTGTTGGTCAGGTGATACTGTCCTATGAAACTCAGCTATAGTTGTCAACAGTAACCATGGAATGTGATTAATCCTCTGTGGTGCTTCTTTTTCTCTGTTGCTTTCTTTCTTACTCCCTCCACTCTGGTAAATGGAAAAGGTGATGTCAAAGAATTGATGCTTGCTTGGACTCATGTTGTATCTGTGACTATGCTATTAGCTGTCTCCTTTTTCCTTCTTACATGGGTAGAATTCTTAAGAAGTGTGGCGTTCCCTTGAAAGTAGGTTTAATGCACAATGTGGTACTGTTTTATAGTTTCTAGATGGTTGTATAAAGCGAAAAGTTAATGTGGTTATGTGTTTTTAAAAGAAAATAAGTGATTGGTTAAAAAAAATGTTCTTTTTTCATTATTACAAGCTTTCTCTGTTTTCCAACAGTTTACTGACTCCTTTGTCACTGGTGAATGGTTTGTGTGACTGTGTGTTTTTCTCTCTGGGTTTCTTGGATCCTGAACATGACTACTAACTTGTTAAGAGTTTAGGGCAAACAGACTTCACAGGTGAACATTTTTTAACTCTTTTACTAAATTGAAAAATAAAATAGCATTTTTTCTTTAGGTAATACATGAAGTGTGACCCCATGGGATTGATGGAGCCAATCTTTTTTAGTTAAATCCTGAACAGCTGGACACCTGTTATTATTCCATACCCAGACACCGTGGGAACATAGGATTTTCTGTGAAATTCCTGGATTATTACTCCTATCTATCTAGAGAAAGTTATCAAATTAACTGACCCCAGGATAAATATACTCGAAAAGAGAAAAATATTTTATTGACTAAACCAGAATATGATAACATGCAGTTACCACATTAAAGTCAGGATAAGCTGTGGACTCATTGGATCCTCAGCACCTCTTTCTATAATCTGATGATGATAATACATGCTCAACATTTGTATGCCTATAGGTACATACACTATAGTGTTTTACATTTTTAATTTTAGTCAAGTCTTCTGTAGCCCTTCGATAATGAAATATCAAAGATAGACTAGAAACTTGTTTGTCAAAGATTGTTCCTGTCAGCTATTGAATTCAGACTTTTTTTTGCCTGCAGTTCCATAGATTCTTTAGAAATCTTTAAGCCCACCCCTGGCAGCCTTTGTCAAAAAACTTGCTGGGTAGGTTGTTTGCCCTGCTGCCAGCTCTTGGTCAGTGACCATGAGGATATATGCTGATTTCCTTCCATGCAATGCCCCAATCTTAGTCTAGTCTGGAGTTCCAGCAGTAATACAAATCGGGGGAGGAGAGACGTCCTTTTTCCAAAGGTGTTTTGTCACTGGGAAGTCCTACAAAATCATATTTACTGAAATGTGTCAAGTACCTAGATGATAGTAGAGGCCTAATAAATATTTGTTAAAGTGAAAGGTAACTTCTAGAGATTATTAGTAGATAAGCTATTGAGCAAATTTAGGAGGTAGCTGACTCCCCCCCCCCAGTCGATTGCTACAGAGGTGGTGCCTCTTAGGAACGCTTGCTTACTGACAAACTGGTCAGTCATCCTGTGTTGAATCAAGTTGTGTGAAAACTTGGTCCTGGTGCTCCCTCCCTGATCATTAGCAGCTGCTGCTTCATCCCGTGAACTTTTTATTCTACTCCACAGAGAACAGATTAGGTCCCCCAAGGGCAGAGTAGTCACTGCTGACCCTCACTGCCCAGCACAGGCAAGGACCATCTCACCAGTGACATCATGTAGTGTTAGCCCCGTTTATAGAGGAGAAAGTGCTCGGTGCCTGGCTGTGGACACTGCAGTAACTACTGACCCTGCAATTAAGACGCAGATCCGACTGGTGGGGTAGCCCACATTCTCCCTGTTCCTTAGGAGAAAAAACCCTATTTCTTTCTTAGCAGGAACTAGGAAGCGGCTTCTTTCCAAAGCTATGCCTGACCAGAACATAACCATTTTAAAGAAAATCAAAGAACACCTTCTTCCCACAAAACACACATAAACTATAGGTTCCTCAGCAAGCTGGTTTCTCTGTTGGTGAGAATTTACCCCCTGCCTCCTCAGGGATGACAGTTCTTGGAACTCTTAAATAGTAACAAATGAGCTCCTTAATCAAACTGCTTTTCACAGGAGTCTTCTCCCTTAAGGCAGTCACGTTCCTTCCCTCTCTTCCCTGCAGTTTTTAAAAGTTTCATCCATGGAGAATCGGGATGGTATACTGGAGAAGCCATGAACTTGAGATGGATCAGGCATTGAAGATGTGGAGAGGAGAAAAGAGCTATAGAGAAATGAGATTGGATGGCTATTGCTAAGTACCATTGATATCTACAGAAGAAGCAAGAATGGCTGAGGACAAGTACTAGGCAATTGAAAGCCAGATGTAGAGTCAGGGCCTCTTTGTTGCCATACAAAGAAGCTCTCATCTCCTACTGTGGGAGGGAAGAGGAAGGACAAAGGACTTAACAGAATAGTAGACCTTCAAAGACAGTTAAACAACCAACCAAGGCAGGTTATGCTAGATCAGGACCCCCTGTTGGGAAAGCCTGACGCATCAGATGCAACATCTGGTTGGAATTCTTCAAACCCCTGAGAACACTCTAAACCTGTAGACATAACACCCATAATCCTCACTAGCCCTCCCACCCCTGTTCCATATTTTGTAGGAGCTGGGGGATATCCTGAGGGTTCTTGAAGAAAGGGGCCAGAATATAAGATTGAATAGACAAATATGTTTGACTTGGAAGTGCTTCACAAGATACAGAATTTAACTCTCTAGCAAGGATTCCAGGAGTTGGTAAAAACTGGCTACTAGGATAGCTCCTAGTAGCTTTTTCATTGAAAAAGCGATTGTTTATGTTCACCAGTTAAAATTCCAGAATTGCTACAGCAAACAGTGAAGGCAGGGTCCACAAAGCTAGGGAAGTGGGCTTTCTGGGTACACTATGGCTGGAAGGCCAAGAGGACTTACCATGAACAAAGGTCATGGAGAATATACTGGTCAGAGGTACACCAGCATCACTAAAAGTTCAGAGGTGACCCTTCTATGAAGACACCATTCCAGAACTGTGAACACTGACAGCAATAGCATTGGGATGGTAGGACTTTGTAAACACAGAGGCCAGGAGGCAGCACAAATCCACCTACAGCTGGTCAAGATGCCTATTGCTGTTCCTCAGTCACTAAGTCACATCCAACTCTTTGTGACCCCATGGACACCAGGCTTCCCTGTCTTTCACTATCTCCCGGAGTCTGCTCAAACTCATGTCCATTGAGTCAGTGATACCATCCACCCGTCTCATCCTCTGTTGTCCCCTTCTGCCCTCAGTCTTTCCCAGCATCAAGGTCTTTTCCAGTGAGTTGGTTCTTTGTATCAAGTGGCCAACATATTGGAGCTTCAGCATCAGTCCCTCCAATGAATATTCAGGGTTGATTTCCTTTAGGATTGACTGGTTTGATCTCCTTGCTATCCAAGGGACTCTCAAGAGTCTTCTCCAACACCACAGTTTGAAGACATCAATTCTTCAGCTCTCAGCCTTCATGGTCCAACTCTCACGTCTGTACCAGACTACTGGAAAAAAACCATAGCTTTAACTAGACAGACCTTTGTCAGCAAAGTGATCTCTCTGTTTTTTAATATGCTGTCTAGGTTGGTCACAGCTTTTCTTCCAAGGAGCAAGCATCTTTTAACTTCATGGCTGCAGTTACCATCTGCAATGATTTTGGAGCCCAAGAAAATAAAGTCTCTCACTATTTCTACTTTTTCCCCATCTATTTGCCATGATGTGAAGGGATTGGATGTCATGATCTTAGTTTTTTGAATGTTGAGTTTCAAACTAGCTTCTTCACTTTCCTCTTTCACTTTCATCAAGAGGCTATTTAGTTCTTCTTTGCTTTCTGCCAAAAGGGTGGTGTCATCTCTATATCTGAAGTTACTGATATTTCTCCTGGCAATCTTGATTCCAGCTTGTGCTTCATCCAGCCCAGCACCTCTCATAATGTACTCTACATATATAAATAAATAGGGTGACAATATACAGTCTTGATGTACTCCTTTCCCAGTTTTGAACCAGTCCATTTCTCCATGTCTGGTTCTAACTTTTGCTTCTTGACCTACACACAAGTTTCTCAGAGACTGGTAAAGTGGTCTGGTTTTCTCATCTTCTTAACAATTTTCCACAGTTTGTTGTGATCAGCACAGTCAAAAACTTTAGGATAGCTAATGAAGCAGAAGTAAATGGTTTTCTACTTGCTTTTTCTATGATCCAGCAGATGTTGATAATTTGATCCCTGTTTCCTCTGCCTTTTCTAAATCCACCTGGTATATCTGCAAGTTTTTGGTTCGTGTATTATTGAAGCCTAGGTTGAAGGATTTTGAGCATGTCCTTGCTAGCATGTAAAATGAGTGCAATTATGTGGTAATCTGAACATTCTTTGGCATTGTCCTTCTTTGGGACTGAAATGAAAACTGACCTTTTTCAGTGCTGAGTTTCCCAAATTTGCTGGCATATTGAGTGCAGCACTTTAACAGCATCATCTTTTAGGATTTGAAATAGCCCAACTGGAATTCCATCACCCTCACTAGCTTTATTTATAGTAATGCTTCCTAAAGTCCACTTGACTTCACACTCCAGGATGTCTGGCTCTAGCTGAGTGATCACACCATCATGTTTATCCAGGTCATTAAGATCTTTTCTGTATAGTTCTGTGTATTCCTGCCACCTCTTCTTAATCTCTTCTATTTCTGTTAGGTCCTTGCTGTTTCTGTCCTTTATTGTGCCATCTTTGCATGAAACATTGCCTTGGTATCTCTAATTTTCTTGAAAATATCTCATCTTTCCTATTCTATTGTTTTCTTCTATGTATTTGCATTGATCACTGAGGAAAGACCTTCTTATCTCTCCTTGCTATTCTTTGGAACTCTGCACTCAGTTGAGTATATCTTTCCTTTTTTCCTTTGCCTTTTGCTTCTCTTCTTTTCTCCGCTATTTGTAAGGCCTCCCCAGACAGCCATTTTGCCTTCTTGCATGTCTTTTACTTTGGGATGGTTTTGGTCACCATCTCCTGTATGAGATTACAAACCTCTGTCCATAGTTCTTCAGGCACTCTATCAGATCTAATTCCTTGAATCTATTTGTCACTTCTGCATAATCATAAGGGATTTGATTTAGGTCATATCTGAATGGCCTAATGGCTTTCCCTACTTTCTTCAATTTAAGTCTGAATTTTGCAATAAGGAGTTCATGATCTGAGCTCCAGGTCTTGTTTTTGCTATTTAGAGCTTCTGCATCTTTGGCTTGTGCAAAGCATATAGTGAGTCTGATTTTGGTGTTGACCATATGGTGATATTCATATGTAGAATCGTCTCTTGTGTTGTTGGAAGAAGGTGTTTGCTGTGACCAGAGCATTCTCTTGTCAGCAAACTCTGTTAGCCTTTGTCCTGCTTCATTTTGTACTTCAAGGCCAAACTTAGGCCCGTTATTCCAGGTATCTCTTGACTTCCTACATTTGCTTCTAATCCCCTATGATGAAAAAAAAACATCTTTTTTTTTGGTGTTAGTTCTAAAAAGTCTTGTAGGTCTGCATAGAATCATTCAACTTTAGCTTCCTTGACATTAGTGGTTAGGGTATAGACTTGGATTACTGTGATATTGAATGGTTTGCCTTAGAAACGAACAGAGATCACTCTATAGTTTTTTGAGATTGAACCCAGGTACTGCATTTCAGACTCTTGTTGACTATGAGGGCTACTCCATTTCTTCTAAGAGATTTTTGCCTCATCCATCAGAGGGCAGATAGAACCAAGAACTACAGTCCCTTAGCCTCCAGAACGAAAACCACAGTCACAGAAAACTAACAAAAAATGATATGGATCACAACCTTGTGTAACTCAGTGAAACTATGTACCATGCAGGGCCAACCATGATGGACAGATCATGGTGGAGAGTTCTGACAAAATGTGGTCCACTGGAGAAGGGAATGGCCAACCACTTCAGTATTCTCGCCTTGAGAACCCCATGAACAGTATGAAAAGGCAAAAAGATATGACACTGAAAGATGAACTCCCCAGGTCAGTAGGTGTCCAATATGCTAGTAGAGAAGAGTGGAGAAATAGCTCCAGAAGGAATGAAGCAGCTGAGCCAGCATGGAAATGATACCCAGTTATGGATGTGTCTGGTGGTGAAAGTAAAGTCCAATGCTGTAAAGAACAGTATTGCATAGGAATCTGGAATGTTAGGTCCATGAATCAAGGTAAATTGAAAGTGATCAAAAAGGAGATGGCAAGGATGAACATCGACATTTTAGGAGTCAGTGAACTAAAATGGATGAGAATGGGCAAATTTAATTCAGACAACCAGTATATCTACTACTATGGGCAAGAATCCTTTAGAAGAAATGGAGTAGCCCTTATAGTCAACAAGAGTCCAAAATGCAACACTTGGATGCATTCTTAAAAACAACAGAATGAGTTCAGTTTGTTTCCAAGGCAAATCCCTGGCTGGGGTCCTTCTCTATTGCTCAGTGCATTAAGCACTTGAAGGGCTACCCTCCCCGGGGTCTTTCTCTACTGGTCAGCTATCAGCACTGGTCTGCAGAAAGAAGCTACAGTGATGCACGCGACTCTGCACCATCGTCTCGCCTCCCTGGCCGCTCTGCTTTCCTCCAAAGGCATTCTCCACCGCAATCGTCTCCCTCACGTGCCCTCAGGCCGCTTTCCCACAATCAACAGCAGACCTCATCCTGGGACTGCTCTCCAATCCCTGCACTCCAGCTCCCAGCCACCACGGGTGCCAGAGCACTGGCATCCCTGTCCAGGATATGTAGGGCTGTGGCAAGGATTGTCTGTGTGGTTTTCTTTCCATTCAGACTGTTATATAGATCAGCCGCTGCACTTTCCAACAGCCTCAAATCCTTTTCCGCTGTCCCATATCCTTGTCCCGTGTGGGGATTTGACCCCTCCTTCAGTTCTTCCTGATGTCTGGGACGGTAAAGAATGTCCTGCAATGCCAGAGACCCAAGTTCAATCCTTGGATTGGGAAGATCCCCTGGAGAAGGGAGTTACCACCCATTCTAGCATTGCTGCCTGAAAAATTACATGGACAGAGGAGCCTGGTGGGCTACAGCCCATAGAGTTGCAAAGAGCCAGATCCGACTGGGCGACTGGCACTGCGCTTTCAGATCCCGCACCCCTGGACACGCGTTCAGCTGCTCATTCTCCTCTTTCCCCCTCCTTCCTTGGTCCTACCCAGTTTTGCGTGGATATATGTGTTCCTTTCCAGTGGTCAGGGACCCCTGCCCACTCTCAGCTAGTGTTCTGCAAGATCTTCTGTGTCTGAATATTCCTGATGCATCTCCTGGGCTATGGAGAGAGATGTACTCCGTGTCCACCTACTTCTCTCCCATCTTGAGAACTCCCTTCATTCATCTTTGTGTCTGCTTGTCATACTTTCGTCCTTTTTGTGGAAAGAAAGTTATTTTTTTTTAACCCAGGTGATCTGAGTTCCCTTGCTACTCCTGCTCAATTGTGGTGTAAATGGAGAGATATCGAAACCTCAGTCCAAGGACATGGGGACCAGGGCCCAGGCTCCTTGGGGGTAAGGTCAGGGTCACATCACCAGACTAGCCTCTGAGGCTGAGAGAGCTGAAAACATGATGAGGGGCATCTAGAAGGAAAGAGCGTCAGCTGTGGTCCAGAGACCAGCTGCATCAGTGAGGGGCTGTCTGATCCTTCTAACCTCCCTCAGGAAGAAAAGCTCACCACAGTCCCAGAAGAACAGCTGTCTGAACACATGTGGAAAAGTGAGCTGAATGGCATACAGTGTGGACTATGGTAGACACAGAAGTGCATCAGCCAGATCTCTGTCTAAGGAAAGGTTTGCATCACAGGTCTGGGGCACAGGTGTGAAGGCACAGGTATGGGGCACAAGTATGGGGGTGCTGTGAGCAATATCTCTGGTTGACAGCTCCTCCGGGGTATGCCTCAGTGGCAGCTGGTTACCTCACCCCAAACCATGCCCTTTCTGGGGCAATCCATGTCCAGAGACTAGACAAATCCACATCGAGTGATTGTACTTTATATTGGGCATATACAGGCTCAGCTCTCTTGTCCCCCAGTGGCTCAGCACCTGCAATGCAGGGTACGCGGGTTCTATCCCTGGGTCGAGAAGATCTCCTGGAGAAGGAAATGGCAACCCACTCCTGTATTCTTGCCTGGGAAATCCCATGGACAGGAGTCTGGGGGGCTACAGTCCTTGGAGTTTCAAAGAGTCAGACACAACTGAGCACAGACGCACCCACCTCTACAAATGTTTCAATTCTAGACTGTTCTTGAGGGCAAGGGTGCCATCTGTTTTTCTCTCCTCATTGTCCAACCATAATGGCTGGCTTACACTAAGAAATATAAGTTGAAAACATGGATTGAATTAATTTGGCCAAGGATAATTTTTGTATGGCCTTCCCAGGTGGCGCTAGTGGTAAAGAACCCACCCGCCAATGCAGGAGACATAAGAGATGCCAGTTCGATTCCTGGGTTGGGAAGATCCCCCAGAGGAGGGCACGGCAACCCACTCCAGTATTCTTGCCTGGAGAACCCCATGGACACAGGAGCCTGGCAGGCTACAGTCCATAGGGTCACAAAGAGTCGAACACAACTGAAGCGACTTAGCACACAAGCACAATTTTTGTACATAAATGTTAAGAGCAGCTTTATTTATTCATAAATGCAAAAAAAAAAAAAAAAAAGGAAACAACCAAATGTCCATCAACAAGAGAATGGATAAACAAATTGGGTAAACTGTCTCGGTCTGCTAGGGCTCCCATAACAAAATACCACACACTGGGGAGCTTAAATAACAGAAATATATTTCTCATTGTTATAGAAGCTGGTAGTACAGATCAGGGTGTCAGCAGATTTGGTTTCTCTGGAAGCCTGTCTGCTTGGCTTGCAGATGGCGGCTGTCACTGTATCCTCACATGGCCCTTTCTCTGTGGACACGTCGAAAGATAGTTTTTAAGAGGGATAGTCATGCCTTTCATAGAGTTATAAAATGCAAACATGTCAGAGATTTTGTTATTAATCAGAAAATCAGTATAATGCTATAACCTGTTCAAAGAATAATCTAAAACACAGATAAATATATAGACATCTGGAATGTGAGAAAAATTTACAAATAATGCAAAATCAGCAAAATTGGTCAATATTCATAAGTCAGTTCTACAAATACAATCGTCATTTCTCAGGACAAAAATCATTTGTGTTACTATCCATTTTACTACAATGTATAGAATTATAAAATAGCTCAGATAACCCAAAAGGACGCACAGACAGTACATCCAGTGATGTTTGGGGATCATTTCAAAGGTTTCCACCTTTCCCCCTGTACTTTAATGACTAACTTCTCCATCCCAAATTATGCATTTATTCATCAGGTCATTTGACATAATCACACACACACACACACACACTCCAAAATGCTTTGTTCTCAGCACCACAGAAAAAATTCCCGTTCAGCTTGGCCAATTAGCTAAAGGCAGCAGCCGGGCTCAGGTCCTGGGGCAAATGGAATCCACCTCAGTTCTCCTTGTTTCCTCTAAATTTTCACAGAAATGGCCAAAACTCTTAGTAAGCGATATCATTAGCAATATCAGTATTAGCAAGAGAAAATTTTTGTCTTAGATGCTCCATACTGAAGAAGTTTTTAAAGCTAAGCAGCTTTCTCATGACATACAGGGACCCACCAACCCTGATTTTCACCACTGCTTTCCTAGGGGCAGAGACAAGTCCCGGGGCCCAGTTCCCAACCCCAATGAAGAAATGGAGCCGGGCTCTGTGGGAGAGACCTTGGTTGAGAGGCCTGAGGGGGAGAAAGGGGAGCAGGAGAGTAGAGGGGTGATTCTGGGTGAGGGCATCTACGGGGTGGAAGTA
This sequence comes from Neotragus moschatus, assembly GCA_006410615.1. Lineage (NCBI taxonomy): Eukaryota > Metazoa > Chordata > Mammalia > Artiodactyla > Bovidae > Neotragus > Neotragus moschatus. The sequence goes on from SJYA01002524.1 coordinate 2,199,405, forward strand.
AACAGCCATGAAACAGGCAGAGAACCTTTCCAGGTGTGGCTGCTCATGAAAGGGCAGTGAGGGGCCCAATGGGATAGGACTTGACACACACAGAATCAGAGCTTTCAAGGGCCTGCAAACCCTCAGACACAGGCACTGACGAAGGCCTTCTACGAATGTATAGAGAATCCACTTTGACCTGATCCCTGAGCCCACTGGCCACGTGGGCATTCTTCTCTCCTCAGGTCAGTAAACGTAGCACCTCACACCCTGACTCAGCCCACTGAGACTCTTCTCCAACAAGCTCTGAAAAGGGCCACTGTGTCACACCCCTCCCTACACACAAACACTAAACACACCTCTGCACACAAACCCCACATGTCCCCCAGGGCTCCTTGGAGGCGACATCTTCCCTGTGAACAGCCTCAGGTCAGTTCAGTTCAGTTCAGTCTCTTGGTCATGTCTGACTCTTTGCGACCCCATGGACTGCTGCACTCCAGGCTTCCCTGTCCACTGCCAATTCCTGGAGCTTGCTCACACTCCATTGAGTCGGTGATGCCATTCAACCATCTCATCCTATGTTGTCACCTTCTCTTCCTACCTTCAGTCTTCCCCAGCATCAGGGTCTTTTCCAATAAGTCAGTTCTTCACATCAGGTGGCCAAACTATTGGAGCTTCAGCATCAGTTCTTCCAATGAATATTCAGGACCGATTTCCTTTAGGACTGACTGGTTTGATCTCCTTGCAGTCCAAGGGACTCTCAAGAGTCTTCTCCAACGCCGCAGTTCAAAAGCATCAATTCTTTGGTGCTCAGATTTCCTTATAGTCCAACTCTCATATCCATACATGACTACTGGAAAAGCCATAACTTTGACTAGACAGACCTTTGTCAGCAAAGTAATATCTCTGCTTTTGAATATGTTGTCTAGGTTGGTCATAGCTTTTCTTCCAAGGAGCAAGCATCTTTTAAATTTTATGGCTGCAGTCACCATCTTCAGTGATTTTGGAGCCCAAGAAAATAAAGTCTGTCACTGTTTCCATTGTTTCCCCATCTATTTGCCATGAAGTGATAGGACAGGATTCCATGATCTTAGTTTTTTAAACGTTGAGGAAAGTTTTTTCACTTTCCTCTTTCCCTTTCATCAAGAGGCTTTTTAGTTCCTCTTCACTTTCTGCCATAAGGGTGATGTCATCTGCATATCTGAGGTTATTGATATTTCTCCCGGCAATCTTGATTCCAGCTTGTGCTTCATCCAACCTGACATTTCTTATGACATACTCTGCATATAAGTTAAATAAGCAGGATGACATGTACTCCTTTCCTGATTTGGAAACAGTCTGTTGTTCTATGTCCGGTTCTTGGCAGGAGCCAGCGTGGGAATCCCACCCTCGAAACGGTCACGTGGCAGAAATCCGATGGGCAANACATTTCTTATGACATACTCTGCATATAAGTTAAATAAGCAGGATGACATGTACTCCTTTCCTGATTTGGAAACAGTCTGTTGTTCTATGTCCGGTTCTTGGCAGGAGCCAGCGTGGGAATCCCACCCTCGAAACGGTCACGTGGCAGAAATCCGATGGGCAAGGTGATTCGGATTTCAGAGATTCCCCGAGTTTCCCTGAGCATCTACACCCCCAAAATAAGGAAACCCGAATATGCCTGCTGCCAGGAGCCAGTGTGAGGATTCCACCCCTGACATTGTCATGTGGCAGACTCGATGGGNTCCACTTAATTTTCCTACTATACTATTATTTCCTAATCTAATCTTCTATTAATAAATAAAAGTTTTTTCTACCCCGACACTGTTCACGCTTCGAATTCCTGGACCTGCCGGGGTTGGACTCCGGCAGGTTCTAACTGTTGCTTCTTGGCCTGCACACAGATTTCTTAGGAAGCAGGTAAGATGGTCTGGTATTCCCATCTCTTTAAGAATTTTCCAGTTTTTTATAATCCACACAGTGAAAGGCTTTGGCGTAGTCAATAAAGCAGTAGATGTTTTTCTGGAGCTCTCTTGTTTTTTTGATGATCCAACAGATGTTGGCAATTTGATCTCTGGTTCCTCTGTCTTTTCTAAATCCAGCTTGAACATCTGGAAGTTCTCAGTTCACATACTATTGAAGCCTGGCTTGGAAAATTTTGAGCATTACTTTGCTAGTGTGTGAGATGAGTGCAACTGTGCGGTAGTTTGAACATTCTTTGGCATTGCCTTTCTTTGGGACTGGAATGAAAACTGACCTTTTCCAGTCCTGTGACCACTGCTGAGTTTTCCAAATTTGCTGGCATATTGAGTGCAGCACTTTCACAGCATCATCTTTTAGGATTTGAATTAGCTCAACTGGAATTCCATCACCTCCACTAGCTTTGCTCATAGTGATGTTTCCTAAGGCCCACTTGACTTCGTATTCCAAGATGTCTGGCTCTGGGTGACTGATCACACCACTGTGGTTATCATGAAGATATTTTTTGTATAGTTCTTCTATACAAAGTAACATCCTAACCTCCTCCAGATCCTGCCTGCTCCTTCACTCTCCACCACAGCTCTTAAAACTGGTTTTGGACCCAACCTCTTAAGTCAGTAGCTTGTAACCTTTTGCTTACCAGCCAATCCTTTTATTACTTCTATGATCCTTATGTCTGTAAAAGTTTTGTCCAACAAACCAACTATATTTATTGCATAATAATCCTTGTCCCCTTGGCAACCCACACTGTCATACTCAGTTGATACAATATTAGTCAAAAGTAAAGACATTTCTCATGGTAAATGTATCATTTCTATTAGACTTCTTTAAATATGAGTGATAACTTATGCTCCCCTCCCCATTAGGTGTTTGGGGACCCAGGTTGGGAAATCCTGTTCTGAGGATCAATGTTGAGTGAGTTCAGCCAAGTCTCCTTTGCTCTCCCTTTTCTCAGATGGGCAAACTGAGGCTGTTAGTTTTAAGGTGAACTGACTTACTCAAACTGACAAAGAATTGGAATGGAAATTGAGAATTTTTTTAAAGTGTCCCCTTTTTTGATCTCTAACTCCTTTTAGCATTAGGTTTTCTTAAAAAATAAAGTAAAATTAAGTTGGGATGGGCTATCACTTGCCCCTCGAGTAAGCCTTTTCCACTTGCAGCCTGGACCTCTCTATAGGATCCTAGAATTTGCTGCATAGCATCTGCCTGCTCCTCCCCTCCAGGTTAAGAGGCCTAGACCATCCCGACAAGAAGGAACTTGAAAGGTTTTCTGGTCCAGGGTGTCCCAAAGTGTGTTCCCCAGGATGTTAATTGCTATGTGGTTGCGGGGAGGGAAACAGCTTCCGTGGTCAATTACTTTTGAGAAAGGAAATGTTAAGCAAAGGTAAACTGGTTTAGTCTTGTTTTGTTTTCAGGACATGGCTGAGCCTGTGAAATGCCTTTGGGCCTAACCAACTGCCAGGAGGGTGAGATGGCGTGCATTATCGCCCCAGATTTACTGGACTTGAAATCTCTTTTCAACGGGAGACCTGTTCATGTCTCACGGGGCCCTGGGGTTCTCAGAAGCTTAGTTGGGGAACTGTTAGCCCAGCCTGACACTTCCAAGTAAGGAAACTGAACTCAGAGTGACCAAGTGCTTAGACCCACAAGGGGATATAGTCCAGCCAGAGCTGAACCCAGTTCGCCAGAGTCTAATCCTGGACTTGGCAAATTTGGGTCTTTTCCTCTATACCTCACCCACCACATACCTTCATTTAACACAGGGGAAAAAGCTTTCTGAGGGACCCCGGAAGCGGAGGGTGTTCGCTTAGAGAGAGGCTCTCTAGAGGCTCATTTGTGTCTCCAGCAAAACCTCCTGGTGGGGGCAGGAGGGACTGGGGGACAGGAACCCCCACAGGATGAGGGACTGCAGAGCCTGGGGGGCTAGAAAGGGCTCCATCTGCAGCAGAAAAGCCGTGAGGCTTTCAGAGTCTCTCATATGTCTTAATCGAATTATCACATAGAACTGAACACTGTCTTTTCTCAAGATCAAAAGCTGTCACAGACATGACTCCAGTGCTCGGCCAGCCTCCAGTATCTTTCCCCCCGCATCTGCTCGCATTTTGTTAATGAGAAAAATCAGTGTGGCCAAGATGACCGTGGCTATTGGCAGACAGGTGAGAGCTAGGGGCCCTCTCCTCTTATGATGGTGGCCTTCCAACTGAGCAGGCATGCGGGAGTCGGAGGGAGAGTATTAGAACATTTGCCTAAGCCCAGTCATTTCCTGGTGATTAGGATTATGGAAGGAAAAGCTACAGTGTCACTCGCACGGGAGCAGATGCCTGGCAGACTCAGGGTGGGCGCAGGGCGAGTGGGCCTCCAGGGCAGAGGAGTCTGCCGTCAGTGTCTCCAGGGCGGGCCCTGTCCCATCCCGGCAGCTCCCCACCTGCCTGCCCCCAGGAGCGGTGCGGGCTGACCAGGTAGGAACCACGCCTTTGCTCTTCTCAAGTCTTAGTCAACTCAGGCAAGTGTAAGGAGAACATGGCATACATGTGTTCCCACGTGTGTGTGTATGTGTGTGTTAGTGTGTGTGGAGTGCATGACTAGAAACCTAGGTGGTTGCTCTCCGGAGGTGCCCAGCTGTCATGTTGCCTGACTGTCTGTACCAGGCGTCTCCTCTCCACCTAGATTTACCTGCTTGTCTAGTGTTCTTTTCTCCTCTCCTCTTCCCCATCTATTTCTTCTTCTGAGAGCTATTTTATCTGCAAATTTCCAGGCTCACTGAGAATTGAAGTGTAAGGGCCACACCATTGTCTGGGATCAGTGGCCATTTGGGGGAAAGCGAGGAGGGCAGGAGCATCAGATATAAGTGGGAGTCATGAAGGCAGGTCCTCACCCTGCCTGTGGCTGACTATCTCACAGGCCCTGGGGCAGGATGGGCCACGCTGAGGGAAGGAACCACATCCTTTGGAAATGACCTTGATCCACTGAGCAGGAGTAGCCCCCTGTTCTGCTCTTAGGCATCCTTACCTGACAGGGATTTTTTTCTTTCATTTTAATCACGTGGCCTCTAGTCAGTAGCTTTTATGTGCTGGGAGTGTGTTGGAGCCAGGAACGAGGCTGAGGAGCAGGAAACACTGTGAGGTGTCAGAGGCGACCACTCAGAGTGATAACTGCTCAGGAGAAGCTGGGCCGGGGTGCACTAATCCAGGTCAGGAGGCCAGCGCAGGATGTTGGGGAAGGCGTCTCTGCAGAGGCTCCACTTGAGCTGAGTGTGGGCGGTCTAGGAGGAGACAGCCACGTTGGGGTGGGATGTGTGTATGTGTGTGTGGCGTGAGCAGCGTGTTTCAGGCTGAAGGAAAGACTGGGCAAAGGCGAGCAGACATGAGCCAGTACGGCCAGTCGGGGGAACTAGAAGCAATTCAATATGGTGGGCGGGCTGGACAGGCTTTCGGGGTGGTGAGAACTGGAGCTAGCGGGACTGCTGTACCATACAAAGGAGTCTGAGTTTTAAGCTGGGGGATTTCTGCTTCTTCACACCGACTGGCCTCAAAATCACCTAGGAAACTTGTTAGGGAACACATTCCTGGGCCTAACTCCAACAAGGAATCAGAATCCCCAAGGGTGGGACCTCAGAATCAGTCTTTTCAGCAGCATCCCGGGAGGGTCTACACGAGCTCTGGGTAGACTGGACCCTGGGAAACAGCAGGAGGATTCCTATCAAGGGAGAGGCGGATGCATGGGAAACCAGTCCTGACACTCTCTCGGGCCTCTGCTGGAAGGAAAAACAGAGTCGAGGGGGAAGCTCTGGGACTGTGAACAGTGTTACCAGGGGGGCCGCCAGGATCAGATGCCCTAGTGCTCCTGGACCAGTGCCCCCCCGCATGAGGACAGGAAATGCAGATCTCCATAGTGCTCCTGGACCAGTGCCCCCCCCGCATGAGGACAGGAAATGCAGATCTCCAGCTGGACATGCTCCTGCAGGCAGTAAGGGGGGGATGACAGAGGCGTCCTCCCACCCTTTCCCACCCTACTCCACCTGCTCTAAGGGAGGGACCTCGAAGGACTAGCTCACCCTCCCCTTCATCCTAAGGGAAATCCCTACTTCCACAACCCGCAAGGCTCCCTGTTCAAACTGAGTGTTCAGAGCCCACTGGAGGAGGGTGGAGAGGAGGAGTGAAGCTTGTGTTTTCATCCGGGCTGAGGGGGAGGGACACTTCCCTAGGTGATCCAGAAGGAGGAGGGGGCTCTGTGGCTGCTATTTACTCTACATCTGAGTTCCTTGCAGATTCCTCTCCAAAGGATGGTAATGAGAGTCTGAAACTCAAGGAGGTAAGGCAGTTCCCCAGCCCCGAAAGGTGCTCAAGGCTAAGGCCCAGATTAGATCACCTTCCAGGGACTCTCACCTCAAAGGACGGAGTCCAAGCGCCTCACAAGGGACCTAGAGCCCTCAACCAGGCCCCACCACCCTTGTTTGGCAGCCTCACTCCCACCCCAAGATGTTCCCAGATTGACCTTTATATTTAACACTTAAACCAGGCAGTTTCACACTTCAATGCCAGTGTTTATGCGAATCCCTCCCCCTCTGACTTGCCTCTTCCGCCCCTCCCCTTCTGTCTGGCTAATTCCTGCTCATTCTGCAAGACTCAGCTCGCCCTGACACCTCCCGCGACCACCATCACGCATCTCAGTCTAGCTATTCCTTTGAATGACCCACACCTCCAACCTGTGCTCACCTTGGTGGGGCCACTTACACAGAGTTTAGGCACTGCCCCACTCTGAGTTGACCAGAAATTCCTTAAAGGCAGGATTTGTGGGTACTACATTTTGTCTCCCCAGCGCCTGGCACACGGTAGGAGCTCAACAGATATTTGCTGAACCAAACAGAACCCAGATGAATGGGACATGCCCTGAGACATGCGAATGTCACGATCACTTAAGAGCGTTCTAAGGATCAGCTTATGGTGTTTTTAGGACCTTGTGTGCTGTGTGCTCAGACACTCAGTCATGTCAGCCTCTTTGCTAACCACGGACTGTAGCCCATCAGGCTCCTCTGTCCATGGGATTCTCCCAGCAAGAATACTGGAGTAGGGTTTCATTTCCTCCTCCAGAGTATCTTCCCGACCCAGGGATCAAACTCGTGTCTCTTACGTCTCCTACAGGTGCCTGTTAAAGCCTCTGTATAGCTGTGACACTTCATCTCCCTGTTTAGTGCAAAATAACAAATTTAATGAGTATACTGAAGGTGAATATTTGCCTGTTAAACAGGCTGAGGGCAGGTTTCCTTTCAATACTAAGCCTTTGCTAGAACTTTCAGAAACTTACCTTACAGATCATTAACTTCTAGGGGAAGCAGGGAGCCGAAGTCATGGAACTGAAATCTCTGAGTCTGAGCTCCAAAGCAGTGACTCTGAAAGGAAGAAACAAGGGCCTGGACAGAACTGGGTTCAGACTCTGGCTATACTAGCTGTGTAGCCTTGGGCAAGCCCCATCACTTCTGTCTACCCCAATTTCTGTATTCCTAAAGTGGGCGTACACTACCTACTTTGCAGGGTTGTTCTAATGATCTAAAACATCCAATACAGAGTGCTCTGCCTCATAACAGATCCCCAATAATAGAAATAGTGTTGTTGGTAGGGTTGACATTGCACACGGAGGTGAGGAAGGAGTCTTTCGAGGTTTACAGGATTTTTATCTGGGCTGGCAGAAGAAGGCAGAGATGATCCAGAAAGGAAGGGCCGGACCATAGCAGCAACATAATCTGACTATCACAGTACTTCACAATTTTTTCGAGGTTTTTAAACAAAATCTTTCCATGTTGAATATGTGGAATGCTGGCAACAGCATTGTTCTGGGTGGTTAATGGAGAGGGTCTTGGGCTTATCGGCTCTGCAACCTCGGACAGATCACCTGACTACAGTTTCCTCATCTGTACAAAGAAGACAGGAAACAGCACCCATCTCTTAAGGCTGCAGCAATGCCAGGTGACAGAATGCCCTCCATAAATGGTACCAGTTACTGTAGGATGAAGTGATCAGTACTAGAGCACAGAATGATAAGTCCCTGTTGGAGGAACTGCTTGCTGTGGGAATATGGGGGTGGAGGGTGGGGCTAGCTGCAAGAGCACTACCCAGACCCTGGAGACCACCTGTGAGACCTTGGGCCTGTTCTGTAACACTGAGGGTGTGCCCTAGATAATCCCCCAGGTGCCTAAATTAGCAAAGGTTAGTCCACTCACAGACAGCTCCCCGAACAGCCGCTCTCAGGCCTGGATGCCTTGTCCTGCCCAGATGCCCTCTTCCCCACTTTGTGCAGAGTAACTCTTACTCACTCAAGGGCAGGCCTCCTTCCCATCCTTCCCTGACACCCCATCCCCTCTGCGCAGCAGTCCATGCGCTGCGGTCCTTACCGTAGGCAGCAGGTCTGTCACCTAGATGGTGACTCTGCTGCCTCAGTGCAGACAGAGAGCACTGGGCGCTGGAGAGTGAAGCTTGTTAGCAGAAGGAAAGGTGATCAGCACCTTCCCTTTGTAGAGATTTCCGGAATCTCCTGGGTCCTAATTCTCTTATAGTTTGTTATGGAAAAATAGGTTTGGAAATAGCTGGGGCTCCATTCCCTCCCCCTGGGTGGAAAGAGAAAGCGTGCTCTCTTGGTTGGGGCCACCGCTGCAGGTCAAGTCCTTTGCAGCTATTAATACTTCCTGCCAGGTCTGGGAAAAGTCCCCAGAGTCCCCCCGGAACTGGTCCCTATCCAAGGCGTCTGGCCATGCAGGCACCTGGCTCTCCCCTCAGCTGGACAAGAAGAGGGGACTCGCGTCCACCACGTGTGCCCCCTCGCGCTGCTAGAAAGCGGAAACAGATGACCTTGACCTCCAAGGAGACAGCCCCTCGGAGAGGGCGCCTCCTCCGGAAAAGTTGTCCAGACAAAGGGCATTCCTCGCTTTCCACCCCGACAGCCGCCAGCGGCGGCCGAGGCTCCCCTCCGCGACCCGGGTGTAGGGTTACACGCCTCGCCGCGAAGCTCGGGGGAGAGCGCGGTGTTTCCGCAGCTTCGGCTCACGTGGAGCCTCGTCTCACCGCCGCGCTCTCCCCGAAGCCTGGGCTGCGAGCGCCCTCCCGGCGGACCTGGCGACCCGGGCCGGGAGGGGTGAGGTCCGGCGGCCCGGAAGGCCGGCCCCGCCCCGTCCGAGGCCCCGAGCTCGCGGCCGGGCCGGCGGCTTAGACGTCTGGACGGCCCCGGGAGGGGCGGCCCTGCAGGGCTCTAGGGGCCGGCCTCGGGCCCCGGGGAGCGCGCGGGACGGCGGGGCGGGGTGGGAGCGAGGGCTGCTCCTCCAGCCCCTTCCGCCGCGCCTCCTTTCTGCTCTCCCGCTCCCTCTTCCCGTCCCGGCCGGGGGAGGCGCCGGGCTTGGCCTCTCACCCCCTCCGTGGCCGAGCCATGAGCTAGCCGCCCATGCCGCTTCCTGCCCTCCCGCGCCCTCCCCGTCCGACCCCGCGTCCCCTCCCCGGACCTGGAGGGAGGCCGCGGCCCGCGAGGCGGCTGCCCGGTTCCGACCCCACCCGGACCCCGGGGCGGCCCGCAGAGCCCGGAGCCGAGCCGGGCGCGCCCCGAGAGCCGAGGCCTGTGGACCGTACTCCCCGAGCCCCGGGCCGGAGCCCGCGCGCCCGGCTCCCCGCCGCGGGCCCGGGAGGGAGAGGGGGCGAGAGGAGGGCCTGGTCTCCCCGGGGATGGAGGGGATGGAGGCGGCGGCCAGACCTGCCGGCGGCAGCCTTCAGTGAGTACGGAGGAGGCGAGGCCCCGGGCGGGCCAGGGATGGCGGGACCAGGGGAGCGAGAAGGAAGGGTCGCGGGGGGGAGCCCTGCCCGTCACGACCATCTTCATTTCAGCGTCTCGGGGTTGGGGTTAGACGAGCACAGCGCTCGGCCCTAGACTTCAGCGGCCCCGAGGCGCACTAGTCGGTACCCACTGTTCCCCCAGGGAAGTCTTGTCCATCCTAACAGGTCTCTAGAGAGGGGTGATCTCTGGAATGCTGTTCCAGACTTTACCTGAAAGCTCTTGAAATGTGACGGAAGTTGCACCCATACCCTTCAAATCCCCTGCTTCCTGGATCGAACCTTAGAAGACAGGACTCAGTGGCTGGGCTGTGACGACAAAGTTGTTCAATTCTAGATGAACTGGTAGAGAGACTGATCTCGTCGTCCCGAAGACAGGCATTAAACGTCACAGGCTTAAAACTGACGTAACATACAGACCATGTGGGTGTGCATTTTGCTTTATGGAATATATGTGTATTCATGAAATGTATTAAAAACTGAATTGTAATAAATAGAGGGGCTTGGCATTTAAGAGAATTCTGTAGTGAATCTTTAGTCAGTATTAGGTGAATAATTAACCCCTAGTTTGTAATTTATGTAAATGTGGATTTTTATGCATGCACTGGGACATTCCTAGATGTATGGTGTAGAAGGGACATGTTCTCAGAGAACAGGATAAATATTAAGACATTGTGGCTTGTATGTGTGCACCGAACTGCTTGGCGAGTAAAATCTTGAGCTCACTTTTATTCCCTGTGAAGACACTGACATCAAGCGTGCTGCCAAGGAGCGGGCCGTCCGGGCAGGTCACCTGTCTAGACCAGTATTTCTATAGGACTAAGGGTAGTTGGGGTCCTGGTCACTGGGTGCTTTGGAAGAGCCCTGACCCTGGGAGGAGAAGCTTTGAGTTCCTAGCCAGGCCTCCCTCAGCTTTAGTGTCTCCTAGTGGGTCTGGGCCACCATCTCTCTGTCTGTAAAAATGAGGGTCATAACCCTTTTCTGGCAGGATGGCATAAGAATTTGAGAGAGAGCGTTTGAAAGTACCTTCAGGCCTGCCCAGCACCGAGCAGATGCTGAAAGGCCTTGGTGCCTGATCCTGGCCACCCTGTGGGCACAGCTCTGCTCACACCTGCGGTTTGAGCACAGGGAGGGGGACACCTCCCACCAGCGGGTCAGATCTTGGGTGGAATCTTCCTGAAGCCCATCCTCTGCGTTGGTTCCCTTTGGAAAAGGAAGAGCTTGTGGGCATGAGCAGAAATTGCCATCCTCCCCTGAGGCCTGACACCTGTCAGCAAAACACGAAGCCAGGGACTGGGAATCCAGCCCCCATTTTCCCTCTGGTCTACACTAGGCAGAAGATTAGCTGTTGCTTGACGCTTCACTGTCCCCACCTGTAAAATGGGGATAGAAAAATAAGAATACTACTCCGACTTGGAAGAAAAAACTCAGTCATGACTTATTTGCACCATCCAAAGACACATGCTCCCCAAGGTACATTGTCTAGGGTACCCCCCGATCTGACCCCCAGTTGTCTTCCTCCAGACAGGGCTTTATACCAAGGCACTATGGAGACCCACGAGGTTGTGGGAGCTGGCCAGGTAGTGGGTCTAAGGAGCTTTGTCTGTTTTCTCCTCCAGAGAACCCCAAATAGGGAGCAGAATGGCCAGCTCCATGGAGGTGACCTCAGCTGTGGAGAGAAGTGGCCCCGAGCCACAGCCGGAGAACGGACACCTCCCGAGACCCTGGCCCTGCCCTCGAGAAGACGGAACACCCAGCCCGAAGGCCGCCCAGCCTCCCGGGGCAAGGGGCATACAGCTCCAGGGCCCCTCCGTGCTGGAGTCCAAGGTGAGGGCCTTGAAGGAGAGGATGACAGTGGGCAGACAAGGGGCAGGCCCCGGTTTCACTTCCTACCAGCCGCCGGCCCTCAAGAAACCCAAGGGCAGACGAGTCAAGGTGGGTGGGACCAAGCCTCCGGCAGAGGGGCCTTCCCCACCCGAGGCCGTGGTGGTCCATCACATGCAGAACCCGAACGACAGGCGGCTGGACTGCAGCGTCACTGAGGAGGAGCCCGCCAGGAACGGGGACCCTGGGCCGCCCAGGTCGCCTGCCCCCAGTCTCGAGTGCAGGAACAGGAGGAGCCCGTGGCCTCCAGAGGATGTTTGGACACAGCCTGACCACGACAGAGCTCTGCCACCCGGGCCCAGCTCTCTGCAAGAGGGCCCCATCCAGAGGGTCACTCCCGGCCAGCCGGGGGGCTCTCGTCCTTGTAACAAAACCACCCACGTGCTCACCCTGCAGAAAGGAGGGTCACACCCCCAGCAGGATGGTCTCAGCACCCGGGGAGACCTGGATAGCTTGTCTCCGACCTCCGAGGTGAACTTCGTCCCCAGGCCGGCCCTCTTGGGGGAGCTCTNGCGGCCCGCAGAGCCCGGAGCCGAGCCGGGCGCGCCCCGAGAGCCGAGGCCTGTGGACCGTACTCCCCGAGCCCCGGGCCGGAGCCCGCGCGCCCGGCTCCCCGCCGCGGGCCCGGGAGGGAGAGGGGGCGAGAGGAGGGCCTGGTCTCCCCGGGGATGGAGGGGATGGAGGCGGCGGCCAGACCTGCCGGCGGCAGCCTTCAGTGAGTACGGAGGAGGCGAGGCCCCGGGCGGGCCAGGGATGGCGGGACCAGGGGAGCGAGAAGGAAGGGTCGCGGGGGGGAGCCCTGCCCGTCACGACCATCTTCATTTCAGCGTCTCGGGGTTGGGGTTAGACGAGCACAGCGCTCGGCCCTAGACTTCAGCGGCCCCGAGGCGCACTAGTCGGTACCCACTGTTCCCCCAGGGAAGTCTTGTCCATCCTAACAGGTCTCTAGAGAGGGGTGATCTCTGGAATGCTGTTCCAGACTTTACCTGAAAGCTCTTGAAATGTGACGGAAGTTGCACCCATACCCTTCAAATCCCCTGCTTCCTGGATCGAACCTTAGAAGACAGGACTCAGTGGCTGGGCTGTGACGACAAAGTTGTTCAATTCTAGATGAACTGGTAGAGAGACTGATCTCGTCGTCCCGAAGACAGGCATTAAACGTCACAGGCTTAAAACTGACGTAACATACAGACCATGTGGGTGTGCATTTTGCTTTATGGAATATATGTGTATTCATGAAATGTATTAAAAACTGAATTGTAATAAATAGAGGGGCTTGGCATTTAAGAGAATTCTGTAGTGAATCTTTAGTCAGTATTAGGTGAATAATTAACCCCTAGTTTGTAATTTATGTAAATGTGGATTTTTATGCATGCACTGGGACATTCCTAGATGTATGGTGTAGAAGGGACATGTTCTCAGAGAACAGGATAAATATTAAGACATTGTGGCTTGTATGTGTGCACCGAACTGCTTGGCGAGTAAAATCTTGAGCTCACTTTTATTCCCTGTGAAGACACTGACATCAAGCGTGCTGCCAAGGAGCGGGCCGTCCGGGCAGGTCACCTGTCTAGACCAGTATTTCTATAGGACTAAGAGGAGTTGGGGTCCTGGTCACTGGGTGCTTTGGAAGAGCCCTGACCCTGGGAGGAGAAGCTTTGAGTTCCTAGCCAGGCCTCCCTCAGCTTTAGTGTCTCCTAGTGGGTCTGGGCCACCATCTCTCTGTCTGTAAAAATGAGGGTCATAACCCTATTCTGGCAGGATGGCATAAGAATTTGAGAGGGAGCGTTTGAAAGTACCTTCAGGCCTGCCCAGCACCGAGCAGATGCTGAAAGGCCTTGGTGCCTGATCCTGGCCACCCTGTGGGCACAGCTCTGCTCACACCTGCGGTTTGAGCACAGGGAGGGGGACACCTCCCACCAGCGGGTCAGATCTTGGGTGGAATCTTCCTGAAGCCCATCCTCTGCGTTGGTTCCCTTTGGAAAAGGAAGAGCTTGTGGGCATGAGCAGAAATTGCCATCCTCCCCTGAGGCCTGACACCTGTCAGCAAAACACGAAGCCAGGGACTGGGAATCCAGCCCCCATTTTCCCTCTGGTCCACACTAGGCAGAAGATTAGCTGTTGCTTGACGCTTCACTGTCCCCACCTGTAAAATGGGGATAGAAAAATAAGAATACTACTCCGACTTGGAAGAAAAAACTCAGTCATGACTTATTTGCACCATCCAAAGACACATGCTCCCCAAGGTGCTTTCACATTGTCTAGGGTACCCCCCGATCTGACCCCCAGTTGTCTTCCTCCAGACAGGGCTTTATACCAAGGCACTATGGAGACCCACGAGGTTGTGGGAGCTGGCCAGGTAGTGGGTCTAAGGAGCTCTGTCTGTTTTCTCCTCCAGAGAACCCCAAATAGGGAGCAGAATGGCCAGCTCCATGGAGGTGACCTCAGCTGTGGAGAGAAGTGGCCCCGAGCCACAGCCGGAGAACGGACACCTCCCGAGACCCTGGCCCTGCCCTCGAGAAGACGGAACACCCAGCCCGAAGGCCGCCCAGCCTCCCGGGGCAAGGGGCATACAGCTCCAGGGCCCCTCCGTGCTGGAGTCCAAGGTGAGGGCCTTGAAGGAGAGGATGACAGTGGGCAGACAAGGGGCAGGCCCCGGTTTCACTTCCTACCAGCCGCCGGCCCTCAAGAAACCCAAGGGCAGACGAGTCAAGGTGGGTGGGACCAAGCCTCCGGCAGAGGGGCCTTCCCCACCCGAGGCTGTGGTGGTCCATCACATGCAGAACCCGAACGACAGGCGGCTGGACTGCAGCGTCACTGAGGAGGAGCCCGCCAGGAACGGGGACCCTGGGCCGCCCAGGTCGCCTGCCCCCGGTCTTGAGTGCAGGAACAGGAGGAGCCCGTGGCCTCCAGAGGATGTTTGGACACAGCCTGAGCACGACAGAGCTCTGCCACCCGGGCCCAGCTCTCTGCAAGAGGGCCCCATCCAGAGGGTCACTCCCGGCCAGCCGGGGGGCTCTCGTCCTTGTAACAAAACCACCCACGTGCTCACCCTGCAGAAAGGAGGGTCACACCCCCAGCAGGATGGTCTCAGCACCCGGGGAGACCTGGATAGCTTGTCTCCGACCTCCGAGGTGAACTTCGTCCCCAGGCCGGCCCTCTTGGGGGAGCTCTGGAGAAGCAGGGACCTGGGGGCCCTGGGCACTGGGGGCAGCACCTTGTCCCTGTCTGACCTCGTGGAGAGGAACCGCCTTCTGCTGCAGGAGATGCTAAGTGTTGGGGGGCAGGGCCCCTCCAAGGTGGGAGTCCCAGGCTGGACTTCATGCTGGGATAGAGCTGTGCCAGGTAAGGCCCACTCTCTGGGTCTGGGGGCTGCGGGCAGCGGGGGAGTCCAGGAGAAGGAAAGGGAGATGGGGGTTACCTCGGAGGGGAGGGGTGGGAAAGTGGGAGAGCACAGCTGTTTATCACCAGATTCCTAGGTTGTCCTCTTGGTCTGGGCTTTGACACAGATTCTACATCACCTCATAGTCAGCCCCATCTGCTAAAGCCTCCCCCAAGTCCCTCAGAACAGTAGTCCCCGACTTTTGGCACCAGGAGCTGGTTGCATGGAAGACAATTTTCCACAGACTGGTGGGATGATGGGGATGGTTTCAGGGTGATTCAAGGATGACATTTATTGAGCAGTTTATTTCTATTATTACCGTATCCGCTCCACCTCTGATCATCAAGCATTAGACCCCAGAGGTTGGAGACCCCTGTCCCAGACCACAGGGAAGCCTCCACAGTTTGTTCCCTGTGGTTCTTTCAGCAGTAGCTTTTTGATGATGACCGTCCTCAGCCCGCGGTGGACTTCCTTGTCCCTGGGTGGGAGCCCCTCCCCACAGAGAGACCCAGCTTCCAGGCGAGCGGGCTGAGCTCAGGTGGTCGCCCTGCTGCAAGTGTTCAGGCCTTAGCCACGGCTCTTTCCCTTCCTTCCTCCCACGCCCAACACTTGAGAAGACCCCTGTGGGCCCTCAGCTCACGGCAGTGCCCACCAGCAGTCCCTGTGACAGGCTGAGCCTCCACCTGGGGGGGTCGGAGTTATCTGGGGGAGTAAATGGCTGCTGGAGAAAGCTTTCTTCTCCGAGCTTGTGCTCATTAAGTGGCAGCTGAGAGCCCGGTTCCTGGCTCTGCCCTAATCTCTGCTTCTGCTCTGGATCCTAGAGCGACTAGCCGGGGACGTGGACTGGGACTCGGGCATCTCCCTTCAGGACTCGGACCAGAGCAGGTAAGCGCTCAGGGCACACATCTTCTCTGCGTCTCTCCTGGCAGTTGTCCCTGTCCCTTCATTTCCTCCGCAGAAAGAGAGTAGGAGAGGGGAGGGGACAAGCGGCTGCAGCCCCAGGCAGGTCTCCCCCTGGAGGCCTCCTAGGAGGCACCCCTCACCCCCTGATGCCCAGGTGGGCCCCTGCTCCCTGTGCAAAACTGCAGGGTACAGAGCCCGGTGCAGGGAGCGCTGCAAGCCACCTGCTCTGTGACGTGGGGCTCATTTCCCTGCCCTGCCTCTGTCCTTTATCCTTCAAGTGGGCCAGGTGATCATTTGTGTCATGTACTTTTCAGACTGTTGTGGGACTGAACACAAAATCAGTTCAGTTCAGCCGCTCAGTCGTGTCCAACTCTTTGGGACCCCATGGACTGCAGCACGCCAGGCCTCCCTGTCCATCACCAACTCCCAGTTTACTCAATGGATGTGCAAATCCTTGGTGAAAGCATGCAAATGCAAGGCTTTTACTGCGACAGTTCCCTTCCCAGTTAAGGGGTGTGCTGGCTGGTGTAAAAGGTCTTCATCTCCCGCAACCTCCCGGACTTTGCTCCAGCCCCTCCCATCGATGTCTGAGGAAAACTGGGCACCTGGGGTGGGGGTGGGTGGCCGTGGGGCTGTGCCATGACCAGGTAGGCGAGAGGAGTATCTTCTGGGAGGGCAGGGGGGCCATCTGTGGATCCATCAGTGGCTGCCCAGGGCTTGGCCTCATCCTCCGTCTTCACTGCACGCCTGGCCCGTGAAGCTTCAGCTTCACGGACTTGGGAGCAGCCGCATTTCCCCTTTCTGTGCAGTGACGTCACCCTCCTGAGGGTCTCGTGGTTTCTGGTGAGGGCAGAGGGCAGCAATGTTACTTCTGCAGATTCCCTGCNTGCGGGAGCTGATGCAGGACAGAGAAGTCTGGCATGCTTCAGCCCATGGGGTCGCAAAGAATTGGACATGACTGAGTGACTGAAAACACAAGAAAAGCACTTCAGGGAAGCCCAGTGGGGGTCAGTACTGTCAGCCGTGACCTCGCTCACAGCCACGTGTGAGCGCTGGACTCGTCAGAGATGGGAGGAGGAGGGACTCGACGGGCGCTCTTCGCGGGGGCTCCGCCCTCATCCATTCTTAAAAGCCTGTGGTGTCCCCGCCCAGCTCTCTGTAAAACCTCTGGGAGGGCACAGCAGGATTATACGTTGCCTTAGGGCCCCAGATGAACCCTGCTTTTGCAAAAAGTATGTAAAACCGGAGGAGCAGCTGCAGTCTGTGCCATCCTCACCCCAGGCCCTGCACCGGAAGGGAGTCGACTCTTTACAAAGAAGCACTCAGCCTTGGGCTGCTGCAGGCACCAGGGAGGCCCCCTGAGGCCTGGGGCCTGCCTTGGCAAGCTTGCTGGGAAGGCAGTGCTGTGGGACCCAGGCTTGCTCTGCTTCACATCAGGGCCTTCCGTGTGTGTCATCTTTGTGGGGCAGAGGGCAGACCCTGGAGTGTGTCTGCACGGGCTTTAACCCCGCTCCGCTGTGGGGTCAGTGGAGGGAGAGGGTCTCTGGGGTTGCCTCATTTGTGCTGTGATGATGATGGAAGCACGAGGACTTCCTGCGTTTTGATTCCCCCATCCCTGTGGCGGAGTTGTGCCCATTTCTAAATACAGAAATGGAGGTTCCGAGGAGGGAGCCCAGTCTCAGTGTGTATACCCCATCACGAGAAAAGAAGGGACAGAGGTTGTTGGGTTCCGATTTTCGGGCCTCCATGGAGACGGCTAACAGCCAAAACTCCCTGCCCTGAAGCTGTCTGCAGGTTCCAGTTTACAGGAGGGGCAGACAGGGAACCCTCAAGAATCTCAGAGGCCTGGGCTGTGGCTCAAGTGGTCAGGCCCACAACTGTGAGAAAACCTTGGGCTTTTAAAACTTAATTTATTACCTAGCATTACACAGTGTGTAATTCCAGAAGGAATTCCTACTTTGCCCTCACTGCCCACTCTGCCTGTACCAACTTTGGCTGTTGCTGCTGCATCTTCCCTCTGGAGATCCTGGAGGGGCAAGGACCATGCTATTCTCTCTGGGACCCGGGACCTGCCAAGTGTCAGCATGGTACAGGCACTCAGAATATGTTTTCCAGAGGCACGCGTGTATGAGTGTAACTGAGGGCTTACCCGGGGGTGGACACCCCTGTGGGGTTGATTGGATCTGATTGGAGCCAGTAGAGGACATTCCAGATGGGTAAGACCTGCAGACACGCATGGGAGAGGTATGCAGTGGATTGCATGGAAGATACTATCAGGACACAGGGTGGGAGTGTGGGCTGAGGCCACTTTGGAGAACCTGGGAATTTAGATTTTAGGTAAGGTAGGAGGAACTGGAGAAACATTTTCCGTCTCTTTCCTCTTGACAAGATTGGGAGTGGCAAGGGGTTTCCTCTAGTTTTTCTTTGTGTCTGTGTATCAGAGCCAGTGGACTTCCCTGGTGGCTCAGATGGTAAAGAACCTGCCTGCAATGTGGGAGATTCGGGCTCAATTCCTGGAGCAGAAGTTTGCCTGGAGAAGGGAATGGCTACACACTCAAGCATTCTTGCCTGGAAAATCCCATGGACAGAGGAGTCCATGGAGGTCACAAAAAGTCAGACATGACTGAGCGACTAACACACACACACACACACACACACACACACACACCCCTGAGTCGCACACACACACACACACACACACACACACACCCCTGAGTCGGTGGGTAGGATAGGGAATGCCTGGGTGTATGCAGGATGAGCAGGGGCTCAGCTAGTCTTCGTTATACCCTTTTCTAGGTGTGTTCTCAGGTATACCTGCAGCCCCTGTGACTCCTGGGGGTCTCACGCTCACCTCCAAGATTCCTCATGACCCCCTGAGTCTAGGGAACCAGAAAGTCCAGAACCTGGCTGGGGAGCCAGAATGACCTGCAGACCCCCTTACCAGGCTACCGGGTACAAGGCTACGGTGCAGGGCAGCATCCCGGCACTGCCAGGAGACGGGGTCCTCCTACCAGGGAGGGTGTGGGGTGGCAGGAGGGAGTCCTGGGCGCGAGCGTGAGAGAAGCAGCCCCTGCTCCTCCCAGGAGTCGCAGGGCTGCAGGCATACCTGAGGGCGCCCACAGGTTCAAGCTGTTATGACAACTAGCTGAGCCCCTACCTGTCCTGAGTACTGCCCCCCCGTCATTCCCTATCCTTCCCCCTGACTCAGATATACAGACACGAAGGAGAACTCGAGGAAACCCCCTGCCACTCTCAAACCTGGAAAGACTAAAACTAAAACGAAGAAAATTACATTTAGCCACTCACCAGTGTTTCCAACTACAAACACTCCTGAAGCATCTAGGTTCTGAGTCCCCGTGGAGAAGGAAGGATGCTATCCCTTCAAGCCCTCCCTCACAGAGAGTGTCACCTGCCACTTTCCTCCATGTCATTGTCACACTCATACACCCCACACGTGAAAATCTCACTGTGGTCCCAACCTTTATGAATAGAGGGGCTCAGGAAAGTTAATTTGCTCAAGATCATTCATCTGTGAGGAGCTGGGCTGAAGTTCAAGAGGAAGCCTTCCTCCATGGCCTTCAGAGTGGAATAGGCCACTGTCCCTCTACCTGGAGGTATCTTGGTCACCGGCCTCCACGCATGCAGTGCTGACCGAGGGGACAGCCCACAAGAATTTGTTCTCCTTTTCCTTCTTCAAGAAGGCAAGGACAGAACCTCTTTGCTGTCCCAGTAAGGAGTCGACGACCAAGGGAAGCTCTGCACGCCCCCACACGTCTTTTCAAAGGTGTTCAGTGAGGTGTATCCCACAGCAGCCATCTGTTTTTGTTTATTTGTTTCATTTTATTGAAGTATAGTTGATTTATGATGTTGTGATGCCTTCTTGTGTGCAGCAGAGTGATTGTGATACATATACATATACTCTTTTTCATTTTCTCTTTCATTATAGTTTATCATAGGATATTGAATGCAGCTCCCTTTGCCCTGCAATAGGACCTTGTTGATCCTTTCTATATACAGTTGTTTGCATCTGCTAATCCCAGACTCCCAAGCCCTCCCTCCCCCACCCCACCTCCTCTTTCACAACCACGTGTCTTTCTGTGCGTCTGTAACTCTGTTTCTGTTTTGTAGATAGGTTCATTTGTATCATACTTTAGACTTCACATGTAAGTTATATCATAGGGTATTTGTTCTTTTCTTTCTGACTTACCTCACTTAGTGTGACAATCTCTGGGTCTGTCCATGTTGCTGCAAATGGCATGATTTCATTCATTTTTATGGCTGAGTAGTTTTCCACTGTCAGAGAAGGCAATGGCACCGCACTCCAGTACTCTTGCCTGGAAAATCCCATGGGCAGAGGAGCCTGGTGGGCTGCAGTCCATGGGGATTGCGAAGAGTCGGACACAACTGAGTGACTTCACTTTCACTTTTCACTTTCATGCAGTGGAGAAGGAAATGGCAACCCACTCTAGTGTTCTTGCCTGGAGAATCCCAGGGACGGGGGAGCCTGTTGGGCTGCCGTTTCTGGGGTCGCACAGAGTCGGACACGACTGAAGCAACTCAGCAGCAGCAGCAGCAGTATTCCACTGTATATGTGTACTTCATCCTCTCTTTCTATTCCTCTGTCGATGGACGTTTAGTTTGCTTCCGTGTCTTGGCTGTTGTAAGTAGTGTTGCAATGAACATAGGGGTGCACGTCATCTTTTCAAATTATAATTTTCTCTGGATATGTGCCGTTCTTAAGGATGCTGCTCCTCCTTCTGTTTTGAGAGAAGTGCCCATTTATTTTCTGGGTAGCAGCTTCCTCTGCTACCAAGTAGCCTCCTCGAGCTCCCTGTTCAATGGAAACTGCCTTTTCTGTTGAGCCCTGTGCAGGGCTCCAAAGGTCTATAACAAAACCCACCAAGCCCTCTCTAGCTTCAAAATAATCTCCCACTTCTCAAAACCCACCAAGCCCTCTCTAGCTTCAAAATAGTCTCTCACTTCTGAACATGCCTTTGTGTGACATTCCCAAGATGACAGGGGCTCTCTTTGGCAGGTGATTTTAGTTCACGTTCAGGGATTCCGTCTTAAGCTCAGCAAGGGGGTGAGAGGACTTCACAAAATAATGGTGCAAATAAGAAAAGCAGTGATGATAATAAATGCTGATATCGATTGAATCTCATCAAGTGCTTCGCTCTGTGCTCAGCTCTTCTGAGGGGATCGGTCTCACTTAACAACTGAGCCCTTTTTTAGGAGAAGAGGAAGCTGAACCTTAACCCCTAAGTAACCTACCAGGGTGAGTCAGCTAGTAAGTGGCAGCCCAGGATGAGAAGCTGGGTAGCCTGTCCCAGTGGACATGAATTTGGGCAGACTCTGGGAGACAGTGCGGGACAGGGAAGCCTGGTGTGCTGCGGTCCATGGGGTTTCAAAGAGTTAGACAGAACTTGGTGATTGACCACCAAGGAACACACTTTTAACCTTCACTCTAGGGTTTGTTCTGTCCACGTACTGCAGCCCTGGGAAGAAGGCGTCTATAACAGTGAGCCCACAGGCCCCTGCCCACGTGGAACACATGGTCCAGAATAGGTTCCGAACCCACTGCTGCCCTCACACGGGGCGCTGTGCACAGCGTGACAGTAGGGACACTCTATTCGTGGCCATCTGAAAGCTCTCTAATGTGCAAAAGTGGCACGGTTGCTGGGCAGAAAGGTGAATATGTGTTCTGGTCCCAATAGGTGTTCCTTCTCCTTGCTGTATCCTGGACTCTGGGAAGTGTCAGATCCCTTTCCATCCCAAATTGTTTCCCTAATTCGTGTTCTTGGGATGAAAGGGTTAAAGCCAGACTGGCTGGAGCTTATTATTTTAATCCAGGATTATGATGGCTACAGAAAGAGGCTGCCCTGTCTCCCTGACCTCCCTGACTGGGAAGAAATGGTGGTTGTCCTGACTGGAGATCTTGAGCTGGCTGTGCCTGGCTGGGAGGGGAGCTGCAGGCAGGGCTCAGCTGGTCTCTCTACCAGGAAGCGGGGCTTAGATGGAGAGACCAGAGTGGGAGGGGCTTTCCCGCTGCTCTTTGTCCTGGAGGACAGCTTAGGACACTATGGTTGGAAGGAGCAAAATACTCCCGTGGATCTCCCATTGTCCCCCACAATTAGCTCTTTTAGGTGTTGCTGCTTCTTGAGGGCCAAGCATCTGTAGGGTGACCCCCCTAGGAGAGGACCTCAAGGTTCCGCACCTGGCCTTGTGGTACTGCAGACTTCCTGGCCAAAGACATAGGTTCATGGGGTAGCAACGTGGATTCTCTCTTGGTACAACTCCAACTGTTTACAGGGGAAACTTAGGCCCGGGGGAAGCACTCAGCCTCTTTAACTCTGTGCCCCGCTCGCTGAGCTCATGAGACTTGGGTGTGTGAGCTCTCTTGCAGTGACAACAGCTCTCTGTGCTCAGGTGGAAAGTCTTTGCCGAGCCACACAGGGACCGCCCCAGCCCTGCCAGGCAATCTGCAGAGGGACTGTGGGAGCGGGGACCTTGGGCTGTAGTCATGATGGGAAGGAGTTGGCTCCAGGGCTGTGGTCACGTGAGAGTGGAGGGTCTCCCTCAGATAGTGGAGTCTGAACCTGTCTGCCTGGCGGGGTCGGTGGCCTCGGGTGGACCAGGACAACGCAGTGAAGTTGGAGGGGCGGGTTGTGGATGTGAGAATAGGACAGGTTCATGGGGCTGCACCTGCTTGCCCCCTGCCACTGGGGAGAAAGACCCCTTTCCAGCCACAGGGCTGTCAGGGCCTGCCCACTCCAGAGTGCACCATGACCAAGAGCCGGCTGCCTTCCTGACTTTGGCCGCAGTCTGTGAAGGTGGCTGCCTCTCTCCTCTCTGCTCAGTTTGTTCCTGCATGGATGCCTCCAGGCGCCTCCAAAAAACCCTGCTTTTCTAATCAGTGGAGAAACCAGCTTTGTCTGCCAGAAACCAAAGCAGGGCAGCTGATGAAAAGGAAAGAAAAAAACAAAAATAACAGCTCCAAGTAGAGGGAGCAGAAAGAAAAAACAGCAAAGCTGGAAAATGGCTTCGAAACCTGGGGCGAGGCTGTTCCTGACAGCATCTGGCCAGCTGCCTGGAGCCCTCCTGCCTGCCCACCAGGTCTTATGACAAATGCCCTCCGACAGCCGGGCGGCCACAGCTGTCACCGGAAGGCTCTGAGCGCGTGGGCTGGCAGCCAGAGGCCCGTGGCTGCAGAGGCGTCTCTCCGGGCTGGTAACCTCATTATCTCTGCTGGCGGAGCCGGAGCCCCAGGGAGCACAGCTGCTCTCAGCGGTGCATTGGAGGCCCTGCCTGCTCGGGAAGCTGTGCAGAGGGCCGCCTCGCCTCACAGGGCAGCGGGCCTTGAGAACTCACTCTTCGTTCTCTCCTGGAAGCCCTCCTGGTTCCAGAACTGTGCCTGGGCCCTGCCAGGGTCCCTAGGCACAGATGGTGCCTTTATTCTGGCAGTTCTTAGTTTTTATCTTGGCCCCAAAGCAGGATTAGGTGCAAATAATGGGAAAATAAAAAGAAAGAAAGAAAGAAGCAAAAATCATAGACTGCCCTGCGCTCGTCCAAGTTTGTCCCAAGGAGGCCTCAGGGTTGGGCCATTTTTCATTCACATCTCTATCATCCGTCACCTAGGAAATGACTTGGTAACATCCCCCCTGTCAAGACGAGGCCCCTTTCTCCAGGTGACATATGGGCTGGGGAAGGCCCGGGATTTGGCGGGCTGCAGACTGAGATGCAGGCCGGGCTGAGCCTCCAGCCGCCCAAGTCCTCCTTCTGTGGACCCTCCCTGGTGGGGACAGCCCAGCGTATGTGGCAGCGAGGCGGGACAAGGGCAGCTGCGGGGGGTGCAGACATCACATCAGAGAGTGAGTCTGGCTTCAGCCACACGCTGGCTCAGCTGGCTCTGGGACCCAGGGCGGGGAGGAGCCGGAGGATGCGGCAAGGCTGCTGGAGGCCGTGGGGCGGCTGTCATCTGCTCCGCTTCGCTTCATGTTTGACCTTGACACGCCACATGTTCCCCTCTGCTCAGGAATAGCCTCATCTGCCAGGCAGAGAGCGCACTTGCCCCCGGGCCCGCCTGGCTGCGGAGAGGGCCCTCCGGTCAGCGGGAGGCCGTGGGGCGGCTGTTATCCCTGCGACCTGCCACTGTGTCACCGGGAGATGGCTTTGAAAAAAGGCTGCTGTCGTTTTCGGTGGCTCTGGACTGGCCAGGGAGGCAGCACAACTAGGAGGTGGTGAGGGCTGCTGGAAGAAGACCCTCGTTATGAGGAGGAGTGAGCCATTTGCTGACTTGGTGTGGGTCCAGCTTAGTTCCTCTCGGCCCTGACCTGATGTCTGTTGGGTTAGGATTGGAACTGAGGCCAGAGATCACCGGGACATGTAAAAATGTCATTCTCTCAGAGGAGCAGGGCGGTGATGGGCAGGGCCCCGATGCCTTGTGTCTGCAGTGAGAGCTCAGGACGATGTGCTGTGAGCTTGAGTGGGTGTGTGGGGTGCCGAGAGACAGAGGAGAGCGGAGGGGGCGTGTATACAGGCCATCTGGCTGGGCACAGGCCCAGCCCAGCAGCCTGGGGCCGTTTCCTTCCCCTCCTCCCAGATAACTCCTGCTGTCTGAACAATGGAGTAATCTGGAGACTCCCCTACTCTTTTCTAGATCCTCCTGGGGTCTCTGCCTCCGGTCTCTGAGCAGCTGTCCAGGGTGGGCCAGTCCCTTCCAGAGTTGCCAGGCCCCCAGTCCCAGGCCCCAGGCTGGTACCCTCCCGTGTGGGAGCTGGCCAAGGAAGGCTTCCATGCGGGGCTGTTTCTGGCACAGCCATGCTTGACACTGTTAAAGCCCTCCTAATCCATGTTATTTTCTTCTAATCCCTCCCCCCACCTGCTCTGGCCCACGTGCCCCACTGCAGGACCTTCGGTCCCAAGCCGGAGCCCGTGCTGAGCCCCAGGCATGAAGAAACCAAGCATCTGCTGCAGAAAGCCCGCATGAAGGCCAGGACCCGGCCTGTCCGTGCCAGCCACGACATCGTGCCCACCCTGTGCAGCCGGTGAGTGGGGCCCGGGCCAGGCTGGCTGGCATGGGCTACGGCAGAAGAGATGGGATCCAGCCAAAATGCCGCCGCTCACTCCCTCTCTGGTCCGTGTGGGAGCTTTTCCTGTGTCAGGCATCGCTTTCATTCTTTCAGTCAGTTAGTACACCTTCGCTGAGAGCCTACTGATGGCATATTAGGGAACATAACCTGAGTCTCCCCTGGGGAACGGAGGTGTCACAGTCTCCAGGGAGAAAGACCAGAGGAAAGGGAGGCTTGGAGGAGGTGGCTTCTAAGTTGGAGCTTGAAGGAGACATAGATATTTACTGGGCAGCTGAAGGAGGCAGGAGTGAGCATCCCTGGGCAGAAACTGAGCAGAAGCAGTATTCTCAGGAGTTGGGCCAGAAGGCCCAGTGGAGGCCAGTCATGGAGGCCTCCAGGACTGATGGACAATTTGGAAGCCTCCTGTAATAGCTAGGAGCCACCAAAGGATTTCAAGCAGCTGGGTAGCACCGTCACCTTTGCATTCCAGTAAAGCTGCTCTGGCTGCAGAGACGGTTGGTTCTGGGGGACTAGGGGGACAGTGTGCAGTGGTGGGAGGAGAGGGTGGAGATGCAAGGTTGCCCAGAGCCAGAGGAGCAGGCTTGATGAGGCAGCAGAGAAGTGGTTAAGACTGGAAGCAGACTGCTGAGTTCTGGCTCTGCCACTTCCTAGCTGTGAGCTCTTGGGGAAGCCCCTGTGCCTTGGTTTGCTCCTCTGCACAATGGGAATTATACCAC
This sequence comes from Neotragus moschatus, assembly GCA_006410615.1. NCBI lineage: Eukaryota > Metazoa > Chordata > Mammalia > Artiodactyla > Bovidae > Neotragus > Neotragus moschatus. The sequence continues at coordinate 2,225,128 of SJYA01002524.1, forward strand.
AGCCTGTCTTTCAGGGTTATTGTGAGGGTTCTGTGAGTTCACAGAAAGTGTTTAGAATAGCCCCTGGCATGTAGTGAGTACCCTATGAGTGTTACCTGTGACTGAATCATGGAATCAACTAGATGAGGGGAGCCTGAGAAGGGGAGCATCCAGGATGGAGCCCAGGGTTCTGACTTGGTGTCTGGAGGCTCAGTGAACCCTCGGTGCAGGATTAAGCTTGGGAGGGACTGTCCACGGAACACCCACTGGAGATGCTTATCAGGCAGTTGGATCCAGGAGCTGAGGAGGAGGACAGAGGTCAGACTGCAGATGTAGGCATCATCCCGATCTCACAGTGCTGGGGCCATGAGGGAGGGTGAGCTCATCAGGGATGGAGAGATGAGAAAAGAACAAGTTCAAGGACGTTCAGCACTCCACACAGGTAGCCACCTCTTTCGTGACATCCCATCGCCATCTCTGCGCCAGTTCCGTGTACGGCGTGCCCCAAGGAATCACTTACAGGGGGAGCTGGTGGGTGCATCTGACCTGCAGCAAGGCTGCCAGCTCAGGTCCAAATGCCCCAGGCCCCGGCAGGACCATCTGCGGCTGACCAGGCCTGTGGCTTCATTGGTGCAGTGGATACTAGAGGGAGCAAGGATTCTCAGTGGAACTGGACTCTATGCTCTTTGACGGGGATGGTGAGCTGGCTTATTAAGGGCTGAGGACCTTCTGGACACCTTTGAGACTGACTTCAGCAAGAGCAGAGGGCTGTGCCTTGCTTCTGGGTCGGTGTCATGGTGACTTCTAGGAGAGGGGCTCAGGAGACCCTAAATCCTGGCGAGAGGCTCCCAGCTGGCTCCCCTTTTATCTCTGCATTTTGTGCCTTGTTTCTTCTGGCTGGAGGACACTAATCAGGAATGGAAGTGCCTCCTTTGAAGCACCCTGACTGTTCTTCTTCTCTGCATGTTTATGCAGCCCAGAGCCTTAGACTTCCATGGAACCCTCCTGTTCCACTTTCTTTAGGTACTGAGGTTGAGTTGGGTAGCTGCAAAACAGGCAAGATTCTTGAGAGTCCCTTAGACTACAAGGAGATCAAACCAGTCAATCTTAANGACTGTTCTTCTTCTCTGCATGTTTATGCAGCCCAGAGCCTTAGACTTCCATGGAACCCTCCTGTTCCATTTTCTTTAGGTACTGAGGTTGAGTTGAGTAGCTGCAAAACAGGCAAGATTCTTGAGAGTCCCTTGGACTACAAGGAGATCAAACCAGTCAATCTTAAAGGAAATCAGCTGTGAATATTCATTGGAAGGACTGATGCTGAAGCTAAAGCTCCAATAATCTGGCTACCTGATGCGAAGAGCAGATTCATTANAGCTGCAAAACAGGCAAGATTCTTGAGAGTCCCTTGGACTACAAGGAGATCAAACCAGTCAATCTTAAAGGAAATCAGCTGTGAATATTCATTGGAAGGACTGATGCTGAAGCTAAAGCTCCAATAATCTGGCTACCTGATGCGAAGAGCAGATTCATTAGAAAAGACCCTGATGCTGGGACAGATTGAAGGCAGGAGGAGAAGGGGGCAACAGAGGATGAGGTGGTTGGATGGCATCACTGACTCAATGAACATAAGTTTGAGCAAACTCTGGGAGATGGTGAAGGACAGGGAGGCCTGGCGTGCTGCATTCCATGGGGTCACAAAGAATCAGACGTGACTGACCGAGTGAACGATAACAACAAAAATCTGCAAAGCAGACCAGATGATGTAAATGTACCTTGGGACATTTCCTCTTTCCCAAATCTCATCAACAGCTCACGACAACCCCAGCCACTAACCTTAAAGTAGGTTCCCTCTCACCAGGCTCTTCTCTGGCAGTAGAAATGCAATTGAAATGCAAGGTGACCCACTTTAGCAGCTGCTGTGTCCAGAAAAGAATTACTTTGACTTGGCAGCACTGGTGAATCCTCAGAGGGTATAGCTGAAAAATCAACGCCAGATGGCTTGCTGCAGATGCTTCTAAAGGTTACGCTTGTCAGATCACCCTGGAGAGCTATGCTGAGCTAACGTGGCGATGCCACACAGGCCCAGGGCCTCATTAGTTGCAGGAGCCCCTCCTCCACCCCACCCCCCACCCCGAACCCAGAGACATCACTCAGAGACGTCACTCGTTCCAAAGAGCAGCCTGGTGAAAGCTGACGGAAGAGTGGGACAGACAGGCACAGCAGCCCCCCAGAAGGTCCTCTTTATCGCAGGTCTAGCTGGAGGTGGCTGGGGCCACCCTGAACAGACAGGCTTTTTGCAGGAGGTGAAGACGGGGCCAGCCGCAGCCACATTTTCTGGACGCGAATCAGTGTAGCAAGGGAGAGCTCTTGGAAGTGCAAGCTCTTGCTACTGGGGAGACAGGCGCACCTGGGTTGGTGTTCCTGATCCCAGGAGGGCAGAACACGCCCACCAGAGGCAGGGTCTGGGAGGCGACACCTAAGTGCTGGCGTCCTGTGTTAGGGGCCGGGTAGGGCTTGTGTGCTGGACAGCACTGTGGTAGGAAGGGGCCTCCCACAGAGGCCATTTGGCAGCCCGCGTCTGAGCAGACAGGATTCTCTCGGAGAGGGATGGCTGTGGAGGCGTCAGCAGTGCCTCATGTTGACAAGGTTGCTGTTTGCTTGCTGCTGGAGCGCCTTATTCGCTGTGCGCTTGTCTCCAAGATCTTTGCCATACTTTTATGCCCTGGTCCCAGCACTGCTGGTAGGGACCTCGGGGATGCAGTAACTGAGTTGAAAGTATGTGATTGGGGCTTTCCAGGTGGTGCTAGCGGTAAAGGGTCTGCCTGCCAATGCAGGGGACACAAGAGACGTGGGTTTGCTCCTTGGGTCGGGAAGATTCCCTGGTGAAGGAAAGGGCATCCCCTCTAGTATTCTGGAAAATTCCACGGACAGAGGAGCCTGGTGGGCTACAGTCCTTGGGGTCACAAAGATTCGGACACGACTGAGCAATCACGCAGCAGCACACCTCATGGGATTAAGCTGTCCTGCGTCCCTCCAGCTCTNAAGGAAAGGGCATCCCCTCTAGTATTCTGGAAAATTCCACGGACAGAGGAGCCTGGTGGGCTACAGTCCTTGGGGTCACAAAGATTCGGACACGACTGAGCAATCACGCAGCAGCACACCTCATGGGATTAAGCTGTCCTGCGTCCCTCCAGCTCTTCCTCTTAATGAAGGCGGCGTTTGAGAATTTTGCCTTGTTTGTTTTGGCCATGCTGCTATATGGCATGTGGGATTTTAGTTCCCTGACCAGAGTCAGAACACATGCCCCCACCCCTGAATTGGAAGCACAGTCTTCATCACTGGACCACCAGGGAAGCCCCTCCATTTTTTCTTTTAGAACAGAAATATTATTTCTGCCTCTGGCTTGAATTCCAGGATGACTGAGTTCACCAGCTTGACTGTAAAGTTTAAGGTCGTTGATGTGGCTGAGAGGACCTGGAGTTCCTTATTAGATTAGGAATATACCACCTCTGAAACTGTGTTTTCCCTCTTAGAAAGTATAGCCTATATGCTGTCAGCAGAGCAGGGCCTTGCCCCCGGGGCCCAGTGTGGGGTGTTGTGTCTAAGCTGGCGTACTGAGTGTCCAGCAGGCCTCTCCTGCACTGGGCGGGCCTGGCAAACCAGGGCACCCTGCCTGTGCAGCAGGGGCAGAGCTCCTGCTCAGCGGGGCTGCTCTTGTTTCTAGAGGGTAAGATGGTGCTGTTTCTCTGGCTGGAGCCTTGCTTTCTGGGGAGGAATGCTCTGGACACCTGACCCAGGACCCCCACAGTGTCGGTGAGCCCACCAGAGGGATGGTCTCACCGCCCCCTCTCAGGTCCTGACAGGCTCAAGAGATGCAGTTGCACATGGGGTCCTTATCCTGGGCGCCAAGGGCTGCAGCGCCTCAGTCCCTTCAAGAGAACGGTCGCCAGGTGGGGGCTCAGAGGGACTTCCCAACCATGCTGAGACGAGCAGAGAGAGACGCCGCACCTCCTCACTGGGGGTGATTCTACCCAGGAGCTTTACATCTGAGCCACACAGCCCTCTCCAAAGGCAGGCCCACAGTATGACTGTGAGGGGCCCTAGGCACTCTGGCCTTTGTGACTCCTTCCTCCGTACTATGTGTGTGCGTGTTCAGTCGTGTCTGACTCTTTGCGACCCCCTGTAGCCCGCCAGGCTCCTCTGTCCATGGGACTGCCCAGGCAAGAATACCGGAGTGGATTGCCATTTCTTTTTCGAGGGGATCTTCCCCACCCAGGGATCAAACCCGTGTCTCTTGGATCTCCTGCACTGGCAGGCGGATTCTTTACCACTCAGCCACCTGGGAAGCTCTTTCTCCATAAACAAAGTTGAAATTTAAATTTTATGACCATGCTGGCTAAAAGGTAAATATATTAATATTATATCCGAGAATGTTTTCTTTGATTTGAAAGTGTATTTATGTGTTCTCTTTTGACTTTAAAAGAAGCTAAAACATTTTCATGGGCCCCAGGAGAACTGTGGCTCCTGGGTACCATGGCTATTGTGCCTGATAAGATGGCCCTTTCTGCATATGGGCTCCAGGGAACAGGATGACTGACTGCATCAGGATCTGCTCAGATCTCAAAGCAGGCAGATCCACTTGCTTAGCAGTAGTTCTTTTTCTTTTTTGTTAATCCTCCTGGAGCAGCGCCAATTGGGGAAAATCCTGGAGTCGGGTTGGTGGCAGGTGGGCCGGCTGCCCCTGCCCACTGCATCCAGGGCAGTGTAAACACCTAGGGAACACCTAGCATCGGGCTTCAGGGAGGCCCCCGGAATGCGCACCGTGGCACTTCGCAGCTTCCTTGGTTTAAGAAGTACTCACCCACTCCTTGGAGAAGGAAATGGCAATCCACTCCAGTGTTCTTGCCTGGAGAATCCCAGGGACGGGGGAGCCTGATGGGCTGCCGTCTCTGGGGTTGCACAGAGTCGGACACGACTGAAGCGACTTAGCAGCGGCAGCAGCAGCACCCGCTCCTTGGTGTGAACTGGGGGCTAAGGTCCAGTGCGGTTGACACAGCAGGGCCTCGGCTGTACCTTTATTGTGCCAGCTCAGCATTCATGGCTGGGTGAGCACCAGCCCCTCTGTTGGTATGACCAGAGGCCCCAGGTCTAAGATTTGAGGTTGTAGTGAGCTGACATGGCACAAGTGAAGGAATAAGCTCTCAGCCGTAGCTGTTTCCCATGGAGCTTTGCAGGAAATCAGTCTTGGACAATTTAACTCTGACATCTCAGGCAACCCCAGGACCCCCAGTGGTAACATCTATGTGCCAAGCTCCACGCCATCTGCGATCCATACCATTCTAACCCATCAGGGTCTTGAGATTAGTCAGAGGCCTGGTTGTCGAGGCACCCAGGAAGGGGATGAATTGGAATAGTCAGGGATACCCTCAGGGCCCAGGTGAGCACGTGTTCACCTGAGTCAGGCAGGCAAGGCCATTTATGCATACAGAAAGCACAGCCTGGAAGGATGCAGTGTCCAGTCCAGCCAATGCCGTGTATAGTTAAGGAAGTCGACCAGTTCAGTGGCCACTCTCCCCACTGGTTGGCACGTTTTCACAGTAATTGTTAAGCATGGATGGTTTCTTCCTGCCATTGTCTGACCTCCTTTTAAAAAAGTTTTTATTGGAGTATAATTGCTTTATAGTGTTGTGTTAACAAAGTGGATCGGCTATAGGTATACTATATCTCCTCCCACCAGTCCCTCATCCCACCCCTCTAGGTCATCACAGAGAACCAGGTTGAACCCCCTATACAGCAGCTTCCCACTAGGTACTTGACCCGTGCTGTGTCCACATTGAACTCCTTCCTTTTAATTGCATACCATACCTGTCTTTCTGTTGGGTAGCTGTAAATGAAGGTAGCCTTTTTGAGAGTACTGACATCAAAAAGCATCAAAGCATCCAATTAGAGGAAGGATAAGTAAATCAGCCAATCACTCACATACATGTCATTTATAATAAGTTGTCGGAGTATCAAGACAAGCTTGAATGAGTTGTGCTAGGAGGAGGGTATAGTTAGGGAATCCTTTGTAAGTGCCTTTGAGGACTAAAAGCAGTAACAACACATAAAGTATGCCAGCATAGATAACTCCATGGGTACTGTTCTCGGTGATTCGAAAGTAATTCAGTTCAGTTCAGTCACTCAGTTGTGTCCAACTCTTTATGACCCCATGGACTACACCTCACCAGGCTTCTCTGTCCATCACCAACCCCTGGAGCTAGCTCAAACTCATGTCCATCAAGTCAGTGATGCCATCCAACCATCTCATCCTCTGTCGTCCCCTTCTCCTCCTGCCCTCAATCTTTCCCAGCAACAGGGTATTTTCCAATGAGTCAGTTCTTCACATCAGGTGGCCAAAGTATTGGCGTTTCAGCATCAGTTCTTCCAATGAATATTCAGGACTGATTTCCTTTAGGATTGATTGGTTTGATCTCCTTGTAGTCCAAGGGACTCTCTAGAGTCTTCTCCAACACTGTAAGTCCAAAGCTTCAGTTCTTTGGTGCTCAGCTTTCTTTATGGTCCAACTCTCACATCCATACATGACTGCTGGAAAAGCCGTAGGTCTGACTATACCTTTGTCTGTAAAGTAATGTTTCTGCTTTTTAATATGCTGTCTAGGTTTGCCATAGCTTTTCTTCCTAGGAACAGGTCAGTTCAGTTCAGTCACTCAGTCATGTCCAACTCTTTGGGACCCCATGGACTGCAGCACTCCAGGCCTCCCTGTCCATCGCTAACTCTCGGAGTTTACTCAAGCTCATTTCCATTGAGTCGGTGATGCCATCCAACCATCTCATCCTCTGTTGTCCCTGTCTTCTCCCACCTTCAATCTTTCCCAGCATCAGGGTCTTTTCAAATGAGACAGTTCTTGGCATCAAGTGGCCTAAGTATTAGAATTTCAGATTCAGTATCAGTCCTTCCAGTGAATATTCAGGACTGATTTCCTGTAGGATGGATTGGTTGGATCTCCTTGCAGTCCAAGGGACTCTCAAGAGTCTTCTCCAACACCATAGTTCAAACCATCAATTCTTCAGTGCTCAACTTTCTTTAGAGTCCAACTTTCACATCCATACAAGACTACTGGAAAAACCATAGCTTTGACTAGAGACAGCCTTTGTTGGGAAAGTAATGTCTCTGCATTTTAATATGCTGTTTAGGTTTGTTATAGCTTTTGTTCCAATGAGCAAGCGGCTTTTAATTTCATGGCTGCAGTCCCCATATGCAGTGATTTTGGAGCCCAAGAAAATAAAGTCTCTCAGTGTTTTCATTGTTTCCCCATCTATTTGCCATGAAGTGATGGGACCAGATGCCATGATCTTAGTTTTTTAGATGTTGAGTTTTTAGCCAACTTTTTCACTCCCCTCTTTCACTTTCATCAAGAGGCTCTTTAGTTCCTCTTTGCTTTCTGTCATAAGGGTGGTATCATCTGCATATCTGAGGTTATTGATATTTCTCCCTGCAATCTTGTTTCCACCTTATGCTTCATCCAGTCCAGCATTTTGCATGATGTACTCTGCATATAAGTTAAATAAGCAGGGTGACAATAAACAGCCTTGACGTACTCCTTTCCCAATTTGGAACCGGTCCGTTGTTTCATGTCTGGTTCTAACTGTTGCTTCTTGATCTGCATACAGGAGGCAGGTAAGGTGGTCTGGCATTTCTCTCTCTTTAAGAATTTTCCATTGGTTGTGATCCACACAGTCAAAGGCTTTAGCGTAGTCAGTGAAACAGAATTTAGATGTTTTTCTGGAGTTCTTTTGCTTTTTTTGATGATCCAACAGATGTTGACAATTTGATCTTTGGTTCCTCTGCCTTTTCTAAATCCAGCTTGAACATCTGGAATTTCTCGGTTCACAAACTGTTGAAGCCTAGCTTGGAGAATTTTGAGCATTACTTTGCTGGCGTATGAGATGACATAGCAGGAAAGAAATAACAGGTCTCTAAAGTCCAAGCCCTTGTCTCCAGTCAGAACCTGGCCATGAGCATGGTCAAAGACTAGTTCTGTATTCGTGGTTCCTTCTAAGAGAGAAAATCTCCCTGCAGCTTGCCTTTCCCAGCTGGTCAGGTGCTGGGCAGTCCAGAAACTGGTCTTGTGTGCCCTCTTCTTTGTGGAAACAAGTAGGGGTCACTGGGTCGTGCTAGTCCCTTCAAACCCTGACATCTCCTGAGTCTTTGATGACAAATGGGTGGCATGGGTAGCCAGAGGAGGAGACAGCATCAAGCTGTATCAGTCAGGATTCTCCAGAGAACGAACCAACATAATGTGTGCTTATATAGAGAGAAAATTTTATTCTAAAAAAATTGACTCATGGTACCTTGGAAACTTGGTAAGTCCAAAGTCTGCAGAGTAGGTTGGCTGGCTTGAGACCCAGGTAAGAGTTGCTACTCAAATCCAAAGGCAGTCAGCTGGAAGAAGTCCTTCTTGCTCAGGGAAGAGCAGTCTTTGTTCTATTCAGACCTTCAACTGATTGGATGAGGTCCACCATACCATGATCAACTTTATTTGAAGTCCACCAGTTTAAATCGGCTTCCCTGGTAGCTCAGCTGGTAAAGAATCTGCCTATAATGCAGGAGACTTTGGTTCGATTCCTGGGTCAGGAAGATCCCTGCATGAAGGGATAGGCTACCCACTCCAGTATTCTTGGGCTTCCCTTGTGGTTCAGACGATAAAGAATCCACCTGCAATGCAGGAGACCTGGGTTTGATCCCTAGGTTGGGAAGATCCCCCTGGAGAAGGAAATGCTAAACCACTCCAGTATTCATGCCTGGAGAATTCCATGGACAGAGGAGCCTGGCAGCTGCAGTCCATGGAGTCACAAAGAGTTGGATACAGCTGACGACTAAGCACAGTACAGTTTAAATGTTAATCTTATCCAAAAAAAAAAAAAAAAAAACCCTTCACAAAAACATCAAGAACCTGGGCACCATGGCTCAGCCAAGCTGACATACAAAATTAGACATTACACGTGGCATCTATACACAGGTATGATTTAATGACTGGTAATCAAAGGCAGACAGGTTAAGAAGAAAGATTCTAGGAAACAGTGGCAGGAGGGTTGCATGAGACAGTGGGGTGAGAAGCCTGGAGGCCTTGCAAGTGGGCCACAGCTGGAAAGGAAGGCAGAGAGGAATGTGGAAGGCCTGCATCTTTACCCCAAAGACTGTGAACTTGATCCTTTGCCCCCTTGAGAGATGATGCGATGAAGCTGAGATCCAGGAGGACCAATGAATAGGAGGCCACTGCAGGGGTCCAGGGTGAGTGATAAAAGCAGGAAAGGATGTGAGTCCCAGCTGCTCATCAGTAGACTGGTGGCGAGGTGCTGCTGGGAAAGGCAGGGGGAAGTATGGTCCTAACTTAGGTGGCCTCTGATAGACAAGGGCCTGTAGGGTCCATTTACACAGGAATCTGAAACTCGGGTCACCTGGCTCCAGGGGGCCTGGTGTGAGATTTGTGCAGGTGTTTTCTTGAGCTGAGCAGGACTTGACCCCCAGCCACAGTGTCTCTCAGAGCAAAGGCTGACAACAGAATATGAGGACTCTTCCTAGCATAGTAATTGTTGTCACAGTGTTTTGGGACAGAGAGTGTGAGAGGGGCTGGGGAGGGGCAGATACAGGAGGCAGCGTTGGAACAGACTAGATGGTGAGACCAAGGAGAAACACTAGTGTTACTCTGTCTAAATTTTGTCCCAGCAAGATGCTTAGGAACCCTGAGTGAACACTTCTGAGAGGAGGAATGCTTAGAAACTCTGACTGCAGGTCCCACACGGTCTCCATGGAAACTTACGCTCTTCCCATTAAACCTGTGTAACAAATGCAGTACTGCCACAGTTCATCACAGTTCACCAGATGCCCATGATGGCCAGACTCACTTCTAAACACACACCAGGACTTCGGTATTATCCTTCCCTACAGTCCTGCGTTTAACAGCGTTTCATCTTAACTCAGACGGAGACAGGCAACAGAGGCAAAGCCAAAAGTAGAGGTCGTATTCATTTTGTTCAGCACTGTGTTCAGGATGGGGATGGGCCTGTAAGCTTCTCTGCTTTGCTGCTGGACTCCTGAGGAACCTGATTTGGGCAACTTTGGGTTGTAGTTTTCCCAGAGCCCTGTGCGGGACCGTGCAGGGTGGATGGGTAGGGCTGGCGCGCCCAGGGAGGAGACTTGTACCTTTTTCTCCTCCTGCTCATGACCTCTCTCCTCCTGCCTGCCCATCAGAGATGGACGGAAAAGCCCAGCCCTGGACCCGAGGATGACCATCGCCTGCCGAGACAACCTCCAGAATGGGAACACGAGTGACTCCTCCAGTGGGGAGTCCAGCAGCGGGCAGTGGCCGAAGCGGGGCGCCTCCCCATCCCATGTCCGCTTTGAGGATGAGTCCGCCCGGGATGCTGAGTCCCGCTACCTAGAGCGGCTGCAGCAACGTCAGCGGCAGGTGCTCAGCACAGCGGACCAGGGCCCCCTGCGCTCCAAGCCCGACCTCGCCGACTACATCCAGGGGGGCTGCCGGCGCCGGGACGCGGGCGCGAGCGCGGGCGCTCTGCAACCGTTGCTGGGTGGGCTGCAGCCCGGGTGTCTCTCAGGGCCGCCACCCGCTCGGGGCAGCGGGAGGAGGTGCCGAGCCTGCGGCCACTGCATCGCCCCCAACCCGAGGGTCCTCCGGGAGCGCGAACCCGCCTGCGGGAGGGAGGGGGCGTCAGCGCAGCCCCTCAGCTCTTGGGGCCTGAGCGCCCAGCTCCGGCTCCTCTCTGCCGCCGAGCCCCGGCTCCACACCGAGTGGATCCGGGAGACGCACATCGGGGACCAGGCGCTTCCCGAGGAGGCGGACTCGGCCCTGGACAGCACAGACACCTCCGACAGCTACCGAACCGACAGTGAGGAGGCCGGGACCTCTCAGCCCAGCAGGGCCCGCCTGCGGACCTCCAGGCCTCAGGGAGGCCACAGGGGGTTGTGCAAGGCTGAGATGGAGCCGCCCCGGAGCCCTCTGGCCTCGCACGACCTGCCTGGGCTGGAGCTCCGGGAGGTGTCAGATGAGGTGACAGAATGCGCAGGCCAGACGACGGCAGGGGCTCTGCTCCCCGGAGAAGATGCTTTCTCTAAGCCTCCTGTCCAGGACTTGAAGAGGGCTTTCCCCGGGTCCCCGTGGCAGCCTGGACCAGGGCTGGAAAATCACTGGGCTCACCCCGGGGATTTTCAGACAGCCTACGCCATCGCCTGTTCCATGAAGCTGGGGTCCTCGGGGCCAGGCAGACAAGGCTCGGTTATAGAAAGCCAGGAGTCTCTGGGAACTGACTGCCCACAACAGAGCGGTGCAGAGCCCTCTGCCCACCACCAGGCCCGAGAGCTGACTGCTTCCCTCTGCCCTGACGGCTGGGTGCCGACCCCTCCCTCTTCAAAGAAAACCGCCTCACCCGTGTCTCACAGGAAGGCAGCCCTGGCTGGGCTTCGCAGGCTGGGCAACCAGGGAGAGCCCATGGGCAGCCCCCTGTCTGCTTCCAGAAGCGCAGTTCCCAGGACCCGGGAGCGCACACCGCCACAGCCCCACAGCCCCCACAGCAGGCACCCCCTGCGGGCCCTGTCCACCAACAACTGCAACAGCAGCGTGCCTCAGGGGCTGCAGGAGCCCTGGGGAGGAGACATCCTCGTGGGGGAGACGGGTGCCCGAAGCCAGGAGCCCGCAGCACCGTTGGAGGACCGCAGAGATGGTAAGGGATGGCCCGGGGGCCAGGGTGGTGCTAGCCCGGAGATCACAGGCTGGGTCTGTGGCCCACCAGGCACTTAACTGTTCATGTTAATAGATGACAGAGCTGTGCATTGCTCCTAGCAGCTCCCAGAGCCCAGCAGATGTTGGGGAAGGTAGGGTCTGTGAGTGGGTGCAGGATTCGACACCAGCCTGGAGGCAGATTAGCCAAGTTCCCCCAGGGAGGCGGTGGTAGGGATGCTAAAGGAGCTCCAAGCTCTGTGGCTGTGGGAGGCCTGGGCTTTGAGGGAATTTTACTACCAACAGAGCAGAAAGAGGCAGCAGCTCCAGGATTTACTACTTGCTTAGAGTAGCAAATGCCAGATAATCCCGTGGCTAAGGTCCCTCCCCTTCAACATCGTCACTTCATACATTCATTCAGTACAGTCAGCATCCGTTACAGGCCAGGCACCATCCTAGGCCCTGCAGGGGACACATAAGTGAATTAATTCAGCAGGAGTCTACCCGCTGAGACCCTTGGCGGCCAAGCAGGTGTGCTGTCTAGATGATACAGTGACCAGTAAGCAGAGCTCCTACAAGGAGTGCTGGGGTTGTTCTCTGGTGCCCAAGCCCTCCTAGAGCCCCAAGCCTACTGCGCACGCTGGTAGGTTTCTGCACGCAAGGCTGCTGAAGGCCGGAGGGTATCCCCTCTGCCCTTGGAAGGCGTCCTCATGTCATGGGCAAATCATGAGCTTCCCCGATGCTATGATCTGAGTTGAGCAGCTCGGCTGCTTACTCTTAGCCAGAGGTAGCAGCCTTACCTTCACGTGCCCGCGGCTCTGGCAGCCCTGGCGCTGTGATGGCTTGGGAGGAATCCAGGGCTTGGGAACAGTGAGGGGAGAGAGGCCAGAGAGGTGACGGGCCATGCTGACCTTACTGAGGATGCAGGTGCCCAGCGCCTGCCCCACCTTGGGGGTGCCGCCACCCCTCCACTGCACATGGGGAGCCACCGCTGCCCTATCCCTCTTGTACTCAGGGGAACCTTGAGGAAGCAGGCCCCACCCCGAGTTCCTGCCTTCTCTGTGGTTTTCCTCCCTTGGGTGGGCTCTAGGCTGGCTACCCCTACCCACTTCCTGTGGGGCTCCTATTTTGAGAGTTGCTGACCTTTCTGGCCAGCTCGGCCTTCACCTGCTGGAGCAGAGGGCCAGGTGAGGCGCCTTCTCTCATTCACCATGAGGTCCTGGGCTCTTCACATCACCCCTCTGACTCCAGTTCTCCTCTCCAACCTGAGGATATCATTAGAACCCATCTCCTAGGAGGTCAGTCAATAATCTCCGCAGAAGGTTTAAGTCTTGCCTAGCACATGACGGATGCTCTAGAAATGGTGGCTGTCGTTTAGCTGTTAGACATCACAGCCAACCAGATTGTGGGTCTTGTCCCAGGAGCACAAATCCCCCCTGCCCACCCCCACTACCATATATGTCTCTCTTTTCTTTCATTGGAGGAAAATCGATTTACAGTGTTGTGTTGGATTCTTCCATTGTTGTTGTTGGTTTAGTTGCTAAGTTGTGTCCGATTCTTTTGCGACCCCATGGACTGTAACCCACCAGGCTCCTCTGTCCACGGGATTCTCCAGGCAAGAATGCTAGAGTGGGTTGCCCTGCCCTCCCCCAGGGCATCTTCCTGTCCCGAGGATGGAACCCATGTCTCCTGCATTGCCAGTGGACTCTTTATCGCTGAGTTACCTGGGAAGCCTTTGGTTTCTGCCATACAGCAGTGCAAGTCAGCCATAATTATACATATATCTCTTCCCTCTTGAGCCTCCTCCAAGACCCTGATCCCACTCCTCTAGGTCATCACGGAGTGCCAGGCTCTGTAATATAGCAATTTCTCATCAGCTATCTGTTTTACACATAAAACGGTAGTGTATACATGTTGGTGCTACTTTGTCCATTTGTCCCACTCTTTGCTTCCCACACCGTGTCCACAAGTCCTTTCATATACCTCTTGATACAGGAAGGACGTGACTTATCATAAGCAGCCTTTCACTTTTTAAAAATTATTTTTATTTTTGGTGGCACTGGGTCTTCGGCACTGCCCATGGGCTTTCTCTAGCTGCAGCAAGCAGGGGCTACTCTTGGTTGCTATGCACAGGCCTCTCACAGCAGTGGCTTTTCTTGTCCCCAAGCACTGGCTCTAGGAAGTTGCAGCATGTGAGCTTGGTAGTTCTGGCACGTGAGCTTTAACTGCTCTGTGGCATGTGGAATCTTCCCAGACCCGGGATTGAACCTGTGTCCCCTGCTTTGGCAGGCAGACTCCTATCCACTGTACCGCTGGGGAAGGCCAGCCCCTCATTTCGCAGGTGTTTATTCCTCATCTGCTGCGTACCAGGTGCTATGCTGGGGGCGATGGGCTTCAGCCCAGGGAAACGGGCCCCTCCCTGCTGCATGTGGGTCTCACCGCTGCCTCCATGGCTCCCGTGGGGCCCCCGCTTCCCTGCATCTTCCTCTGGCTCTCCTGCCTCTGTCGCTAGGACTGCCCCCTCGCCCCCATGACCTGTGGGGGCGGATCAGTGGCATGGGAGGAGTGCTGTGGTTGTTGCGAGAGGACTCCAGGGCTGTCTTGCCTCAGCAGCTGTTGGCACCATCAGCTCCGTGGGCATCACCTTCTCCCCAGCCTCAGAGGAGCCTGAGTCCAGCCAGGAAGCCGAGAGAGGGCTGCAGAGGACAGAGCCGAGTTCTGTAGGGCCCGTGTCATGCTGGTGAGTGACCCGATCGGGAGTTTGGGGTGCTGGGTGGGGAAGGAGCCCCGTGGAGTGGCAACAGGGTGAGTTAACCCTCGGAGGGCTTCTAGATTAGGTGCAAGCCTGGCACCCCAGCACTCTGTTCCCTGCCCTGACCAGTCTAGTGTGCGTGCTTATTCATTCCCCAAGCTTTTCCTGAACAGCCTCAAGCTGCAGGTGCTGTGCTGGGCACAGCTGTCCATCCAGGTGCTCCCAGGATGGGCTCTCTGTCAGAGGACTTGCTCCTGACCCTGGGGTGGGAAGCAGCCTGCCACTCACGGTTCCATGATCTCCTTCAGTCCCGAGGCTCTGAGTCCTTGCTCTGGGGCTGCCGAGCATGCTACTGCAGCCAGATCGCCACCTCCTGCCTCGTGTGTGCCCCAGAACTCTGGACTTGTGCACCCAGTTCCCCCGACATCCCCACTAGGGTGCCCGAAAGGCCTAGTGGAACTCTTGATCACTCCTCTGATGAAAGCTGCTTCCTGGGATCCTCCCCCCAGCAAACACACAGCACACCGCCATCCCCACAGTGCTCGCACTCCCGTCTTGGCTGCCTCCTTCCCGTTCCCTCCCACCCTCATCCACTGGCATGTCCTCTTTGGCCCCTGCAGCCACCTGCATGGCGTCCTTCTGGTCTCAGCGTGTTCCTTCTTTCTGTGCAAACCTAACATTCCCTCTCTGCTCTCTGCCTTCCTCTTCCCCCTTCAGTTCCTTCTCCAAGCAATGGTCTGAAGTGTCTTTTGAAAACCTTAACAAAGTGATGTCATTTCTCTGACTGAAACCCCAGTGGTTTATCCTTTCACTTACCTTGCTGCTACTGCTGCTAAGTCACTTCAGTCGTGTCCAACTCTGTGTGACCCCATAGACGGCAGCCCACCGGGCTCCCCCGTCCCTGGGATTCTCCAGGCAAGAACACTGGAGTGGGTTGCCATTTCCTTCTCCAATGCATGAAAGTGAAAAGTGAAAGGGAAGTCACTCAGTCGTGTCTGACTCTTTGCAACCCCATGGACTGCAGCCCCCCAGGCTCCTCCATCCATGTGATTTTCCAGGCAAGAGTACTGGAGTGGGGTGCCACCGCCTTCACTTACGTTACCCTGATGCAAACCCCTTACCCTGACATAGCACTCAACGTAATTCAGCTTCACTCAGCTGTCAAATCCCTGCTGATCCCTCTTTCCTCATTACGTCAAAGACCTACAGGCCTGGCCCCGTTATGTTCTCGAACCCACCACACAGCGAGCCTCTTTCTGCCTAGGCCTGTGGTTTCAGCTTCTCCCTCACCCTGGAAGTCTCACCTCCAGGCTGGGCAAGATTGACACCTTCCTGCCATTCAGCCCTCTGTTTAAATGTCGTCTTGTGAGAGAGGCCTTCCCCAGCCACCCTGTCACCCTCTGCTTCACCTTGCTCACTGGTCACTCAGAGGGCTTCTCCCTTTTTCACTAGCCTGTTGTTCGTAAGCTCCCAAGTGGAAGGGTCTGGTCCATCTGGTTTATCCCATACCCTTGTTATTTGCCACATGCCATTGCTGGCAGGAAGCCTTGCAGAGGTTCTGAGGAATCACTGGGTGAATGGGTGACTGGTGAACCCAGAGTTGGCTGTGACCCTGAGGGTCTCCTCTGCTGCCCAAGCAGAGGCTCCTGCAGAAGTCCACTCGGCCTTTCTGTCTGCAGCCTGCCTGTCACCTCCTCCTCGAGGCCGGGGTGCTGGCCCACCTGGGCCCCACAGGACCCTAAGGTTTTGTCTCCCCCAGCCCTCTCCCACCCACCTCACATCCACCTTTGCATTTCAGTGCCTCGTCTGGGGTCAGTGCGGGCCCCAGCCCGCCCTCCGCCGCCACTTCTGACAAGAACCAGAAAAGCCGCGGAGGCATCGCCTCTGCCCTGGGGCTGAAGAAATTCTTCTCCGCGCTGAGTCAGGGCACGCGGCCCAAGATGGGCAAGTCCCGCAGCTACAGCGTGGAGCAGCTGCAGCCCCCGGCGCCCAGCCCGGCTTCACACACTGCCACCCCCAAAGTGAAGAGAGCCCCGTCTTTACAATCCCTGCATCTGGTGAGAGTCCCAAGGGCCCAGCCGAGGGGTGTGTGAGGGCGGTGGGGTAGTAGCCGTCACTGAGATGAAAGGTGAAGGAGAAGAGAAGTGCCAGGGGTGCTCCTGAGGAGCCCGGGCTGGGGAAAGGAACACTCCTGGCATCCCCACAGTCCATCCGCAAGGTGTGGACTCCCTGCACGGTGAGATGAGAGTTCTCTCCTTCCACCCCACTGCCCCAGCCTGGGCTCAGCCTAGACTCCTCTCCCTCCCTCACTCCGCCACCTCTTCCAAGGCCTGGCATCAGCTGCTTGATAATTCTGGAAGCTTCCCTGCGGCCACAGCCACTCTGTGAATCTAGCACAGATCACTGCACACCTGGATTGCCTCCACAGCCTCCTCACCGGCGTCCCTGACCTGTCTTTCCCCATGTGGCTTCCAGAACTGCCCTTCCGGCATGCAAATCTGGTCTTGCCGGCACTACCCCCCGGCCCCCGCCTTGTGGAACATCCACCATTGGTCCCTTATCATCCCCAGGAAAACACTTTGAGGCCACTCAGCATTGCCACAGGGTTTCTATAATCTGACCGCTTCTCGAATCTGACTGATCATTCCCGTAATACTCAACCCCAGTTATCCTTGACCTTGCAGTTCTGAAATCAGGCCACACAGTTTGAACCTTCACCTGAAATATTCTTCCCATCTTCTCCACCTGCTAATGCTGTTCATCCATCGATACTTAAGGCACGGCCTCCTCCAGGAAACCGCTTCTGATCCTTCTTTGGGCTGAGCTGGGCACCTCTGCTCCGGCTTCCCTTCTCACCCTGCGCTTTCCTCCTTCATGGAATTTGTCGTGTAATATTTTGGTTTTTGTCTGTCTCCCTCAGTGGAATGTGATTCTCTGAGGGAACACTACTTGGTCTTTAGATTCCAAATATTTAGAATGATAATTAGCATAGTAGACATATGCAGTACACAGTGAATGAATGAGCAAGTGAATGAACTCGGGGCAGCCTGCTAGAGTTCCCTTCTCATGTGCTGCTGCTGCTGCTGCTAAGTCGCTTCAGTCGTGTCCGACTCTGTGTGACCCCATAGACGCAGCCCACCAGGCTCCCCCGTCCCTGGGATTCTCCAGGCAAGAACTCTGGAGTGGGTTGCCATTNAGTCCCGCAGCTACAGCGTGGAGCAGCTGCAGCCCCCGGCGCCCAGCCCGGCTTCACACACTGCCACCCCCAAAGTGAAGAGAGCCCCGTCTTTACAATCCCTGCATCTGGTGAGAGTCCCAAGGGCCCAGCCGAGGGGTGTGTGAGGGCGGTGGGGTGGTAGCCGTCACTGAGATGAAAGGTGAAGGAGAAGAGAAGTGCCAGGGGTGCTCCTGAGGAGCCCGGGCTGGGGAAAGGAACACTCCTGGCATCCCCACAGTCCATCCGCAAGGTGTGGACTCCCTGCACGGTGAGATGAGAGTTCTCTCCTTCCACCCCACTGCCCCAGCCTGGGCTCAGCCTAGACTCCTCTCCCTCCCTCACTCCGCCACCTCTTCCAAGGCCTGGCATCAGCTGCTTGATAATTCTGGAAGCTTCCCTGCGGCCACAGCCACTCTGTGAATCTAGCACAGATCACTGCACACCTGGATTGCCTCCACAGCCTCCTCACCGGCGTCCCTGACCTGTCTTTCCCCATGTGGCTTCCAGAACTGCCCTTCCGGCATGCAAATCTGGTCTTGCCGGCACTACCCCCCGGCCCCCGCCTTGTGGAACATCCACCATTGGTCCCTTATCATCCCCAGGAAAACACTTTGAGGCCACTCAGCATTGCCACAGGGTTTCTATAATCTGACCGCTTCTCGAATCTGACTGATCATTCCCGTAATACTCAACCCCAGTTATCCTTGACCTTGCAGTTCTGAAATCAGGCCACACAGTTTGAACCTTCACCTGAAATATTCTTCCCATCTTCTCCACCTGCTAATGCTGTTCATCCATCGATACTTAAGGCACGGCCTCCTCCAGGAAACCGCTTCTGATCCTTCTTTGGGCTGAGCTGGGCACCTCTGCTCCGGCTTCCCTTCTCACCCTGCGCTTTCCTCCTTCATGGAATTTGTCGTGTAATATTTTGGTTTTTGTCTGTCTCCCTCAGTGGAATGTGATTCTCTGAGGGAACACTACTTGGTCTTTAGATTCCAAATATTTAGAATGATAATTAGCATAGTAGACATATGCAGTACACAGTGAATGAATGAGCAAGTGAATGAACTCGGGGCAGCCTGCTAGAGTTCCCTTCTCATGTGCTGCTGCTGCTGCTGCTAAGTCGCTTCAGTCGTGTCCGACTCTGTGTGACCCCATAGACGCAGCCCACCAGGCTCCCCCGTCCCTGGGATTCTCCAGGCAAGAACTCTGGAGTGGGTTGCCATTTCCTTCTCCAGTGCATGAACGTGAAAAGTGAAAGTGAAGTTGCTCAGTCGTGTCCGACTCTTGGCGACCCCATGGACTGCAGCCCACCAGGCTCCTCTGTCCATGGGATTTTCCAGGCAAGAGTACTGGGGTGGGGTGCCATTGCCCTCTCCGTCTCACGTGCTAGAGGATACCAACAGCAAGCCAGTGGCAGCGCCTGACTCTCAGGTAGGTCTCTGAAAGTGCTATTCTAGTCCAGGTTTTCCAGGAGTCATGTCAGTTCTCTTCCCTGCCCTCTCCCCTGGGCAGAACGAAGCAGGTGATTGCAGTTTAGGGCACTGGAGCCTTTCATTTTCCCGTCTGAAGTAGGGAAGAGAATGCAGGCTGAATGAACGTTCCATTGGTCGTCTTGCATCACGAATAGTATAAACATTTGCTGGTTGGGTGAACTGGAAGGCCAAGAAACAAAAGCAAAAATGATCTCAAGCTGGGGACAAAAGCCTAGTGTGACATGGTGCTCCAGGAATTCACTGCTTTTCTCCTGAAGTTCGATTTGTCCCTGGTGTGTCTGAGCCATGGTGCTCAGATGTATGGCCATCAGAGGTTCGGTCTGTGTACCCAAGGGAGATGACAGCCCATTATCTGCCACGTAATCTGAGTGGGCCAAGTGAGGAAGTAAGCTGGCCGAGAAAGGGTGGGAGCAAGTGCCGGGGGCACTGAGCAGCAGAAAGAATTGTTCAAGAACTAAAAAAAGAAAGTAAGGCTCCACCTCACCCTGGCATATTCATGACCTATCTCAGGGCGAATCCCTTCCCGTTGTGCTGCCAAGTGTGCGTGGTGAGAGTGCAGACGGGCTTGGTTTTCACTCTGCCCGTCTAAGTAGGCAGTGAGCGCCCTCACCACATGGGCGGCTCCCACGTCCTCCAACGGCTGTGGCTCATTCGTTCCTCCCTTCTCCCGTCCTCCCTGCCTTTCCACTCTTGAGATGAACATGACTTCTTCCAGGAAGCCCTCCAGAACTTCAAGGCAAGCTCAGGGCCACCTCTTCAGCTTCTAGATGATACAACTTTCTGAGAGCACAGATTCCCAATGTGATAAATAATGTGTGCAGTATTTGTTTAGAAGTCTGCCTCTCCCTGCCTCCCACCCGCTCCCTCAGAATAGCCTCCTCACTGGGTCCGTTTCTAGAACACAGATCGGACCTTGTAATTATTGTGATTCCTATCACTCAGTGGCTCCTCTGCAGGTCAGATGAGATCTCTCCAGGTCTGGCACTTGGCTCCAGCCCACCGCCCATCACCTCTGAAGCCCAGCCGCCCAGACCACAAGTATGTTCCAGAACATTCATGCTTTCTCCCATCTCTGTCTGTCTGCCTCTACTGTTTCTTATGCCTGGAATTGCCCCCTGCTGTCTTCATCTGGAGCGCTCTCGCTTCAGGTGCTGCGCAGGCAGCGGCTCCTCCGGGGCCCCGAGGCCTCCTTGAGCTGAGTCGCTCCGCTTCCCTGCACAGCGTCATCCATGCTTCTAGCCTCACACTCACAATATACATTTAGGGCTTCTGACCTGTCCACACTCACCCCACCCCCACTGTGGTGTGAGCTCCTTGAGGGACGTCAGTCTTACCCATCACGCACAGTGTTTTTAGGTGCATACTTGATAAAAGTTTTAACGTCAGAGATCATAAAAGGGATACTAAAGAATCACAGACTAAGATTTCAACTCTAGAATTGTGTTCATTCTTCTGGAATGATTTAATTTTACCTTTTAAAAATGTACTTACTTATGACTGTGCTGGATCCTCACGGCCTCCCATGGGCTTTCTCCAGTTGTGAGTGGGGTTACCCTCTAGTTGCAGTGCGCAGACTTCTCACTGCAGTGGCTTCAGTGTTTCGGAGTGCAGGCTCTAGGTACGCAGGCCTCAGCAGCTTGGTGCACAGGTTTATTTGTCCTATGATGTGTGGAATCATCCCGAACCAGATATCAAACCCGTCTCCTGCCTTGGCAAGTGGATTCTGAACCACTGGACCACCAAGGAAGTCCTACCTTTTTTTCTGAATCACGAAGAAAGTTAGATTTTCTTAATCAGTGAGATAATTAGCACTATCATATTCAGTTGTTATTTTAGCCAACACATTTTTTAATTATTTGAAGCTTCAGAGTGCCTGCATAGGCCCATCTCTTGAAGTATGTTATGGTTATTTTGTTAAGCACTTTCTTAGCAGGCCCTCAGGTTCATGGTTGGGGTTCCCTCTCTGTCAACCCCTTGGTGGTGGTTTAGTCACTAAGTTGTGTCCAGTTCTTACAACCGCATGGACTGTGGCCTGCCGTGGTCCTCTGTCCATGGGGTTCTCCAGGCAAGAATACTGGAGTAGGTTGCCATTTCCTTCTCCAGGGGATCTTTTCGACACCAGGAATCAAACCTAGTCTCCTGTATTGTAGGCAGATTCTTAATGAGGGAATCCCTGTCAACCCCTTGCTGCTAAGCTGCTGCTAAGTCACTTCAGTCGTGTCCGACTCTGTGCGACCCCGTAGACGGCAGCCCACCAGGCTCCCTCGTCCCTGGGATTCTCCAGGCAAGAACACTGGAGTGGGTTGCCATTTCCTTCTCCAATGCATGAAAGTGAAAAGTGAAAGTGAAGTCGCTCAGTCGTGTCTGACTCTTCGCGACCCCATGGACTGCAGTCTACCAGGCTCCTCTGTCCATGGGATTTTCCAGGCAAGAGTACCGGAGTGGGGTGCCATCGCCTTCTCCAATGTCAACCCCTTTCAGATGGTTTTTCTTACCTGCAATATTGGGTCTTGCCCACCAGGTGTCACCCTCTCGCCAACATCGGAAAGCCACCTCCTTTCAGAACCTCCATTCTCTGCTGAGTGGCAAGGTGGACCGGTCCAACCTCTACCTGGTAGGGGAGCCAGGGGATCACAGTGCAGCTGACAGGTAAGAGCGGGCAAGTGTTTTGGAGGGGAGACCCAGAGCATGGACGGTGGAGCTATACACCTAACTCCTTCCTGCCTTAGCAGCATGGCCCATGCTTTTAAAGGGAGGGTCCCTTTAAAAGAGAAACCGAGGCCAGCTACCTGTGCCTCAGGTACCTCAGGGGTCTTAGAGCCCACACCTCAGTGCCCTTGTCCTGAGCAACTGGACAGGGGTTGGGGCTTCTATAGAGTTGGAAGATTTGATTCCTCCATACCTTTACTATCTAATGATGTCCTGAAATCTGAATGTTCAGAGAGCTTCCTTGGTCCAGCTGAAGATTTCATTAAAGACCCAGAGACAGGGTCCCCAAAGAGGTCCTTGCCCCTTGACCAGGCCTGCCTAGAGACACCAACCTCTCTGACACCCGCCAGGCTAGCTGCTCTTACCGGTGGCTCCACGGCAGGACTTCAGGGGGTCCATTAATTCCTGGAATTAGTTGTGTAAAATTAAAAACTGTCACATTCTCAGAGAGATCTCGCCAATTAAAATGATTGAAAACCACTGGGAGAGGGGGCTCTGTGGAACCTCACACAGCTGTGGGCACCGCCAGGCCCGGCCCTGGCTGGAGGCCTCCTCTAGGCCTAGAGGCCCCAGTGCCCGCCCCCTTCACCCTCCCTCGCCTCTCGCCCCTTACAGGCAGGGCAAGGCGCCAGCCCGGCGCGCCCTCAGCGTGGAGGACGTGAGTGCCCCCGGCCCGGCGCGCGCCGTGGGCCGCCTGGTGGAGGTGTTCCCCGACGGCACGAGCCAGCTGCAGCTACAGCGCTCCCCGGAGGGCACTTTCGGCTTCAACGTGGCCTCTGGGAATGGTCGCCGGGACTCAGGTAGGCCCCCGGCCTCCCTGTTCTGGCTCCACAGCCCCGGGGCATCAGCAGGACGCAGCAGTGCCTTCTGGCCGTGGCCGTCTGTTTTCGGGTTTTCACCAAGAGCTCCGGACTCAGAGAGCCTCTCAGTGAAGAGACTGGAATTCTCCCTCCAGGCGGTGGAGATGGCAGGCTTGCTCCACTGTCCCTCCGTCCATCTTGAAATCAGAATCCCGACTCCCGTCTTTTCACGGGAGAGTCAGCGGGAGGTTGTTTGTGTTGGCTGGCTCTCCGGATCTCTTTGATGTGGTTGGTGTGGTTCCCTTCCTCTAGCTGCGGAGTGTGTCCGGGCACTTGGAGCGTGCCTGCCTGTCTGTGCACTCAGGCCCCTCCCTCAAGGGCGGGCTCCTGCTGGGGATGTTCACGTGGATCCTGGCTCCAGGCCCCTGGCCGGGCAGCCTGCTAGGTCTCGATTCAGCACTGCCAGGGTCAGGGAGGGTCTCTGGACGTCCTTCTGCACCCTGGCTAGTTCTCAGCCCTGCTGCATGAATGTTTCAGGGGAAAAATGACTTGCCTTTACCCAAGGTCTGTGGGCTAGGATCCACCACAAGGTGAAAGTGAAGTGAAAGTGAAGATCATTCAGTTGTGTCTGACTCTTTGCAACCTCATGGCCTATACAGTGCATGGAATTCTCCGGGCCAGAATACTGGAGTGGGTAGCCATTTCCTTCTCCAGGGGATCTTCCCAACCCAGGGATCGAACCCAGGTCTCCCGCATTGCAGGCGGATTCTTTAGCAGCTGAGCTGGATCCGTCACAGGGCAAGGGACCCTGAGAGGTATTTCTCAGCTGCGATGAGTAGGGAAGGAAGAGAGACAAGCAGGAGTGGGAAGAAGNCCTTCTCCAGGGGATCTTCCCAACCCAGGGATCGAACCCAGGTCTCCCGCATTGCAGGCGGATTCTTTAGCAGCTGAGCTGGATCCGTCACAGGGCAAGGGACCCTGAGAGGTATTTCTCAGCTGCGATGAGTAGGGAAGGAAGAGAGACAAGCAGGAGTGGGAAGAAGAGGAGAGAGAGGAGGGAAAACAGAAAGGCAGACACAGAAAGATACACTCAGAGCTGCCCTGGATGGATTGTGCCCTGGTGGGTTTCGTCCTTCGGTGCTTTGATCTCCGGAGTCAAAGCCATTTAGGTGGCAGAACACTACTGTGCTGGGGTTGCAGACTGAAGTGAGTTCTTGCATATGCGCCATCATTTATCTTTCAACAATATACGTTGAGCATCTCCTCGGTATTGTAGATACTGGAGTCAGAGCAGTAAATGGAAAAGCTGAAATCCTTGTCCTCAGGAGTATACATTCTCATGAGGAAGTTAGACTATCTCCATATATATATATATATGTATGTATGTATGTATGTATATATATATATATATATATGTATGTATGTATGTATATATATATGGCAGGATAAAGCCCAAGGGCAGTGAGTTGGGAGTCCTGATGGGGCAGCTTTTCTGAGAAGAGACCCCTGAGCAGACAGACACTGGCATGAAGTGAGGGTGGCCCCATGTGATGTCTGGGGCAGTGAGTTCCAAGCAGAGGGAACAGTCCGTGCAGGGCCCTCAGGCCTGGAAATGAGCTTGGCCCATGGGAGGAACTACAAAGAGGTCAAGCTGGACAGAAGGGGATGAGGGGGAGAGACTAAGCTGAGGGTAGGAAGGCTGGGGGACAGCTGAGCCTCGAAATGTGGGAGAGAGACCCAGCTGAGCTCAGAAGGGGACATCTTCCTTGAAATGAGACAGGAGTTACCAGGGGCTTGGAGCCGGGACTGACATGCTCTGATTTAATGCTTTTACCAGGGTCCCTGGTTGCTGTGTTGAGAATAGACCCTAGTGGGATGCAAGGGGAGCCAAGGAGCCCAGTTTTAAGGTTATTTCAATAG
Organism: Neotragus moschatus; assembly: GCA_006410615.1. Taxonomy (NCBI): domain Eukaryota; kingdom Metazoa; phylum Chordata; class Mammalia; order Artiodactyla; family Bovidae; genus Neotragus; species Neotragus moschatus. Next base: position 2,249,735 of record SJYA01002524.1, read on the forward strand.
TCTGGGATAGACATAGTGGCAGCGGCTTAGACTGGCATGGCTGTGGAGGTGGTAAGAAGTGGCTGGGTTCTGCTGACTTGAAGGTAGTTTTGACTATTTGCTGGTAGGTTTTACTTGAGTGTGAGAGGAAGAGAGGACAGGAGTCTCCCCACTCTGGCCCTCAGGAGGGTACCCGTCTGTCCTCGCAGGGAGATGGTGAATGTGAGCGTGTGTTGACCATTGTAAAGCATTCCACAGGCTGTTAGCCACTCTGCCCTTTCCTCCAGCTTCCTCTACCCGTCAGTGAGGGGGTCAGGCCCTGCCAGAGGGGCAGCGTGCAGGCGTAGTGAGACGACAGAGCCTGGTTTGTGCTCCAGTGCCTCTGCTGTCTGTGTGACCTTGAGCAGGTTACTTACCCTCTCGGAGCCTCTAGACTCTAATTTGTAAAATGAGGGACTTCCCTGGTGGTCCCACTGTTAAGACTCTGTGCTTCCCCTATAGGGATTATAGGTTCAGTCCCTGGTTGGGGAGCTAAGATCCCACATTCCAGGCAATGCAATCCAATAAATAAGTAAATGCTGCTGCTAAGTCGCTTAAGTCTTGTCTGACTTTTTGCCACCCCATGGACTGTAGCCCACAGGGCTTCTCTGTCCATGGGATTCTCCAGGCAAGAATACTGGAGTGAGTTGCTGTTTCCCAACCCAGGGATCGAACCCACCTCTCTTATGTCTCCTGAGTCGGCAAGCAGGTTCTTTACCACTAGTGCCACCTGGGAAGCCCATATATAAATAAAAAACATCTAACCTGTAACATGGGTCAGGAAGATCCCCTGGAGAAGGAAATGGCACCCCACTCCAGTATTCTTGCCTGGAGAATCCCATGGACAGAGGAGCCTGCTGGGCTACAGTCCACGGGGTCGCAAAGAGTCGGACATGACTGAGCAACTTCACTAACTCACTCAACCTGTAACATCAAGCTAACGAAACCCTGCCTGGAAAAGTCATTTCAATGGGGTATATAGGAAAGTACCTGGCACACGTGTTCCTTCCCTCTTCAGAAAAAGAATGTGTATTTGGGGAGTAGAACTCCAGACAGCAGGCGGGTGGCGGGGGGAGGGGGCCCAGGCACGATCTGCACCAGCTGCCAGTGTGAGCTCACGCCCAACCAGGCGTTCTCCTGTGCCCCCATCCTTCCCACAAGTCCCTTTAGGCCTCTTTGCCGGCAGTGGGACTCCCTCCCCGATCACCCATCACGGACTGCTGATGGGCAGCGGTCTCCAGTGATCGGGAGCTTCTTGGGCTCTGCTTTGGCCTGCTCTGCGGGCACCCCTTGCCTGGGAGGGTGTCAGCTCTTCCCTGTCCTGCCCATGTGGCACCCTCCTCTGGCCACTGCGGTTGGCTGTCAGCTGTCCCGCAGAGATGCCCTCAGCCTTGGAATGCAGTTGGCACTGGTGCTTCCGTGCCTCAGGCCGTGCTCCAGCCCCCCAGGGTCACTTCTGGGCCTCAGAGGGGCCGTGAGTTGGGGCTGGTTTGCATTCCTCACTAAAACATCATGACGTGGGTGTTCCTTGTTGGCTGTCACATCTAAGTCTGTACAAGCACGTGAGAACGGCAGGCTCTGCCTTCTGCTTCTCATTGAAAACAACACAGAGATCATACATCCTGAACAAAGGCCGTTGCCAGCAGACAATGAATGTCTACAACAGCCTCTCTGTCATACTTGTGTCATGACTTCCAACTGTGGAACGTACCCTGGAGTCTTCCCCCTACATGGCAGGCGTGACAGCAGTGTCTGGTCCTCCGACTCGATTCTTCTGGGTTTTCTCATCCCTCCCCACTGGCATGCTCTGCTGGACAGCAGCCATTTCTGCAGGTTCCTCCCCTGCCTCCTTACCTGCCTTCCCGCCCCCACCCCCCACCCCTACTGCCAGCACGCAGACAAGGCAGGCAAGCAGTTAAAGAATCCAGAAAGAAGAGAGAAAGGCCAGGGCAAGGGCTTCGAGAAAAGCCTTGTGCAGCCAAGATGACAGACAAGCCTTGCCAGGAGGGAGCAGGCCTTGCGGGAAAGGATCAGTTAAGCCAAGAAGCACTGACAGCGACTTCCACAGCTCAGACCGGGAAGCAGGAACATGTCAACAGATTGGCTTTGCTAAACCCAAGAGCTGCAAACCTTTGGGTGCGTTAGAGGAGATTTCAGTGCACATTCAAACCCTGGTTTTCGAGGGTGGGCTTTGAAAAGCTTGACTTCTCTTGGGACCAGAAGCTCCTACGAGGTTGGGTGGACTGGAGAGATGACTTCCCACACGTCCAAGATGTCTTAAAAGGCTTCCAGCCAGAGAGGAGATGCTCTTTCATGTCCCTTCTAAGAACATTGATTTTAAGAAGAGGAAGTAGAGAGCCGGGCGTGGACTGGATAGCTGCTAAGTGTTTCTAATCAGCCAGCTGAGCTCAGGCTGGGGATCAGCGAGGATGCTTAAAGCCACGCCCACGTGTCCCAGGGCACCCTGCAGGGGCCGTCACCGCCTAGGCTCCTCAGCCAGGCTTCCTGCTCTGCACACCTGTGCTCACTTAGGGCGATTTGGTGGGTGGGGGGCACCCATGGATGAGGGACACCCAGTCTTCCCTGGAAGAGCCTGTGCTCCCTTGCTCCCTCAGGCAGAGACAGCTGAAGGAGAGGGGTTTTGAAAGGTTTTCTGCAGAAGTTGAGGCAAGAGGGGCTCGGTCAGCTGGACTGTCCTACACTGTGTGGTCAGGGAGCCCAGCCCAGCCAAGAGGCCCACAGAGCCTGCTCCGCTGACATGAGTTCCTCAAATTGAACTGTGGAAAGAAGGAGAAGCAGCTCCTTCTGAGGTTCACCCTACCTCAGACACCCAGGAAATGGTCCCAGCCAGGTGGGGCCCCTCGGGGGCACTGGAGGGGAGAGTGTACGCAGAAAGGAAAAGCGAGCCACTATGACTGTAAATAGGGGGCTAGAATTTCTACGGGGTCTTCCCTCGTAGCTCAATTGGTAAAGAATCTGCTTGCAATACAGGAGACCTGGGTTTGATCCCTGGGTCTGGAAGATCCCCTGGAGAAGGGAATGGCAACCCACTTCAGTATTCCTGCCTGGAGAATCCCATGGACAGAGGAGCTTGGTAGGCTGCAGCCCACGGGGTCACAAGAGTCAGACAACTTAGCGACTAAACCAATCAACCCAACCAACCAGAATTTCTGTTTCCTGGGCTTTTGCCCAGATACCTCTGAATTCTAAGGATCCATATCCAAGGAAGACTGAAGCCAGGGCTGATACTAGACAATCCGGTGAGGCAAACCAGATTTGCATTTGACTTCAGCCTGTTCGCTACTCCCTGGGCTTCCCAGGTGGCGCTAGTGGTTAAGAACCTGCTTGCCAAGGCAGGAGACATGGGTTCGATCCCTGGGTCAGGGAGATCCCCTGGAGAAGGGAATGGCAACCCTGGATAGAGGAGCCTGGCAGGCCACAGTTCCTGGGGTTGAAAGAGCTGGACATGGCTAAATGACTAACACTTTCACTTGTTTGTGGCGCCAATGATACCATCCACCCCCAGCTACTTGAGGGCAGCAGCTGGGTCTTATTTGTGACTCCCCAACTAGAGCAGTGCTGGGCATGTCGTAGGTCTTAACATTTTCCTTATTTTATAATCAAGGCTTCTCCCAGAAAAAGATAAGATTAGCTCATTCACACTGAGGTATACACGAATAATAACAGCTTAAGGCATTTTTTGTATTCGGGGCATTTTAAAAGAGAGAAAAGGAAAAATGAAGTGGAGGCAGGCCTGCCGTATCTATTATAAAGCGAGTTGTGGTTGTGAAGTGGAATAATGAGGGAGTGTGCGTGCGTGCGTGCGTGCGTGAAGCGCCTTNGAATAATAACAGCTTAAGGCATTTTTTGTATTCGGGGCATTTTAAAAGAGAGAAAAGGAAAAATGAAGTGGAGGCAGGCCTGCCGTATCTATTATAAAGCGAGTTGTGGTTGTGAAGTGGAATAATGAGGGAGTGTGCGTGCGTGCGTGCGTGCGTGAAGCGCCTTGTATAAGCACCTGCCTCCCCTCCACACCACACCCCCCCACGCCACCCACCTGGTTGGCATTCCACAGAGCTGTGTGCCTTTGATTTGGATTTCTTGTGTTAACGCTCCTGTTTTCCTTTGCAGGGTTCTACGTGCAGGAGATGGCTGACGAGAGCACAGCCAAGCTCTACTCGGGGCTGCTGGGGGTGGGGGATGAGATCCTGGAGGTGAACGGGGCCAAGGTTGCAGGGCTGGGCTTGGCTCACGTGAGGGAGCTCCTGGCCCACGCGGAGAGCTTGTCGATCCGGGTGCTGAGGCAGAGGCCTGTCCCACGGTGACGCAGAGGTGCCTTGGCCCTCACAGTTAGTACCACCCCCCACCCGATGGAAACCCGGAACCACCCCCAGGGGTGGCTGGGAATGTGCTACACAATGCTGCTTTGTCTACTGAAAATGAACACGGTGGAGTGCAACCCCTCTGGCCTCGGTAGGGCTTCTGTGACTGACCATCCTTGCAGAGGGAAGGAGCCTGTTTGTGTGTTCTGTTTAAGGATGTTAATTTATGCAGAAGCAGGGAAGGGAATGGGTCTCCTGCCCTGACCAGGCCTGAGGTGGGGTCACCGTCATCTTCTGGCACCTTTGTTGGCAGCAGGAGGAGAGAGATTCGGTGGGTCCTTCGGTTGGTCCCTAAGCAGCATCGCCTTACCCCCAGGCCCCGTCATCCCATACTGTCAGGGGCTCCCCCAGCTCCTCTCACTCCAGAGCCGAAGAAAGTACTTGGCCATATTGGCCTTGAGCCTGCCTTTTTCGGTCTCATTCCTCCCAGCTCCCTTCTGACACCTTTGCTCTTTTTCCAAAAATGGACCAAGTGTCCGGGAGTCACAGCCTTACAGCCATGGACCATGTATCCCAAACCAAAAGTTGGCAACATGTGTCTGGTGTGAGAACAGCTGAGAGATGTTATCTGGTAGTCAGAATATTAAGGATTTCTGGGAAATCTTTATGATATATGAGGTTGAAGGAACAAAATGAAACCGAGACCAACTTTAGGGAAGTGCAGCTGTGGCCAGTGGGACTGGCCAGAGCAGCCTGCCCCACCCCACCCTGACCTCTGCTCCTGCCCAGAGTGACTGGAGCCGCTGCAGCTTGGCCGTGAGGGGCTCTGTCTTCCTTCTCCTGGGGCCTTGGACAAGGCTGCAACTGGTGCCAGGCTGTCCCCAGCCACAAGCTCTCAGCCCAGACTCCCTGAGGGCAGCTGTGGGTGGGTTGCTGGCAGGGAGATGGCAGGGCATGCGAGCAGAGGGAGGGGCCATCCCGCCTGGCGCTTCCATGGTCCAAAGTGTTGGGACTCTCTGGAAGTAGTCTTAAATTATTAAAAAGCAAAGCCTAAAGGTCTCCCACTCTTGAGTCGCTAAATTTGGGGCTGAACGTTCACTTGACCTTCACTAGCCTGGCAGGGGCCTTGGGGGAGGGGAAAGGAGGACACAGGCAGTGGGCTGTGTTGGCATGCTAGAGGCAGGAGGCAGGGAGGCCTCTCGGATTGGGGTGATGCCAGGGTTGAAGCGGAAGCCTCCAGAGGTCGCTCTTTGGCTGGAAGAGGAGTCCTGGGCAAGGTGCCTTTAGGAGCAGGAGACAGACCGGAGCTAAGGGTCCTCAGATGGGATCAGCGGGGGTGGGCAGCCCTGGGCTGCTGGGAGCAGACTGTGGTGAAAACACCGCAGAATCAGGTTACCATGAGTGTGGCTGCAGCTCTTAATGGCATGTTTCTGAAGGAGACTTGTGGCCTGAGAGAAAGATGACGGGCAGTGGAGGGGGGAGGTCAGGCAGTCATGTGTATGTGGGGGGTGAGTGTTCCTTCCCAGGGCCTTAGCAGCAGCAGCGTTAAAACCCCTCTTTACTTCCCTGGAGGCTAGAGGGGAAGGACAGCTCCCAGAGCCCCCAGCACTGCAGGCTGGGGAGGCTGCACAGGCCCGGGGTCAGGGTGATGGGGTTGAGCAGCAGGATCCGTGGAACAACTACTTGGGTCTTCCGGGTGTGAAGAGGGCGCTGGGGTAACTCAGACCCCAGCCCAGGGCCCCCCACAGCATAGATATGGCCCCAAAACAGGAACTACAGGAGTGGGAAAACCCTGGCATCTCCTGCACCCCAACTCGTGGCCTTGTGTTCATAAGACTTTGAGGAATTTCATGTTGAAAGATGCTTCTAGAGGCAAAAAGGCCCGCTGTTTTCTCTATCTGGTGAGGATAACNGCCCAGGGCCCCCCACAGCATAGATATGGCCCCAAAACAGGAACTACAGGAGTGGGAAAACCCTGGCATCTCCTGCACCCCAACTCGTGGCCTTGTGTTCATAAGACTTTGAGGAATTTCATGTTGAAAGATGCTTCTAGAGGCAAAAAGGCCCGCTGTTTTCTCTATCTGGTGAGGATAACCAGGATAACATGCCTCTTCGGCCCCAGCTGGGAAGTGGGGTGCTTGGGCTGGGACTGAGTAGGGGAAGGTTTCTAAGGAGCCCTGAGCAGCTGCATGTGTTAGATCCCAGGTGCGGGGTTAAGCTTCTAACACATCTTATTTCGTCCTTAAACTAATCCTGCCAGCGATGTCCCATCTAGTGTCTTCTTTTACACAGATGGAGAACCAAGTTCAGCAGTGATGACAGGCATTCAGACCTAGTACTCTGACTGGAGGCCCACTCTTCCTACTGCAGCCCGCTCCCCCTGTCCCCCATGCCACAAAAAAGGCTGGATGGAAAGAGGAGGGAGGGAGACACTGTGGGCTGTGTGTGAAGTAGACCTGCTTTACTGTAATTCCACGGAGGCCAAGGGTGCTCCCTCCTGGAGTAAAGTGATGCTGGGCCCTGACTTGTATGGGTAGGAGGGGCCTTTGGATTCTCCAGCCTCCTNGGCTGCTCTCCGGGCTGCCTGCCTCGGTCAGCGTCCCCGCCTCCCGCGTCTCGGCGCCGCCCGGTCCTCGCCTCCGTGGGGCCGGGGAAGGGCCCGGGCGCTGTCCCCTCGGGGAGGTCCAGCAGGTCGGGGCGCGCTTAGACCGCGGGAGGGCTGGAGTCTGACGGGGCTGCGGTCTTGGGGGTTTTACACGCCCGCAGCCCGCACAGCCGGGACGCTCGGTTTGGCGCCCGCTTTATCCTCCAGGAGCGCACCTTTGGGGACGGGAGAAGGGGAAGAGGGCAGCCTGGGGAGCTGCCCGGAGACCACGCCCGATGTTGGCAGCGTGGCAGGGGGACGAGCTGGAGCCGGTGGCAGGGGGAGCGAGGTGAGGCTGGGCGGCACGCGTGTCGGGGCGCGGGCGTGGGGACCCGGTGCGCGCAGTGCCCCGAGCGCTCTCACGTGGAGGAACCGCAGGCCCCAGTCGGATTTTGGAAACCAAGGTGGACCTGGGAATCCAGGGATGTGCAGTCACTGTGCCGTCCCTCACCCTGCTCGGTCTGCTCCCCAAATACCCCAGAGCTCTACTTGGGGACAAGAAGGTCACAATCCTGAACACTTACAGTGACTCAGCAAGGGGGGGACTACTCATCTCCGAGTTGCAAATCAGGAGCCTCAGACTCAGAGGTTAAATTACTTCTCCAAGGTCACACAGCAAGTAATTAACAGAGGCAGGATTTGAACCCGGCCCTTTGCAACTCCCAGCCTGCGTCTGCCCTTCCTGCGATCTTGTGGGCTCATCTCTGGAGACCCCCCGAGCCACCCTCCGACCCCACCAGCCCCCCACCCCCAACCCCTGAAGCCTGTGATCAGCTCTCCAGGCCCAGCGCTGCAATGACCTTCACTATGGCAGGCCTGGGGGGCTTGGCTTCGGTTTTCCTTCAGGGAAGTGGAGCTGGTGCGCCCACCTCCTGGTGGGGGGAAGAGAGTAGGGCGGGCAAATCATTTTACAGAACAGTGTTTCTGAACTGCAGGCGCTACTAGTGGGCCACAAGATATTTTAAAGAAAGACCAGCATTAAAAAATAATTAACAGTGCTTCACACAAGGCAAGGTTAGGTTTTGTACGGAAAATGCTCCTTTAAGATGCATGTGTCCCAGAGTTGTAATCGGAAGCGTGTTCGGCTCTGAGGGTGGCACAGAACCATCTTGGGGGCTAAGGCTGGGAGGCTGGCCCCTCCATTCTGCCCTCAGGGCCCAGCGCTGCCCAACTTAGGAACTGCTGCAACTTGGCCTGAGGGCTCATGTGAATGCGCCCGGCCCCCGGGAGCAAGAGGCATCCTTGCTCCTACATCCCTGTCACCTTGAGGAGGCCTGCACCCGGAGCGGGGCACCGTGGCGGGACAGGGCTTCTTGGTCCTCCAAGCTGGCCGCCGGCAGAGGGATTCCCACAGGGCAGTTTTTGGCTTGAGCTTCAAACTCCAGTTGCTGGTTTCTTGGTTCCACTGCATCCCAGCTCCACGCACTCACTCATCCACCCGTTTATCTTATTTATGTGTCTTTGTTGGGGCAGTCTCCCCCCTGTTCACCCATGGACCCCAGACAGTCTTCAGATACGTTAGACGGGTCCACCCGCAGAAGCATTCCATGACACTGATGCCAAAAACTTGTGCACCAGTGTCGAATCTGGAGACAGAATTTTGGGTGACGTAGAGAAGAATGCTGCAGTCCACGGGGTCACAAAGAGTCATACACAACTAAGCAACCGAACTGAACTGAGAAAAGAATAGCTTTATTGCTTTGCCAAGCAATGGGAGACATAGCAGGCTTCTTTCTTTGAGAACTGCGTGTGCCAACCTGGAAGGATCTGGTGGTGAGTTTTATAATAATGGTTCAAGGGTGGGATTGCTGATAGGACTAGGGTGTGTCCAGGGCCTGCACTCCTTTAATCGGTCCCAGGTAATCTCAGGAGGAGCTTCTCTGGTTCCTTCAATCTGGGCTCAGGTGGTCTTCTCTGGAATGAAGAATGCTAATATCTTTCATTTGTTGGGAGTTTTAGTCACTCAGTCAGTAAAGGATCCACCTGCAGTGCAGGAGACCCAGGTTCGACCCCTGGGTCAAAAAGATCCTCCAGAGAAGGGAATGGCTGCCCACTCCAGTATTCCTGCCTGGAGAATTGCAAGGACAAAGGAGCCCAGCAAGCAACAGTCCGTGCGATCACAGAGTCAGACATGACTGAGCGACGAACACACCTAGCCAAAGATACTGCTATGTGTATCCCTTGAGAAGGAACCAGGACCCTGCTGCAAGGCTGCACAACTGTTTCTTGACTGTTTCTTCTTGTGTCTCTCTTACATTTCTTCCCTGATGAGCAGCTATTTGAATCTGCCCTTTGGAACTCAGGGAAGGGCATGGAGGGTGGAGTCTGATTCCTACAAACAAGAAAAGAGGGACAGAAAGGCTTCCATGTCCAGGAGGCCCACTGGGTCCTGCTCAGTTTCAACCCCTGCATGCTGACTATGCCCCCCTCTGTTTAACTCTTGTAGAATCTCATCTCAAGGGCTCTTCCTTGCGGTTCTTTCCCCTTGGAACTGCTTGTTTATCCTCCACCAAACTTACCTGGCAACAACTGGACTTCCCTGGTTCATCTGCCCATTTCCCACCCCAGGCCGTCACCTAATCCCTTCCTTCCCTCCCTCTCCATCATCCTCTCTGAAGTTTCCCTTTCTCCTAGACAGCCAGAGCACCTGCTTGAAAATGGCAACAGCCTTCCTTGGCAGGCAGCTCTGCCCAGCTCTCTCAGGCTGGGGTTTGGCCAGGTCGCAGTGCTGGGCGCCGAGGAAGGGGCTGCTGCATTTGGCTCTGACACTCTGCCCACAGAGCCAGGCCTTAACAGCTGTCCTGCCAGGCCTGGAGGGTATCCGGGCTCTCCGGTGGATGCCCAGCTGCCTGCTGGGCCTGCCTTTGTCTTGTCCTTCTGCAATCTGGACTCGGGCCCTGACTCACAGTGTGAAGCTGCCCTTAGGGGTCTGGCCCTATGCCGGGCACCGGGGAGAGGCCTTCCCTGTCCTTGGGATGCCCAGGGTGGAAGCAGCTACAGCTATGCTTAGAGACAAACCAGTGTGCCAAGAGCTACAATGGTAGCCCCAGGCAAGTGGCCCCATTGCACCTGGTGAGCAGAAAGGCTTCCCAGGAGAGACGGTCCGACTCATCAGCTTCCCCCCCAGCTCAGTGTTGTCTCAGGAACAAGGAGCGCTGGCAGCCACGGGGCGCACGGTGACCTTTGGATGCCACAGCTTTCTCATCCTGTGCTCCTCAGCCTGTCTCCAGGCTTTTCTGAGTTTATATAATGAGCTTGGCTCACCATTTTTTTTTTTTTTCACACATTTCCAGCCAGAGGAACAAAAGCTCCAGAACATTTTATCAGCAAGGCTGACCTACCTGAGGTCCTTGACCAGATTTCTTGAACTCTACAGTAGGGTTTGAGTTATGGTTACGTTCAAGGTGGCTGGTGCCCATCATCACCAACTTCGGCAATTCTGGTCCAATGCTTTCACCTGCTGCTTACTTGTACTGCAAGTTATTTGAGCCTTCTTCCTCTCCTCAGTTTTACCTGTTTCCCGGGTTAGAACAATGGCTTGGTGAGAGAAACATCTGCTCGCCACCCCTGAAACCTAGATAGTGACTCCTCAGAAAGGCTGCATCATCGGTCAGAACTTGGTTCCCATTCTGTCATACACTGGTTGTAATCTTGGGGAAGATTCATAATTGCCCCATGCCAGTTTCCAGATATTAAAATGGCCCTCAACAGTATTTATCCTCATGGGGTTGTGAGAATAAACAGAAACAGTACTTCCGGCCTTGGTCAAAGACCTGCTGGCATAGCAGGTTATCGTCAAATGTTGGCCAAAAGTATTAGCTTTATTAGCTACTAATGAGATAGAAAATTTTGGAAATTTGCTCCTCGAAGAGTTGATGATCCTTCCTGAAGGCTGCCCAATCTGGTGAGCTTTTGTGGACGGAGACAGAGCCGTTTAATGGTGCACATCCGGGTGGACGGAGACTGGGAGGGAGGAAGCGGCCCTGCAGAGGTCAGAGGCTGGCTTTGGGAGTCCACGTCGCAGTCCAGGGCGACGTCTGGAGCCCGTCACTCCCTCCCTGAGAGGCGCTGGGGGGTACGATGGTGCTCGGGCTCCGCCTGTACCAAACAGGAGCCACTGCTGTGTTCCGGCTGCCAGCACCCTGTTCCCAGACAACTGGCACCCTGGACATTCCGAGGATGGGGCACACACTTGAAATGTGTCCTCTTCGACAGTGAAGACATCGTGGTGGCACAGATGGGTCTGCCCTTCCAGGGGATTCTGTTTGTGCCTCTAGCGTTGCCTTTTAACATTCCCAGTGTGAGTTTTGTGTAAGACTTGCGGCCAGTGGGACCTTTGCAACAACAGCAGAGCTGGGAATAGGGTCAAGGTGCTGGGGGAAGAGGACCTCTCAGCCGTGGGGATGTGCGTCTCCCCTTGGTCCACGCCATGGGGTCCATGTTGTCCCCTGAGGTGTGGGGAGGTGATCAGCTTTTATCAGGAGATATGTAGAACCATTCCCTCCCCCAGAAATAGTTACTGTAATTCTCAAGAAGCAGGCACTCCTCTAGTAAGGCTGAATGTTGACTCGCCTCTGCCCCTTCTAGCTGTCAGGTCAGGGGGTCACAAGGCTGAGAACTCGGGAAGCACTGCTGGGCCAATTTCCGAGCGAGGTCCAGGGGACACAGTTCACGGCTCTGCCCCTCACCAGCTGTGTATGGACCTTGAGGGACTCCTCATGTCTCAGTTTCCTTATGTGCGGATTTGAGGTAAGACTGACTGAGGAAATTTCTCCAGTTCACATAGCATTTCCAGTACTAGATGCGTTAACAGAACATACTAGAACAATGCCTGGCACATAACACAGACAGTGCTCAGTCTGAGGATGATGACGGCAAAAGGGACGACCCCGTCCTGGATGAGCTCACACAGCCCAACCCTGTCCCACAGAGCGCCAGGCAAGCTCTTCTACCAACTGGCACGGGCAATATTTTTGTATGCCAACACTTCAGAGAAGGGCAAGCTGGGGACTCAATTCCTTTGTGTTCGAGTCTCTCTGACCTCCAGGTGCCTCATCCCAACTGAAACTGCTGTAAGATGTTGTGAATGCACAGTATGGCTGGCTGGGGGTTTAAGAATTCATATATAACTTAGCCAGAGAAAACAATTTAGAACTCACATCTCACACCAGCCGCAAACTTTCCCACCCCAGACATATGCATGCCTCCATGTTTGTTAGTGCGAGCAGAAGGAGGGGGGGCAGCTGTTTTGGTCTAAAAAGAACTAAAAATAAAAACCAACCAAATAAAAACCCAGGACAAAGTTCATGGTCTCTCCATTTCTCTTTAATACTGAACAGTATTCTTTGTACAGTTGTAACATGATTTCAAGAGTAGAAGTAAGAAACATTATTTACTGATAAACTTCTGGGTGTAAAAATATCACTTTTAAGGATGGCTAGTGGAGGCTTTTTTAAACACAAGTATTTTTCAAAAGTTTTCAAGTTTATTGTGTCAACAAATTTTAATGTCAGGATTACAATCAAGGCCATGAAGCTGTTTTATTTTACAACAGGGGTGGTTTACTGCAGCCTAAATTCCACAATGCAGGGAGCAGTGGTTCTCAAACTTGGCGGGCATCAGAATCCCCTGGAGGGCTTGATAAACAGCCCACTGGCCCCAGCCAAGTCTGGGGATCTGGGGTGGGGCCCGAGAATTTGCATTTCAAGCAAGTCCCCAGGGGATGCAGCTGCCGCTGGTCCCACTCCACACTTTGCTGAGCTACTGTGTAGAGGAAGCGAGACCTACCTACTGCGAGGCTGGAACTGCTGGCCCCAGGGCTCTGACACTGTTCTCCTGGGGTGGCGGAGCCGGGGTGGAAGCACTATCTGGAAATCACCGCGGCTTTTGCATTTCTAATCAATGATCTCCCTTCTTTCATTTGTACCTTCTAGCTAATTAAAAATAAAATGCTCTAAGGTTATTTATTCTTGAAAGAAAAAAACAATGGTTTAGTCCTGCTGAGCATCGCCACGAATCACACGACTTTTAATCACACAATTTCTGATTACAAGTGAGCCAGTGGAAGGATATTTCCACTTACGAAACCCGAATCCATCATCATTTACAGCTTGCTTGCTTCGGCCCTCTCCTGGTTTCCAGGTGGGCCCCACCCTGGGCGTTCTCCCAGCCCGGTTCAGTCAGGACATCACTGCGTGATGCTCACAATCAGTTCCGGTGCCTTATTAGTGGGACACCTGCCCTCGCCCTGCACAGACAACAGGGTGCACTCAGTTTTCCCGAGGATTAGGACGGCTGCCTGTCCCGGAACCGACTAACCGTGGGGTCACAATTCCCATTCAGTAGCCCAGTCTCAGCCAAAACCTACTTTCTGCAGAGCAGGAAAAGAACCTCCCTGACTTGGTCCCACCCCGGGGCTGCCAGAAAGCTGGGCTGGAGCAGGGCGCTGGGCTGCCACCAGGGAACAAGCCTGTGAGCTCCAGTCTGTGGACAACGAAGCTGGGTGGTCTTGTTTCTAATACCCTCCTGGATAATCAAGTGGCTTCAGGTTGGATAAGTCGTAACTTTTGAGAAAAAAAGAAAAAAGGCAAAATACACTTTCTCACAAAGGGTAAGGATCATGAAATGTTCATGTGAAGCCCAAGCAGCAGAGCAGGCGCCTGGATGCTGTCTAAGCTCAGTTCCCCTCTGCACGGCCTCGGGGAAGGGCATTTCTGGACACAGGTCACATGCGAAGGAAAACAGCACCAACATGTTAGCTTGCATCAGAGGGAAGCCAAGTTCTTGTCCTTTCTTTCTCACCTCTCCAAGTGTCTGCTCTAATAAAGAGACAGTAATATCACCTAACAAAGAACTTCCAACCCACGGACATCGCAGCAACATGACCAGAGCTCCACTGTAACATTCAGAGCCTCGTTTCATCCAAAAGCAAAAGATGTCAAGTGGCTGAGATCAGCGGGGCCTACGTCCTGTCACTCTGTGNGTAATATCACCTAACAAAGAACTTCCAACCCACGGACATCGCAGCAACATGACCAGAGCTCCACTGTAACATTCAGAGCCTCGTTTCATCCAAAAGCAAAAGATGTCAAGTGGCTGAGATCAGCGGGGCCTACGTCCTGTCACTCTGTGGTCAGCCTGTCCCAGAGAGTGGGTGGGCTCCCCGGTGCCAGGTCTGGACTGGAACCCACTCAGTGACCCCTGTGTCTGCTGAGGGCGCTGAAAGTATGTCATCTCTGAAAAGAAGAGGACTGAGCTAAGTGACAAAGTCCTTCTGAGTCTACTGTTAAGGATGCTAACACCCCAGAAGTCGGCTAGCTTGGAGCTTTGGCCTCCAGGTTCACAGCAGGGCTATTCTGGTCTCTGAGGGCTGTTCTCTCGACTCAGAACTTTCCTGGGTTTCTGGACTCAACAGCTGATAGCGGCCAGCAGTGTCCTTGTGAGTGTTACCAGGCAGACCAAAGGAGCTCCTTGGTTTCAGCACAGGCTGGGAGCTGGGTACAGGTAACCAGATGGGGCAGAAAGGCTACCTCCTCCTGCCAGGGAGTCCCCCCCGCCCGCCCCACAGACATAAAGCCTGGGAGGGGGAGGCCGCAGGGTCCTACCCTGGGCCCCATATTCACGCCCTGTGCTCGGGCGCAGGGCTACCTGACTGCAGACCCTGTGACTTCACCTTCTTTCTGCACTTGACAAAGAACAGTCTTAAAAAAAATTTTTTTCTTAAAAAACTTGGAAGGGGGGGAAATGCCAGTGAGAGGAAGACAAAGAGGGAGCACTGGCAGTACTGTGTTCCATGTTTTAGAACTTTAGCTTTCTAGACAGTCCGAATTTTGTTTACAAATTTGTCCTGTGTACAAGGTAACACCAAATGGTCCAAATTCCAGCGTGGAAAAGCAACCTGTATATATCAGTTGGTTTTAGATCTTCAGATGCTATGAATTCTCAAGAAAGGTGGTAATGGTCTCACTTGAGAGCCAGGGAAATAACCAAAAGAAAAATCTTGGCTCCGCCACTTTCACTTACAGAAGGTAAAACACTTCAGAGAGACAGATTTCTGCTGGAGTTAAGACTGCATTTCTCTTTGCAGCCCTTAATCTCACGAGGTGAGAAGGAGTGGAAGTTGCCAAGTTGTTGGCTACCAGACCCATCAGTCTGTCTAACTCTGGCTGAAAGCAGAGAATAATGGGCAAGTTACCAAGCTGCTCCCCCGGCTCTGGCGTGAACAGCCTCACGTGACACACGCTGTGACGTCCGACTGCCATGCGGCAGCAGCACACAGGGCGAGTTTGTGAGTTTTCATGGTTCACACAAAGACAAGATCAAAAACCAGTACTGAAAACTAACGGTGTTTCAGTTTCCCAGCTGGATTCCTGCTCTGGCCAGTTCTCTCAGTGGTTCATTCCCCCATTCTACCCACCCTGCCCAACCAACTGATCAGTAAAATGTTCTCCCAATAAACAGAAATTTAGCTCTTTCTGTTATCCATCATATCCTGCCAGCTTTCTCAGCAATGACGAGTACGGATGAAGTACATGCTGAGGAGGGGCAAGGCCCCATGGCTACAGGAAGTGCCTTTAAGCCTCGTGGAGNCACCCTGCCCAACCAACTGATGAGTAAAATGTTCTCCCAATAAACAGAAATTTAGCTCTTTCTGTTATCCATCATATCCTGCCAGCTTTCTCAGCAATGACGAGTACGGATGAAGTACATGCTGAGGAGGGGCAAGGCCCCATGGCTACAGAAGTGCCTTTAAGCCTCGTGGAGGTGTTGTGGGCATCCGCCCCACCCCCCATTCCACTACTCAGGGTCAGCGGCCCACTGCAAGGAACTCACAGCATTAGGTCATCGATGAGGAAACATTTATCCTTAGAAATGAATCCAAGCCCCCGGCATGCTCTATCTGCCAGAGTCTGGAATTTCACTGGGAAGCCTTCAAATGAACATTGGTCTGCAGTGACTGCCCAGTCCTGATATACAACAGCCAGGGTCAGACCCAGGATCAGGTCACCTGGGGCTGTGTGGCTCTGACAAACACATTAAGAGGTGGCCTATCAGAGAACAGCTCCTCCAAGGTCAGAAAGGGAGAATGTTGCATTGCCTGGATTTTAAGTAAACTTTCTGAATAGTTTCCTCTTCAGTCTGGCCTGCAACAGCCACAGTTTAGCAAACACCTTAAATGAGAAAGTTTGCCAACTCTCAATATCCCCAGTTAGTAGTTAAGCCTCGGCGTCACAAAACTTGGTCCCTGAAGCCTGGGGAGAATCTTACTAATGACCAGTGTGTTCCCAACAAGCCCTGCAGACATGACGTCAGTTTCAAAGGACATCGTCAATCTGATAACACCCGGAGAACGGCATGGCGTTTAAACAGGGCAATCGTGTAATTCATCAAGAAGCTGGCTGCTTTGTGTAACATGGAAGGTGGGGATCACAGTACTGAGACAAGGTCCACATGCATGTTTAACAAAGACATTTTAAGGACCAGCTGGTCTTTGGCTTGTAGGAGACTATTTTAACAAGCTCAAAACTTGGAGAAGTCATCTAGTACCCTACATCTGAAGCCATTTGTAAAAATCACTTTTTTCCTAATTTGAAAAGAAATAACTTACATATCAAGTAGAGTGGAGTGTAAACATGGATGTCAACCACCCTTTCAATTTTATAAACCTGCTTTCAGCTTCTCATCCACAGGCAGATTTCCTGACCTACCATGATCCTAAACATGAGAAAATACCCTTCTTTAAAAAAATTGTTGTGAGAATTTATTCCAAAGTGCAATTCAAGAGTTAGCTGGGCAAGCACATCATTGCAAATCACACACACAAAAAAGGGAAAACAGAAGCTCAACACAAACAAAAAAACAAGATACAAACAAAACAAGGGGAAAAAAAAAGTTGGTGTGCTGAGAAATGGACCCTGAAAGATGAGGAGACAGGAGTCGGAGCAAGAATTCTGCCCAGATGTTGCTTCACAAGTGCAGAGGAAGATGGTGGGGAGGGACCGGCAGCCGCCACCGCCACACGCTGGCTCTGGGCTCAGCTGCTACGTCAATCCTAGGTTTTCATTAGGGAAGTTATAAAAATATATACACATGTACACTGGAGGCATTTTAAAAGTCACCAGAAGCTTGGAAGTGTATAGTGTCTCAGCAGAGTCAGCAACTAAAATCCAGTGAAAGCATCTGTCATTTACATCCGGAAGGGCTGTTATTTGAATGGATGATAAACCACATCGTCTTAGGGAAAAAGGAACCGTGTTCACCTACCCATCCTTGCAATTACAGGGTAAGAAAAATCTGGTCCCGAACTAGCCTTTTTTGACATTATGGTTTCTGATAAATGTCATTAACATACTGACCACTCCCAGCCCTCAAGACAGAGTGCTGCTGGAATAAAAGAACTGCTGGGGATGCCACCCTGGGACCTCAGGCCACTCACGTGAGCCGCTCACTGCAGGGTCCCCCTAGGAAAGCAAATTGCCCCTCTGGGGAGGTGGCTGTAGGACAGTGGCACGAATCCAGCAAGGGCATGACCCCGGTGACCTCACCCGCCCTCCGCAGCTGTGCCCTGCTGCTCCATCCTCCCTTTAATTCAAGCCACAAGTTGCCAGCAGCCCCAAAGCCCAGTGCTTTTCATGCTTTTCCACTGGTTATTCCTACCACAAAACAACAGCACCTAGAGAAGCACTTTCACCCTAGCACTTACCCCTGCAAAACCAATCACTGCATCTTCTGTCGCCAAGTGCTTCTGAGCTCTCTGTCCCCACTAACCACCAGCTCTCAGGGGTGAGACAGCACTGCCTCGACAGGATGCGAGACCTATCCAGGCACCCACACCCTGCACGGGTGTTTCTGCAGTGGCCAGCACGAGCTGTCAGAGGCGAAGGGTCTGAACCGGAGAAAAGAGCTGCCAAAGACGGATGGAATGAGCATCAGCCAACGTGAGCCGAGTCCGCGAAGTTTTCTGGATTCCTCAAAGGCCCTCCAGGGGGAGTGAGTTCCAGGGGGGCAAAGCAGGGCCAGCTGTCCTCAGAATGGGAGCCAGGGAGCCAGGAGAGTGCAGTCGTGGACTTCCTCTGCCCACTGGCCCTCCCCACAGTGGGCTGGAGGCGCTGTCTCCACGGTGGAGTCACGGAGAGAAAAGTCAGCTCAGACTGTGCTTCCAGGAGAGGGTCGCGAGGAGCAGGCCGCCGTGCGCTGCTTCTCCCTGTCCCCCAGGTGGGGGGTGCAGCAGGAAGCGAGCCGGGCCCCGCGGTCACAGCGCCAAGAAGAGGGTCAGCACGATGAGCAGGAGCACGAAGAGGACCGCGATGGCACACCACTGGCGCCGGTCTGGAAGGCAGGACACGCGGGTCAGCTCCCCCACGACCCGACATCCCCCAGGACACGATTACAGGACAGTTAAGGCAACACCTGGGCACGGAAAGGGCACAGGATGGGCAAATGACGGCAAAGAGAGGCCCGGATCTGCCTGGGCACCTGGCACTCGACTGCTGCTGTTCCTGGCCTACCCGTACCCCGAAACTCGGCCTCGTAAGAAGCACTGGCTTTGTGTCCCGGGTCTCTTAAGATCTACAGGCTGCAGCTTTTGGCTGGCGGTTATCAAATCCCCGGAAAAGGTGTTGGCACTGGTGTTATGGGTCAGAGCTCACCCGCTTTAATCTCCCACCAAAGTCACATCATTTAACTAAACAGTAATCATGGTCTTTTCTCAAAGAGCACGACGGGAGGACAGAAAGGAGATGAAAGCTGCTGGTGGTCACTTCAGGAAACAAAAAGCTGAAAAAGCAAGCTGTAGTGATCATGGGTGTGTGATGGGCTTCACNGGTGTTATGGGTCAGAGCTCACCCGCTTTAATCTCCCACCAAAGTCACATCATTTAACTAAACAGTAATCATGGTCTTTTCTCAAAGAGCACGACGGGAGGACAGAAAGGAGATGAAAGCTGCTGGTGGTCACTTCAGGAAACAAAAAGCTGAAAAAGCAAGCTGTAGTGATCATGGGTGTGTGATGGGCTTCACACCATCCTGGGCAAGAAAGATCGCTTGAATCAGTATTAAAGTAATTGACATGAACATCTCTAAGTCAAGGTGTCTTTTCTGAAGCTTTCTGCCCTACTCACAGTTTATAACAGGCGCAGCAAACAAAGTGGCCAGAGACCGTCTAAGTGACCCCAGAGCATGGTGGCCCCGAGGGACGGATGAGAGCAGGGCCCCCACAGTCCTTGGTGAGCGCCCCTAACTCACAGGGCTGTTGGAGGGCCACGCAACACGGGTGTTCGCACACTCTGTGGGCCCACACTTGGCACGGGATGCTGTCCTCCTCGGGATGCGCCCTTTGCTTGGGCAGATGTAGAGAGAGCAAGCCGGCTCCCCACAGAGGACCCCTGCCACTCTGCACAAAACGTCAAGCTGAGATTAAAGGCTGTGACATTGGAGCTCAGCTGCTAGAAGTAAGAGTTCTGTTTAAGTAGAAGTAAAAAGGCACATCTACCAATTCATCAAAAGTTTATTTGAAAGATTTTAGCACAACCCTACTATTGAGAATCACATTGTAAAAAGGTCTGAATCTAGGAAAACAGACCACGAAACTTTACACAAAGCAATGCTAGGTCCATAAAACATAACTAAAGTAAATGTCGCAGACAGCAAAGTCTTAGAACCGGTCAACAGAACTGCTACCAACCAACCGTAAGTAAAGCAAGTACCTTTCCAGTGGCTCCCTGTGCTCTCTATCACACACGCTGGAAACTCACCTAGCAAGTGGGATTAGGATCAAGACCTCAAGTCCACCTGTTCCTTTCTGAGACAGGACTAGTCCAAAGGGCGTGGGCGTGCCTACTCCAGATAACAGTATTCACCTGTTTCACTATCCCTTCAATGGTCCAGAAAACTCAGCTATCTAGCCTTCTTTCATCTACTTAAAAATGTTCACAATAATTTAAAAATCCTCTCATTAAAGTCATTGATCTATATTCTTCTAGGATGATACAGTCAAGGTAAATACCTCCTAGCTGCCTTGCCCAGGGATCCTGCCATCTTAGACCTGAACTTCCAACAGAGAACCAGCTTCCCATCAGCCTCTACCCAGCCCTCCTCCCACCTCCAATCACTTTCTCTTCTGCAACTGCACTAAACAAGGGTTTTCATCAAAGAGCACACAAACCTGCACAATCCAGGAACGTGCTTTTAAATCCACTCTCCTTTGAAGTGGTAAGTTGCTTCTATGAAGTGTGAACTGGGTGATCCCAGGGAGCTGTGTTACCCTAGCAGACTTCTCCCCAGAAGGGGTGGTTACTAACCACAAGAGTTTCTGTGACCCCAATGAATGGTCCTAACCAGCCCTTTTGCAAGCTTGGACCTGTCTCAGAAAGTCAGGTGCTGGGGACGGGCGAGGGGTGCGGAACCCCAGAGGGGACTCTACAGGATTTTCCCACTCTCAACAGTCTCCTCCCCTAAAGAGAAAAGATGAGCAACAGAATTTTGGAAAGTGAGGGGAAAGCTGGGTATCCACTCAAAAGAACATACTTCTTTTGGGTAGGAGAATGACAAGATCAGTGTCTCTCTTGGGTCATTCAAAAAAGTCAGTATGGCACACTGGCAGATTTCTGCCAGGAAAGCAGCCGGCCTCCGGGAGGGCAGGGGTCTCGCCTCTGCAGGCCTGTGAAATGCGGGCGTTGACTAACTGCCTAAGCATGCGCCAGCGTCCCCTGCCACTCTTTATATGCAGGCTCGATCAAAAAGCAGTGAACTTTCCCAGAAGTTACGAAGAGCAGAGACAAACACCAAACGGCCCCGTCATCAAATCGAAGCCAGCACAGCCAAGGAGGAGGCCCCGAGCTCGCTCTCTTTGGGGAGCAGATATTACAATGAACACCACAGGCAAGCTGTCCAAACCCAGGGGCCTTTCAGCATCAACGCCTGCTCCCTGGCTCTCTTTCTTGAGGTATGACAGGACAAGTTCTTACTTGCTCCCCAAACTTTCTTGGGAGGAGAAAAAGTAGAAGACAGAGTGAGCAGACTTCGGTGCTATTTATACCACGGAGCGGCTGATCACAAGCGGCTGATCATGATAAAGTGCTTTTCTAAACTACTCACTCCCAGAATGCTGGAGGCAAGGGCACAGTGAGTCTTTGTTACACCGTCTTCTCCAAACCAAACCAGTGCTGAAGCAGCCACTTGACTTTGCCACTAAAACAGACACTAGAGAAAGACCTGGTTGAAACTGGTTATATAATACTGCAGTAAAAAGCTTTTTTTTTTTTTTAAAAGGAGAAAAAAGAGGGAAGGGGTGGAAGAAGAGAGAACAGAGGTAAGCGGGGAGAGGACTTCACAAAACTCCCTCTAGATGTGTGGAAGATGAAGTGAGCTGGGGCCTGCCGCAGGCAGCGAGGAGCCTACTAGAAGCATGAAGCATATCTGCCCCTAGAGAGAAGGAAGGAAACCAGTCTAGGAGCTTCCCTTTGTCTTAAGTGTAACAGTCCTTCGGCCCCCAGGGCCATCTTCTCATCTTCTGCCTGTCTTACCCCCCCCTTTTTTTTTTCAAACAAACACTATGTACTAATACATGAGAGATACCATTAAACATCTGTACACTAATTATTATTTCATTTAATTCTCACGATGACCTTGAGAGGTAGGCTTCATCCTATTTTTTTATATATTAAAGAAACAGAGCCCAAGAGAAGTCTTATGTAACTTGACTATGAATTAAACAGCTGAAAAGCAAATATACACTTGTATTNATTAAACATCTGTACACTAATTATTATTTCATTTAATTCTCACGATGACCTTGAGAGGTAGGCTTCATCCTATTTTTTTATATATTAAAGAAACAGAGCCCAAGAGAAGTCTTATGTAACTTGACTATGAATTAAACAGCTGAAAAGCAAATATACACTTGTATTTAAATTTTGCCTCAAAAGGCAAGAGTGGACTGTTAGACTCTGTCATACAGATGTAATAAGAGGAAATCAACTGAAGAAAGGTGTCAAGACACAGGGGATGTTCTGATGGGGGAGGAGGTGCTCTGGCTCAAGAGCACTTAGGTGACCTTGAAGGATGTCTCAGTCCCTCCCTTCACCCAGAGTCTCCCACCAAATGGAGGAAAAAAAGATACTCTATTTTTTCTGATTTAAGAAGATGTTATTTCTCTTACAGAAGCTAGGTTGTAGTAACAAAAAATAGTCACTGGTACACATCTTCCTACACAGTAACTAATGTGAAAAAAGTTACTTCTTCATCTCCTGCCTGGTACAAATTTGCTGGAACAGTTCACTACAGATTCAAATAAAAACAGTTTAAATGAGATCTGCAAGGCCATCTTCTTCTGAAATGTAGAAGGCTTTTCTTTCAGTGAAAAGTCAGTCCAGGAGAAACAGTAACTGGCTCTTACTAGTTGGGAACTGGGAAACCAATTCCCTCTTTTGGCAAATAGGAAAAAAGGAAAATGAGCGATTTTGTAAGTGCAAAGAAAGTTGCTCCACCAGAAGAAACGCCAGCACCAGCCTCGCGTGGTGGAGACCACCCAGGCTCCTCCCAGGTGAAGGCCACAAGCCGAAGACCAGGCCAGTGTGTGCTAGTCTTCCATCTCCTGGCCCCAAAGTCTAACAAAAATGTGCCAGAGGAAAGGGATCTGAACAAGCGCACCCATGAGACACCCCCTAGACCATGTCTCTGGAATTAAATAAGAATTCTGGAGCTTAAAAGCACATACATACCACTGGTCATGTGCGATACTTTTGCAAGTTTCTTCATCACATTGTCCAGTCGAGACTGAGTGCTCTCCAACTCGTGAGAGAAATCATCCAGCATACTAGAAAGACAAGCAGACCAGGAGAGGTTGCTCAGCGCCGCTCCAGATACAGTGGCCATGGAGCTGAATTCTGGGATCTGGGCCTCGGTCTTAGCAATCCCCGAACAGACAACATTGGGATTCAGACCCCCGGATCTTTTTATCCTTGGGACAGGATCTGTTTTCGATTCCAGAATTTTGGAAATCTGAAAAAGTAGTCAGTCACATACACTGTGTATTAGCCAACACCCCCAGCAGAGTCTGGGGCTGTCATCAAACACCCGGGTTAATATTTCTGCAAAGAAAACTATGAGGAGTCATGGCTGCAGTTAGTTCAAGTCAGGTTCCTCTGTAACAAGAGCTTGCTGCAAATTTCTTTAGAGCTTTCTAGATTGCAGAACTACAGCCAAGGCCAACAGGGACCTGAACATACAATAATACAAACTCAGCTGCAGTGCAGTGTAGCAGAAAGGCGGCTGTGTGAATCAGACAACTAGGCTTTGCCACATGGTACTTTGGACAAGGGACCCTGATCTGTAAAAGCAGGCGATCCTATCAACAGGATTCCCATAAAAGTGAAAGTGTTTGTTGCTCAGTCATGTCTGACTCTTTGGGACCCCATGGACTGTAGCCCCCCAGGCTCCTCTGTCCATGGAATTCTCCAGGCAAGAATACTAGAGTGGGTTGCCATTCCCTTCTCCAGGGGATCTTCCCAACTCAGGGATCAAACCTTGGTCTCCTGCACTGCAGGCAGATTCTGTACTGTCTGAGCCACCAGGGAAGCCCCACGCAAAGCTCTTTACAGTAGTGTGAGTTAAGAAATGTACTTTGATCAAATCATCATCTGCTTTAAGCCACCCTGTGCTTTACCATAAAGCCGGGCAGCCTCAGGACTGAGCTCCGTGCGCCTTGTCCACACGCAGAGAACCAGCTCCCTGAGGCTCACACTGCTTGTTGCCCAAGGTGTGGCTAGGAAAGAAAACACCACAATACTCATACCAACAGTGTTTATTTCATAAATTACTAAGCATTCCAGACTATTCAACTTTGGATTAATATATGATTATGCTGAGGCTAGAATATGACATACTAATTAGTAACCAGAGGGCTTATTGACAAGGCTTTATTCATTCCTCTGGCAGCACCAAGGGCAGCGAGCACTCCTGGTTTGGGTCTGGGCCTGCAGGAGGCACCTGAGAGCCCTGCAGGATTCAGGCAACCAACTTCTCACTAAGTCATTAAATAAGCCCCATGGTGGCAACTACACAAACAAGCCTTTGTCCCTTACCTGAATTTTCAAATTAGAACATTTTTTAGCTCATTTTAGATTCTGGTAGCATCTTGGCCCTGCAGCTGGCAGACCTATCCACACAGGGCAAATGCTGATAAACAAGAGCTACCTCTGTGTGCTATGTAAGACCTTTTTCACTCAAGACAAAAACAGGTAAATCATCCAACCTCCAGTCCAAGGACACTCATTAACCACGCACTAACCAAGTTTCTTAGGTAGCTCAGTGGTAAAGAACCTGTCTATGAACGTAGGAGACACAGGTTCCATCCCTGATCCAGGAATATGCCCCTAGAGAAGGAATAGCAATCCATTCCAGGATTCTTGCCTGGGAAATGCCATGGACAGAGGAGCCTGGAGGTCTACAGCTCTTGGGGTCAAAAGAGAATTAGATACGACTTAGTGACTAAAGGACAATAAAATTAAAAAAACCAGGTTTCTAGCCTACCTCTGTGCTGTCCAAAAGAAATACAATGTCAGTCTCATATGCCACTTAATATTTTTCAGTAGCCACATTTTAAAAAAGGGAGCTGAAATTAATTTTAATAACCTGTTTATTTAGCCCAATATACCTAAAAAAACCCTATCATTTCAATATGAAAATTTTATTTTTTTTCCACACTAAGGCCCTTCTTAGTTTAGACTGGCCACATTTCATGTACTCAATGGCCATGTGGGGGCTGGTGGCTACGGTACTGGACAGCACGGGTCTAAGTGCAAGACCCACTTTTTCCTTTTAATTTACTTATTTTTATTAGAGTTACACACATACATAGTTTGTAGAGCCCATCAGTCCTTTTATAAAAAACCACAGTTGTCCGCCATCCCCGAGGGCCACCGCTTTCAGCCCCTCCACGATTCTCCGGGTGCATTCTCCAGCTTTTGAAGCTACACGCTGGCAGCTCAGGGTCCGGACCCCGCTGACTCTGCACGTGAAAGCCTAGGGCTCAGCCCCCCTCCCATTCCATTCCCCACCTCTCCATCCTTCCCATTTCTCTTCCCCCTTCCTTCCTTCCAACAGAACCATGTCCTAGTTGGATAAGGTCGACATCCAGGGTTCCCACTGTCACCAGTGAGTACATGCTCTTCCCCGCTGGGAGTCCAGGGCCTGAATCACACCGCTCTGGGCTCTCCCCCCAGCTCACTGAGGACCCCGTTTTCTCAGGTCTGTTGAGTCGGGCACCATTCATCTTTCTGCTTTCCAGGAGCTAAAATGTTAAGGTCACTGTTTCTTATTCCAAGCTCTATGTCCCCATAGATTTTATGCCATTAAATACAAATAAAAACCTCTGTTACTGTTCTAGTGGACTTCAGAGTAGGAACGGAGATAAACAGGTTGTGTTCAGTTCACCATCTTTATCTGGAAGTCTGCCAGGTTCTATTATCTACCCAACCAACGTAACTGCTCAAATAATTAGTTCTTTCCCATCTGCATAGTGAATTTTAGGGTAAGAATGCATTTTAGACAAATTAAGCTACATGCCTAGGCTCCTGTTCCACCACCTTCCTACATGGCCTCCTTGCTTCCAGTCCTTTCCACTGTGGTTCACCATCAAAACCACAGATGGACGGATCTCCCCCAAACATAAACCTGATCATGGCATTACTGACACAACCTTCCCTGAGGTTGTGTCTCCCACTGCCCTTTGAATGACAAGTCCTAACTCCTTACCGTAGCTTCTGGGGCCTTCCCTGATCTGTTCTCTGCCTCCCTGACTTGACTCCCGTAACCTCCCTCTCAACCCCCGTGCTCTAGACAGACTAAACCTCTCTGCTGAGTGCACATATCACCTCTAAATCGTTACAAGGACTCTTCCTTCCAGGAGATCCTCCCCTAACCCTTTCCTCCCACCCCACCTAGTACCTTCTACTCATTCTTCAGTCCCAGTTAAACCTCTCTTCTCTTCTCAGGGAGTTTAGACTGAGTCAGGTCTCCAGTTCAGGCTGTTAGGGCCCTAGAGGCACCACGCACTCCCCCCACTGGCAGCCCTCCACTTCTGTTACCCTTTACGACTTGCACCATTTTCTATAATATCCGTTCCACCCAGTGAGCAGTGAACCCTTGATGGCACAGACCCTGTCTATTCTCTTGGCTGCTTCATGAATTACCCTGCGGCCTCCCAGGAGAACAAGATGCCCAGTTTGAATTTGTAAGCAATGAATCCATACGGTTGAACACAAAATCAAGGTAGGAGAGTTTCTGAAATATCCTTCTAGATTTTTTTTCCCCCTAGAAAAAATATTTTGTGAAATGGTAAAGGTAGCATATTTTAAGAACTCTGTTTTTGGTGTCATACTTCAGGAGTGCAAACAGAGATTGTTCTTAAGGAAAAACGAATCCAGATATGTTTTTCTTGTGCTTTTTTCTAGAAGACTTTTTCATTGTAGAAGATTTTTTTATTAGTTGGAATTAAACTTGTACTTTCCCTCGCATGAAATCAAAATTTAAGATACAGAGCATAAAGTTCCATTTAATATAGCAGGAAAGGCATGCAATGATGAAGTTAAGTTAGCCCATGTCCTATCCTCTTTGGGACAAAAAATCTCCATGGAGCTTACACAGCCCTAACAGTTTCACATTCCTATTCACAACAACACTTGAAGTCAGCTGTTCAGAGGAATTGGTACCTCTTTTGCAGATGTTTAAAAATACTAATAACTTTGCCTAAACCTTCTTGAAAATTGTATCTGACGGATTTGCCTTTTTTGGAGAGGATAGTCTGTGAAACAGAGTAAAGATGCAGCTAGAAACAAAACAGCTTTTGGCTTTACTAGCCATGTAATCGGCAGGCTCTTCAGGGGTCTCCTAAGATGGCTCTTGGTTTCACCTCTCTGCGGCGAGAGGGGCATCCCAGTACTCACACGGCCTGCTCCTCCAGCTCCCCTCCGATGCGCTGGGACATGTTCTTCAGCACTCCGATGCTGCCAGAGACCAGCTCCAACTGCTCATCCTGCTGTTCCACGATCAGCTGGTGCCAGAGAAATGGGAAATAAGCAATTAAAATCCATCTTACCTGGTTCCAAGCCCAGCACTCGAGCAGCTGCTAGCTTCTTTGCCAACTTGGGACAATTCACATTCAGAAGCAAAGCCCAGAAATCAAAGGACCAGACCATCCGCCTCAGAGAACACGCCGCTCAAAAGGCTGGGCTGTCAAGCTACTGATATCCCCTGCTGATCCAACTTGTGAAACCGTCAGCGGGGCTTGAAACCACCCAGAGAGATTTACCCTGGTTGGCTGAAGTCCAGCAAGGGACAGACAATGGCCAAAAGCACCTGTGCAGTGGCCATGGACACGTGGGGATGCTTGGGAAGAGGAAGCCCGCTGCCAGGGTCAGGGTCTCAATTGGCAACAGCCGGCCACAACTGTAAAAGAAAGCCTGACAGGTCTCTAGACATGGGAAAGCTACACACACGGAGCCCTCTGCTCCCTCCTCAAGGACGCGGGAGAGGAGGCTCTGCGGCAGTAAGCTGCCTTGCAGGCGACTTCTGAGCACAAGTTACCTTCAATTGTGCTGCAGCAGCCTCACTTCTCGTTGAAAAGAAATGTTTGCTTGGTTAATAGCAGTTTAAGTAGACAAACGGTTAAGCTGATGTGCTAATGGAAAAAGATCAACACGTATATATAAAACACAGTATTTAAGAACTAATAGTTTTGATGGGGTGGTAATGCTCAAACCCCAGACACTTTACTATTAGCTTCCTTTAATTAATACAAATCAAAAGCAACCATACAAATATAATCAACCTTTCCTTCTACCCCTTAACCTCCACCAAGCAATGATTTTTGCATCTAATGGAACCAACAACAATTTTCAATGAAAAAACAAGGACTCAATTTTTCTCAAAGTGCCATTGTTGAAATGAACAAAAAGCTGAGTACAGAAGCGGAGGCTGGGGAAGAGGCTGCCGTGCTTTTAAATCAATGGCCTCCTCTGTCAGCTGCGGGGGTCTGGTCTGCTTGTCCTAAGAGGTCTAATCAAGCTTGGTTCTCTCGAACCTGTCATGCTCTGAAGGGTGTCTTAAACACCCTTTATGTAAGCAACCATCACACAGGTAGACGACGGCAGCTCTGGGGCTAGCTCCGGCCCCTCCTGCCTGTCAGTAGCGACAGGGCCCTGGCCGGCAGAGCAGTGGGGAGGTGGTGCTTGGCCTCCCGCCTCCCGCCTCCCGCCTCCATGCCGGCACCTGCTGCTGCGCCTGCTGCTCCTCGATGAAATGGGAGTTGGCCAACTGAAGCTCCCGGTCGAGGCGCCCATATTTATCCGTCGTGCCGGAGCTCCAGTTCTGTCCACCACTGTCTCCTAGCAGGGCCTGCAAGAGTGGGGTGGGGGCAGCAGGGACAAACTGTTACTCTCACTAAACAAGGGCCCCATCACCATGATACGAAGAGTTCTCCCACTGCCATGAGCTGCCTTTCCAGGGTCAGCTTTTTATGGATTGGTGTAGGTTGGTGCCTGCGGAGTACAACTCAAAGAATGCCATGAAGGGCACTTTCCATGGACTCACAAATGAGCTCTGTCCCATTCAAAATCCAAGTGGGAGTCAACTTTAAAGCAATCTTACAGCCCCTCTGTGCACTGCTCTGTGGATCGTAAAGCACTTGTTCTCACTGGACCAGCTCTTCCTAGCACCCTTGGAATTTCACTGGAGACCTGTTGAAGGTCCTAGTCTAACTGATTCCAGACATCTAGAGTCCTTTCTATTTAAGTATGACCAAGGAAATTTTGGGTGTTCGGAGGAGGAGATAGTTCCCTAAAGTGACAAGAAGCTAAGTCATAGCCCCTCATACAGTGAAGGCACAAGAAGCACCAGCGTCTGCTCAGTGTGACCCACAGATAAATCCCAATGCCCTTCAGCTGAACGAAAAGGCTAGAGGTTTCCCAGATGGAACAGGGGTTGCTTCAGCAGGCAGCAAGGCCACAGTGGGGGCCTGACTGATAACCCAAGCAAGGTTTGGCCCTGATGTCAGTTCTCCACCCGGGCCCCCGGACGCCGGGGTTGGGTTTCCTAGCAGGAATTTGAGGTATTCTGTAGTCAGAAAAGCTTAAGTTTGGGAATGTCTTCCTTCATTGAAGAGGCCAGCCAGGAATGCGAGCTGACCCTGCCTGGGATCCCCACAAGCCTTTTTAACCAAAGAACTGGACCAACTAGTGACTAGGATTCTTCTATCTTGTAGAGCTGCCAAAACCTCTTACCAGGCATCCTTTAGCTCTGGAACTGCTAAAANAAATTAGCAGGACAAAAACTCTGAAACATTTAGTTGGATCACACTGTTGAGTCTAGTTTAGCTCTCAACTCTAAAAGGACTCTGCAACATTGTGAAGTATAGATGGTTTAGAATACTTATTTCAAAGAACGTACTTTAGAAAGCTTTTCAAATACTAGAAAATGATCTTTGGATTACACTTTCAAGTATACCAACTCACTTAACTTTTCCTGTATTGACCTCTGAGTTTCAATGTGCAGAATTAATAAGTACTACCTTGCAGAAAGAATAAATATAATGATTAAAGTCAAGAATATATGCATCACTGCAAGGCATCATTTAAACATCGACATCTACAGAAGTCATGCTCAGAAAAACCTATCACAAAAAATTTAAAGAGCACACACTATATTTATAAAGTAAGTGACTGGGAAATTGTTTACCTTACCAAATAATGTACTACCTAACAACAGGGCTTCCTTATCAGAATATCCTCTGAACTGGCTAGAGACTAGGAATGCCTAACCCGAATGCTCACTGTATAGATGGGGTGTACATGCATGCTCAGTGGTGTCTCTGCCACCCCACATGGACTGAAGCCCCTAGGTTGCTCTGTCCATGGGATTTTCCAGGCAAGAATACATGAGTGGGTTGTCATTTCCTCCTCCAGAGGATCTTCCCAACCCAGGGATCAAACCCACATTTCCTGAGTCTCCTGCATTGGTAGGCAGATTCTTTATAACTGAGCCACCAGAGAGAAACCCACAGATGAGGCTTCTATATCCAAAAAGGTTACCGCCCCATTAAAACATGGGTTTATTTCTAAGCAATTTTTAGGTATATGGATACAGAAAGGCAACTAATGAGTAAAGCAAGGAACAAGAATCTTTTAAAGCTCAGTGATAACCTACCATTTGAAATAATTTCAAAAGGAAATCACATGACACGGAGTCTTTGGCAAACACATAGCAAGGTTCCTGCCTAAGATGACTCTTAAAAAGCCATATGTTAGCACTGGTATGATCCCAAGTCTTTTTATTCAAGGAAGCTGCTTTCTAGTACATATGTTAAAGACAGCTGGTTCTCTTACATCTAGTTATGCTAATCAACTGGCTTAGCCATATAGTTTCAAAATACAAACATATCTTAATGATATTTCACGTACATGCTATTTTCTCTTAGATCCTTTTAACAATAGGTTAATATCTAAATAATCTGAGACTAAACACTTTTTTCCCCTTGGATTGATTTTTTATAGGCTGATGATTGCTTGCTTGCTCTGGATAACTCCCGATAGGCTGTCAAGCAGTTGTATATGGAAATGTCAGTAACTGGGTTGCAAGAGTTCCAGAAGCAATTCAGATGGTAGAAGAGGCCGCCATCCAAACCCAGTAAGAGCACTCTTCACAATGCAAAGTGATTACCAATCAATCAGGAAACCAAATGGTTTCTACCATAGCAGTTCTTTTTGTCTAGGAACACAGCATACTAAGAAATAAAGAGGAAAAAAAACAACTGGTCTGGAAGAGTGAGACGGATGGACAGGAAGGACACAATAACCTTCCCAAAGCCAGCAGTCCACTCCCTCATTTTTGCTCTGAGAAATAAGCCTGATTTCTTTTCTATCAGAGAAATTATATGTGGAAACTGTCATTTAACTCATTTAAGAAGGAGTTTCAGAGCTGACCTAGTAGTTTACATTAAGGGAAAGAGTTTGGAGCGGTCTGGCTTTTTCTTGCACAAGTAACACAATAACATTTCATTCCTTACCCTGACAACCTGCCGAGTACTTGTGATGAAGGCTTTTCTTATACTCAATTCAGTTGCATCAAGGTTGAATTTCCTAGGATTTGCTTCAACTATGCGTGGGTCAAAAAGTCAAGGTAAAGCAATTTCATCAGTCAAAACCTAACAACCAACATCAGTGTAAACCACAGATCTCTCACAAGCAAGCAATAAAATCTGGCCCAATTTCTGAAGACACAGTCAACTTACACTGATCATCCTCAAACTTTCTCTGCCCACAGCTATACAAGGGTCCTTGTGCCCCAAGGCAGAGGTGACCTGCCCGGGTTCACTACAAACCCACGGGTGTCTGGCCACAGCTGAGCTAGGCTCTTCCACATGCCTGCCACTGTTTTGACTCCAGATCATCTTTCCCAGGACAGCATATGCAAGCCATCTTCATTTGCCATCTCGCTTCTGTCAAGATGCTAACTCTGCTTTTTAATCTAGAAATCGAGGCTCCCCTGCTCTTCTCACCCTGACCCTGGGTCACTCCATGGCTCTCTGTACTCATCTCTTATCGTCTGCAAGGATGCACTTGTGATGTTATTTGACTAATGTCTGTTCTCCCTCCTCCAAGCCCCCTTCTACCCCCACCATAAGTTCTGCAAGGGTTGGTACATTTTTGCTTATCAATCCAATCTCAGTAACTAGCAAGNAGGCTCCCCTGCTCTTCTCACCCTGACCCTGGGTCACTCCATGGCTCTCTGTACTCATCTCTTATCGTCTGCAAGGATGCACTTGTGATGTTATTTGACTAATGTCTGTTCTCCCTCCTCCAAGCCCCCTTCTACCCCCACCATAAGTTCTGCAAGGGTTGGTACATTTTTGCTTATCAATCCAATCTCAGTAACTAGCAAGATGTCCAGCACATAGCACATCCAACGACTATTTGCTGAATGACAAATATCTGTTAAAGCTTTTGTTCTCCTTATCTCACAATTTCTCTATCCCTCCCAATCTTTTTCTCTTCCCTCCTATCTCGAGGTGGGACATATCTCCCTATAAGGGTGCTTTTGCTCCCATCCCTTCACATATTTCTCTTCCAGTAGTTTTAGAGAACACATCTGTCTTTTAATAATTTAAAAGGTGCCCCAGGGTCATTTTGATGAAATTATCCACTCCACAAGTCAACTCTATATGAACCTGTGTGCTGACTATAGACTGATCCTGACAAAATCTGGTTTCCTTTATGTTTTGTTACACTCAAAAAACAAAACAGGCCTCAGAACATGCAAATGGCATATCTTCAATTAAAGTTATGATTGAATATTTCCAGTTGAAAAAACAGCCATGTAATCCAACTTTTACAGTTCCCTGGTTCATCCATCATATTGGCAAACTTACTTAACATCAATAGCATGACTTGGCATAACAAGATCTGCTTTAGTAAGTGCAGTTTCATGGGACAAGATGCCTCTCTAATGCTCACTGGCACTGAACAGGAAAGTCTGGGGAAGGATTTTCTTTTGATCTCTAATTAACCAATGTACGATACTGTCTGTATACACCTCCTCAAAATAACGACAGCTAACACTCACAGAAACTCTCTGTGGAGACTTCATGCAAGCCCAGTGGTTAGGACTTTGAGCTCCCAATGCAGGCATGCAGGGGGCAGTCTGATACCTGGTTGGAGAACTAAGATCCCACAGGCTGCATGACTCAACAACAACAAAAGAGAAAGGTCACTGGGTCGGGCACCATCCCAAGCTCTTTACCTGATAAACTTTCAACAATCGTATGAGCTAGGTACAACTGTTACCTAACGTTCTACTGAAAAGCAAAGTGCCCAGAGTCACAGTTAGCAACTGGCGGAGGCAGGACTCGAACACCCAGTCTGACGACAGGGTCCAAGCTCAGAGCCACTGCACTATGTGGCCTCTATGTTGTAGAATCTGTCATGCACTGAAGCAGAACTTGATTACTCCACCTTAGCCTCCCGGGCAATGATTTTAAGTGGTACAAATAAGAGCAACATCAATGATAAAGGAAATATCTAATCTATGTATTTGAGACATCTGAATGAAAACCTGTCCATCTGTCTGTCTGCCTCGCATGGCACAGATGCCTCAGAAAAGGATATTGATGGTTTCGTCAAGGTCCTCTAGGTCCCACTCTATGCTCCGGAGGTTGTTCCTCAGCTCGTTGGTGGTCCAG
Source organism: Neotragus moschatus (assembly GCA_006410615.1). NCBI lineage: Eukaryota > Metazoa > Chordata > Mammalia > Artiodactyla > Bovidae > Neotragus > Neotragus moschatus. The sequence goes on from SJYA01002524.1 coordinate 2,282,948, forward strand.
TCGATTTCTTCCCTCGTGGCTGTGGATGGGTCCTGGAGGAGTTCTGTCCATCTCTGAAACAATCCCTGCGCAGTGTTGACTGCTTTCTGAACCTCTCTGTAACCAGGTGAAGGGGAAGGAGAGAAACGAGACAACGCTTACTATGAACAAGTTAACACAAGACTTATGTTAACCATTACACTCAGACCCCACCCTCAGCAATGAACTGCCATTCCCCAAAGTGTTTCTACGTTGTTACAGAAGGCTCTTCACAGACAAGTATAAAAATTCGATTTTAAAATAATAGTCTGAGTATTATGTTTTCAGTTGATTTCAAAATAAAACAGCCACCACGTAAGCAGCTATAACATCAAGTTTGTTCGTAAAGTGAAGCTGCTAGCCGCTCAGTCATTTCATTCCTTGTGACCCCAGGCTGCTCTGTTGGTGGGATTTTCCAGGCAAAAATAGTGGAGTGCGTTGCCATTTCTTTCTCCAGGGGATCTTCCCAACTCAGGGATCAAACTCATGTCTCCTGCATTGGCAGGTGGATTCCTTACTGTCTGAGCCACCAGGGTGTCCTTTAAATTTTGTAAAGAACAAAATTTAATTTTTCTAACAGACCATACTTAAAAGTAATCTAAGAAGCTATACTACAAATTAACTAAAGGACCATTAACATTCACACATGCTGCTAGTTGGTGCGAAGTAATTTGTATTCAGATGAAGACTCTAAAACAACTTTCTTTTCCTTAGGAAGACTGCTGTGAAAGAGGGGTAAAAAAGGGTAGATAGAAGAGTTACTGTTACACAGCTTGTCTTTTAGAAGGTAAGTGTTTTAATCTGAGACATTCTAAAATTCAAAATCGCACTAGAAGATTACCCAACAGTATTAGCTTTAAGTATCTCTACTGTACTTTCTACTCTGCACAGAAGATTAGTGTGCTTCAAGTTCAGGGGGTGAGACTAGGCCATTAAGTACTATGGTCTATTTTCTCTTAGATTATAGATACAGCCACAAGGTCTTAAAAACCTTTCTCCCCAGCATTGGGCCAATATCTATCATTACATGTTACAATCTAACACTACCATGTATAAAAGCCAAAAAGGAGTCATTTTATAATCATGGTCTCTTGTGTACAAAGATTATAACCTTCATGCTCCTAAACTAAGATATCTGTCATGATCCTTCCATGATTTCTTAACGAACTCTTCTGGGTGTTCAGCCAGTGTGCTTGTTGCCTATGGCTTTTTAACAGGGAACTGCACGCATCCTACTCTGTCTGACATTTCAAGTGTCAGCAGAGACAGCACTAACAAAGTGAAGAAAGGTACCTTATAATATCTTGGACTGTGAATACTGATGAGGGCTAAAAAGCTGAATGTTAAATACAGAATTACAGACACTGGATCCGGCTGAATAAATCACTGAGCTATGTGGCCCACGGTCAATCTACCATGCACAGCCTACTATGTTCACACCCAGTTCATGGGTTAATCAAGTCCCCTCACTGTTCCTCTCATATCAGCCCTAGGCTTTCAGTGCTAAAGAGAAACTCTATCTGAGACAAAAAGAGGAAGGACTAAGTAACTGAGATGCAAATTTACTATTTTTACTCTTTATTGAGGTTTCTGGCTGATCTGGTAAAGAAAAGGGCATACATTTTCCCATAATATGAAGTACTTGGTAAAGAGAAGTTTGTGTTGAATTGTGTTGAATACCTTCTCTGATAGTAGAAGGCAGAGTTAAAAAGTTATCTAAGATGATACATCTCATTCTAAAGGACATAAGAATTACCAGTTCTGTAAAGGAAATCTAAATTCTGAATTGCTTTTTGAAAACTAGAAGTCTCAGGCTGGAGCATACCACATTCTCCACCACCAATAGACAACTAGGATGCTGGAATTAAACTCTTAAGCAGTGATCCATAAACTTTCAGTCTCAGGGCACTTCTGCACTTTTCAAAATTACTGAAGACCCCCAAAGAACTTATTTTGATGTGGGCTCTTTATCTGTTGTCACTTACCATATTAGAAATTCAAACAGATATTTTTAAAGTATTTACCAATTAACAAAACATTACAATGAAATTACTGAATGTTAATGTTTTGCAAAAAATTTCTAAAACAAAAAGATTTAGTGAGAAGACTGGCACTGATTCACATTTTTGCAAATCTCTTTAGTATCTGGTTTAACAGGACAGGTATATTCTTACAACTGCTTTTACTCTGACTGTTTACATACATTTTAGTTGAAGCGTATGACAGAAATCCAGCCTCATACAGATACATAGTTGGAAAAGCGAGGAGTACTTTAACAGTCTTTTCAGATAATTGTGGATATTCTTTTTTGTCGCGCTAAGAAAACTCGACAAGTGACTGTTTCTTAAAACTTAGCGGCAATATGGAAGCTGAAACTGCACCAACGACCTTGCGAACTCTCATGCATTACAACTCACTGCCCCATCTTCTATAGTGAATGAATCTCTTACCCACATGTACTGGTCATCTGCAAAGTATTACTTTACCGAGCATCAAAGACCTTCCAAATGCTGACTCATCTCATCACACAACATCCAAAATCATACAATAATATCACCACCAATCCCACCACAAAAACTTTAACCATTTGGAACCTGTAACCTGATACAAGTTGAATCAAGCTTCCCAAAATTCTTTTTTTAAAAAAGGCTCTAATTTCATCATCCGTAAAGATATTGTCAGTTGTTTTCCAAGAAGTGACAGGATCACCTCATTCATTTTTGAGAAAATCTCAAGGTTTTTAATGAATAATTTTGATCCTTGTGAGCATATGCAAGTGTCAATAACCAGTCTGCAAGTCATTCTTTGAAGAAAAAAATGAGATTCTGTGGAGGAAAAGTGAGCCATTTCAGCTTGCAGCTGCATCACAGAAGTGCCTTCCCTGGAGTCAGTCAGCTTACAATACAGCAAAAGCGCCCCATGCACTCTCTCGTGCTGTCACAAAGAATATTAAAATGTGTACTGAGGTTGGGAGAAAACAACTGTGAAAACAACTTCTGATTAAATAACCTGTATCTACAATATACATATATATATTAAACTCTCAAAACTTAAACCACCCAATTTAAAAAATGCACACAATGAAGACCCAGCACGTTCCAATAAACAAATTTTTTAAAAAGAAAACTGATTTCTTAAAAAAAAAGGGGGAGGGCAAAAGATCTGCACAGTCAGTTCACTAGAGATAACATACAAGTGCCGAGCAAGCACATGAAATGATGCCCAATACCATTCGTCATTAGAAAAATGCAAAGTAAATCCATAACGAGATCCCACTACAAATTTGGGATGGCCTCACACAACCAACCAACAATGCTGAGTGCTGACCAGGTAGTGGAGTAACTGGAACTCTCATGGATTGCTGGTGGGAACACAAATTGTACAGCCATTTTGGAAAACAGTATAGTCATTTCTTAAGATTAAACACACAAAACATATTGACCAATTGCTCCCAACAACACCACTTTAAGATGACACAAAACACACACACACTCACACAACAACCTGCAGATTCTTACAGTGGTTTTAGTCATAATAGCCAAAAACTGAAAACAAGCCAAATATCCTTCAACCAAGCAATGGACAGCTCTGGTACACCTTCACAGTGGACTACTATGCAGCAATAAACAGGAACAAACCATGCCTACATGCAACAATAAGGACAAATCCCAAATGTATCATTCAAAGTGTAAGAAGTTAGATGGCCACACAATGTATGATTCCATTTCTGTAACATTATGGAGGAGGCAGGACTATAGAGAGAGAAAACAGATCAGTAGTTGCCAGGTGCTGGACATGGGGGAGGGGGACAGAAAGAAACTTCCAGGGGTGATGGATCTGTCCTACAACTTATCGGTGGAGGTGGTGGTTACTGACTACGTGCATTTGTCAAATTTCACAGAAGTATACACTAAAAAGGGTCAGTTTTATTGTTGGCTAATCATAACTTTTAAAAAGTGAAGAAAAGTGGGGACTTCCTAGGCAGTCCAGTGGTTAGGACTCTGCACTTCCACCAGAGACCCAGGTTTGATTCCTGGTCAGAGAACTAAGATCCCACAGGGTGCACACTGCAGCCCCAAAAAAAAAAAAGAGAGAGAGAGAGAGACCAAGTATTTTTTTTTTTTTTTAGAAAAGGAAAAGTGTTATTGGGAATCAAGATTAGATAAAATTAATATTTCTTTTACTGTTTCATGAAGAACAATCTGAAGGGAACGTGATTCTCTTTTTTCTTTTTCACCATGAGGGAGGAATAGCTTTGGAGCCACTGCCTTGATTTACAAAAAGCCACGAGCAGTTTTACCTGCCACTGCTTTTGCACCATCAGTTTACATGTTAACATGATGAAAAAAACTAAATAACATCTGAGTAGCATTATGAAAAGCACCTGAAGCTGAGGGGCTCTGCTATGAAAGGACCTTGAGGCGGCCCCCACACTGGGAGCCAAGGGCCATACGTTCATCACCACAGCTTTAAAGACGCTGACGACTCAGACTTGAGGGGGAGGAGGAGCAGGTGGGTGGATTCAATTCTACCAACACAGAGTGAAATCAAAGAGTTCTAAAGCATGCAAGAACTTGAGCCTGTCCTAAAAAAGAAATGGAAGAAATGGCAGGAATTAGAAAAATGCTACTAAGCGATCCCAGGATAACATTCAAAACCCCACAGGCCCGGCCAGTGACCTGGCTCATATCACTCTCAATCTCTAATTTTTAAAAGAGGTTTCATTTTTAGTTTTCGAGTAGTAGCACAGACATAAGAAAGTCAAAATAGTCTTATTTTACTTTTCTAAGATGTGTTTTAAGGGATCAGAAAGGTGGGAATGGTCAGCAGTGGTTCTGATCTGAAAAGCCAGAGAACCTGTAGTATGTCAAGGAATCCCATCTTAATAGCATCTATAATACATCCCTCAAAGTTTATAACACCTCCCAATTTTTCTTCTTTCAACTGAGCGACTGAACTGAACAGCTTAGTATTAGCCTGAAAAAGAAAGCATGGAGAGAAAATGTGTGTCACAAACAAAACCTGTTTTTAAGCCAAATATTAATGGTACCCAGAATATCCAAAAGAACTTGGGATTCCTGAACAGTTTCAAGACACATGTAAGAAGTACAAGATGCTAACTAGTGACACAACCCACTCAACTCAGAACTATTTGTAAATACCTGGGACTAAATATTTAGAATCTCCTGTCATTCCAAGTAAACCAATGAACAGGACACAGGAGTACATAACCAGGCCAGCTGTTTGGTATTTGGGAGGGTCTCAATAGAGAAGAGCTGGTGGAGCTCGCTTCACCTGCTTTTCCAGGAAAGGTACAGGGCTTGCTTCTGCATGAGCTGGTGTGCATTCCCACACGTGTGTGCCCCATCCTCTGCTCACGGTTAGCACCTATCACACAGAGCCCCTGTGAGCATGCTGCACCCTGTGAGGAGCTCTGCGGCTGCCGACTCCTTAGTCAATGGTGATCCACTTTCATTCGCGGTCTCTGGAAAGGTCGGAATCACAAGATATTGTCTCTTTTTCCTGTAGAGTCTGCTTTAGCGATTTTCAGGTTTTTCTTCCAAGTGCATAATGGGAATGATTAAAGTCTGATGCTTAGAACTTTCTACGAGAGGCCCTGTATACTTTGAATTTCTGGAGTTCTTCGGCTTAGCTTCTTAGTACAGAGGCTTCCCTGGTGGCTCGGACTGTAAAGCGTGTGCCCACAATGCTGGAGACCCGGGTTCGATCCCTGGGTCAGGAAGATCCCCTGGAGAAGGAAAGGGCAACCCACTCCAGTATTCTTGGCTGGAGAATTTCATGGACAGAGAAGCCTGGCAGGCTACAGTCCATAGGGTTGCACACAACTGAGCGACTTCACTCATTTCACTTCAGCTTAGCTATCTTCTTGGTAAGTAATAATCTGCTCACAGACAGCTTTGGGTATCATGTCTGACACCATTTCAACAAAAATCTTGCTAATTGCTTCCCTGGGCGTTACAGGGTTAGCTCCTGACCAGGAGATATCTTTCAGCCCCTTGATGGAGAGAGATGGCTAACTCCCACATCTGCTGCAGATGCTTCGAAGTCAATCTCAACTCACACATTTCATGGATAACAAGAGTCTCAGCGTGAAAATACCAGGGAAGAGGCTTTTCCCCTTGCTGTCCACCAAACGGCCCATCAAAATGATGAGCCCCATCACATCCTCATGGATAACAATTTCTATGACCAAGAGAATGAAGGCTCTTCACTGCGAGTCATACCAGGGCCCATGGGACCACTTGTAACAAAGAGCTTCTTTCCAGTAAGCAAATGTCAAAAATAAAAACACAGCCCACATCTTTGAAGAATGTATCTTTCAAGCAAAAATAAAGTAATCCAAGCTTTCAAAACTGGATTCTTCCATTTCTTAAAAAGAGTTGAGATTGGCAGGACGAAACCAACCCAGTTCTTCTGTGGGTTTTTTTTTCTTTTTGGCCAAACCATGAGGCATGTGGTTATCTTAGTTCCCTGACCAGGGACTGAACCCTTGTCCCCTGTATTGGAAGTCTTAACCACTGGACCACCAGGGAAGTCCCCCTCTTTGTTTGAAGCTAGCCCAGCACTAACCCCGAGTCACTGCTGGTTAAGCCCCTACCACACAACATTCTGCCAAAGAATTGATGCTTTTGAATTATGGTGTTGGAGAAAACTCTTTGAGTCCCTTGAACTGCAAGGAGATCAAACCAGTCAATCCTATAGGAAACCAATCCTGACTATTCATTGGAAGGACTGATGATGAAGCTAGAGCTCCAATACTTTGGCCACCTGATGCGAAAAACTGATTCATTAGAAAAGACCCTGATGCTGGAAAAGANTGCTTCTGCATGAGCTGGTGTGCATTCCCACACGTGTGTGCCCCATCCTCTGCTCACGGTTAGCACCTATCACACAGAGCCCCTGTGAGCATGCTGCACCCTGTGAGGAGCTCTGCGGCTGCCGACTCCTTAGTCAATGGTGATCCACTTTCATTCGCGGTCTCTGGAAAGGTCGGAATCACAAGATATTGTCTCTTTTTCCTGTAGAGTCTGCTTTAGCGATTTTCAGGTTTTTCTTCCAAGTGCATAATGGGAATGATTAAAGTCTGATGCTTAGAACTTTCTACGAGAGGCCCTGTATACTTTGAATTTCTGGAGTTCTTCGGCTTAGCTTCTTAGTACAGAGGCTTCCCTGGTGGCTCGGACTGTAAAGCGTGTGCCCACAATGCTGGAGACCCGGGTTCGATCCCTGGGTCAGGAAGATCCCCTGGAGAAGGAAAGGGCAACCCACTCCAGTATTCTTGGCTGGAGAATTTCATGGACAGAGAAGCCTGGCAGGCTACAGTCCATAGGGTTGCACACAACTGAGCGACTTCACTCATTTCACTTCAGCTTAGCTATCTTCTTGGTAAGTAATAATCTGCTCACAGACAGCTTTGGGTATCATGTCTGACACCATTTCAACAAAAATCTTGCTAATTGCTTCCCTGGGCGTTACAGGGTTAGCTCCTGACCAGGAGATATCTTTCAGCCCCTTGATGGAGAGAGATGGCTAACTCCCACATCTGCTGCAGATGCTTCGAAGTCAATCTCAACTCACACATTTCATGGATAACAAGAGTCTCAGCGTGAAAATACCAGGGAAGAGGCTTTTCCCCTTGCTGTCCACCAAACGGCCCATCAAAATGATGAGCCCCATCACATCCTCATGGATAACAATTTCTATGACCAAGAGAATGAAGGCTCTTCACTGCGAGTCATACCAGGGCCCATGGGACCACTTGTAACAAAGAGCTTCTTTCCAGTAAGCAAATGTCAAAAATAAAAACACAGCCCACATCTTTGAAGAATGTATCTTTCAAGCAAAAATAAAGTAATCCAAGCTTTCAAAACTGGATTCTTCCATTTCTTAAAAAGAGTTGAGATTGGCAGGACGAAACCAACCCAGTTCTTCTGTGGGTTTTTTTTTCTTTTTGGCCAAACCATGAGGCATGTGGTTATCTTAGTTCCCTGACCAGGGACTGAACCCTTGTCCCCTGTATTGGAAGTCTTAACCACTGGACCACCAGGGAAGTCCCCCTCTTTGTTTGAAGCTAGCCCAGCACTAACCCCGAGTCACTGCTGGTTAAGCCCCTACCACACAACATTCTGCCAAAGAATTGATGCTTTTGAATTATGGTGTTGGAGAAAACTCTTTGAGTCCCTTGAACTGCAAGGAGATCAAACCAGTCAATCCTATAGGAAACCAATCCTGACTATTCATTGGAAGGACTGATGATGAAGCTAGAGCTCCAATACTTTGGCCACCTGATGCGAAAAACTGATTCATTAGAAAAGACCCTGATGCTGGAAAAGACTGCAGGCAGGAGAAAGGGATGACAAAGGATGAGATGGTTGGATGGCATCACCGACTCAATGGACATGAGTTTGAGCAAGCTCCAGGACATGGTGAAAGAAAGGGAAGCCTGGTGTGCTGCAATCCATGGGGTCACAAAGAGTCAGACATAACTGAGCAATTGAATGACAATACAACATCCCAGTCTGTTCCACCATGGAGAAAGGTTCACCATCCCAGCCAACCCTTTGTTTGGGTTTCAGACAAAACATCCAGATGTCCATAAAATCATTTCTTAGCTGGGTCTCACCAAATTTGTTGGTAAGATGGGAGGAAGAAGCGTTTCAGCCATTAGGGAGCTTCAGTTTCCCTGAACCTGTCACTCAGTTGGGCCAACCAACTGCAGGATAATCACAGGTGCAGCCTCCACCAGCCTTTTGATTTCTCCTCTCTTCTTTGACCATGCTGATAGGCTATGAGCTGGCATCTGTTCCAGTCACTCTGGTTGGATAACAATGACCCCCAAAATCACTGGCAACAAATGACCATTTCTTACATGCATGGATTCTTTGGGTCAGGAATTTGTGCCAAACACAGAAGGGATGGCTTGTCCCTGTTCCACACTGTCTGGGGCCTCAGCTGAAAGACTCCCTGGGCGGGGGGGTCGCGGCAGGAGGCACTCCTCAGTAGTATTTCTGCGCCTGCGTAGTCTCACCGCAGGAGTGCTCAAGCAGAGGGGCTACGGTAGAGCCAGACCTGTGTCCCAATTCACAAAGATGTGACTGGAAGCTGAACTGAGTGTCTTTTGTGACTTCATCCTCAGGAGTCAAGCAGTGTCATTTCTGCCTGTCAAGGCAGTTACAAGGGTCTGCCTGGGTTCAAAGAAAAGCAACGAAGACCCCAGCTTGATAGAAGAAAGCCAGCTTCACAACTGAAGAAAAGCAACTGGGACAGGATGGATACTGGACGGCCACCTTTGGAAAAACGCCACGGGCTGCAACACCTGGAGCGGCACCATCGTGTGTGTCATCCTGCGCACCGAGAGGCTACTGAAGGCAGACGGTTTCCACTCTACTGATGAAGCTGAAAAACCTAGGCTGTGCGAGCCTCTGCAACCCTATCCTTCTCCTACCCCGTACCCCATCGGCGTGTCCCACCACCAACCCCTCAGGCTAGGTGAGGAGGAGCTCTTTTCACTGCCTGACTTACACACTCAAGCCATTTTTGAGGGGAAACACACACAGCTGCGACCCTTGACCTTACTGCCATTTCCAAATTCAACTTCATCATAATATCTTTTGTAATAATTCTCCTAGAGGCCAAAAAAAAAAAAAAAAGCCTTTAGTTACCTACAGCTCTAGACAATTTTGACCTCAACCTGCCGCTGCTTCCACAACTCCCCTGGGACAGTACTACAGCCCCCATGACACTGCAGGTCCCAGTCACGGTGACTTGAACTCGTCCTCGTTTTCAGTGTACTTGACACCACAGCCTTTCTATTTTCTTGAAACTCTCACTTCCTTGTTTTTGTGATGTTGTGCTATTTTAGTTTCTACTAATTTTCTCTTTCCTCTTCTTCCACCTGGTCCCAGTATTTCTCAGCACTATTTTTACAGCTTCTAGGTGCTCATCAACACTAGTAGGTTCAAACGAGCCCTTGAAGCTGATGACTCCCCAACTGTTGTCCCAACCCTTACCAGTCACCCAGGACTAATTCCTATATTTCAGCTGTCTCCAGGATCATTCCATTTGCCCAAAACCAAACTAGTCATATTCCTACAGAAAAGCATTCAAACAACAAACGAGAGAGAAAAAAACAACAACTGTTCCTTCTGTAACTTCCTCATTCTAGTTATTAGTGACACTATTTTCCAAGATTTGAAACTTGTCTAGACAAGCATCATCTTTGACTCTTCCTCTTACTTTCTCACCTTGCACAACCTCTACTTAAGCTGCGTCACTGGATTTTAGATCTAGAAGGAACTTTCACAATAACCAGTCTGCATTCATTAAACAAATAAGAGAACGGGGGCTCAGACTTCTTGGTTTCTGATCTCAAGTTCTTCTGACCCAGAGCATGAGGCGCCTTCCAGTAACAAGACTTTTCAACCCCATCTTTGCAAAGCCTCCTCACAAATCTATTTTCTTAGTGAATCAGAGGACCTGGGTTTGAGCCCTCAGAAGTGGTTTGACCACAGGCAAGCGGCATGGCAACAAGTGTTAAAACTGCCTGCTAAGAATTTACAAAAGCAAACAGATTAAACTCCTCAACTGGGTATTCCATGCCTCCTCCTCCCCACAAAGGGGCCAACTTTAATTTCCAACCTGATTTCTCACTGAAACAAAATCTGTTCCAGTTGGCAGCTCTTCTTCTCGTCCTCCCTTTCCTCATTTCTGGCTCTGGACTTTCGCTCACCACTTCCCCATCTGGAAGAGTCCTCACACCTCTGCAAATGAAAAGCAGACACTTCCTCCATGGCTCAGATTAAGGCCCAACTTGCTTCATGAAAGTGTCCCTGACCAGCATTCCCCAGGGAGTCTTTTCCGTCTCCACAGCATCTCAGCTCTGTTCCAAAATCTTACATGCAATCCCTACTGTCTATCACCTAAACTGCTTCACACAGCTGCACAGTGCTCTTCAAACCAGGAGCCAAACAGAGTATCAGGAATTCAATAAATGTGTAACGAATGTCTGCAAAGTGATTTTTACAATGAAACATCTGACTGGGGAGTTGCCTAGGACTCCATACTCTCACTGCCAAGGCTGTGGGTTCCAGCCCTGGTTAGGGAACTAAATCCCCACAAACTATGCAGCAAGGCAAAAAAAAAAAAAAGAAACATCTGATGGATTTTCAAAAAGGAGAAAATGAGACTTGACTTATATTCAATTTTATTGGATAATAGTACTCTGTAAATAAGGATAACTTTTCTCAACATTGTGAATAAAGTGCACAATGCTTGCCTTCAAGGAGCTCATAAAAGGTTCTACACAGAGACAAGAGATAGTTAGAGAATAAGACAATGTAACACATATTGTTTTGCTCATCTGCCTACACCATTAATTCAACAGGATCCATGGCCAAGAACACAGAAATAAAACTATCCTCCTTTAGGCACACAAAGCCTCCAAACCAGCAAAATATTAAAGGAACACAATATTTATGCCTTTTCCCTACAGGAGAGGCTCACTTGGTACAAAATATTCTCATATTCCACTACTCAATTTCTTAATGGCTTATTCTGATTACAAGCTGCAAACAAAAGAGAGGTTAAAAACTACAGATCCCAAAACTCAAAATGGGATTATTCATTCAACAAACACTATGTAGGGCCTTACTGAACACAATGATGAAAAAAAAACATGATTCAAATATGGTGTGTTTCACCTAACAAATTAGTCAAGGTTTCTTCAAATGAGAATCTCAGTACTGGCAAGGGATCAAGGGAAACGGGTCCATCAAACTTTGCAGGATGGAGTGGGGAGTAGAGTGGAGAGGAGTGTATCCTGGAAGGCAATTTGGTAACATGTGTCAGAAACTTTAAAAATGTGCTCGCCCACTGAATCAGCAATTCTGCTAGAGGAATAAAGGCCGTGGAAATAATCAGGAACAGCAATGAAGACCTGTGACAAGCAGGGCTTATCATTACAATAATTGTAATAATGAGAAATTTAGAAACAATATTACATTTATATGACAAAATACAAAGGCAGTCATTAAAAAGCCTCCCCAGCAAAGGCATGCTAAGGATATAAAGACATTCAGATGAAAAGACTGTAAGACAGTATGATCCCAATTTCTTCATGATTAATAGTAACAACAATACCAATTTATATAAATCTTGGCCTTTCCAATTACAAGCTTATGAACTCGAAAGTTTTTTTTAACTAATTTTGTTCATTTGTAAAATGATAATAATAATAGTACCAGTATCTAGTTCATAAGGATTAAAACGACAGCCCCTGGCAGGTTCTCAGCACAGTGACGGATATATGATAAGAGATGAAAAACTGATGGGTACTATTACATAAAACTATTAACAGAAAAAGATAAGAAAGACACCAAAATTTTAACTATTTCTGGATGATGGCATTTCAGTGAATTTTTTTTTTTTTTTTAATATTTATGCACATGGCTGCACTGGGTCTTAGTTGTGGCACGTGGGATCTTTAGTTTCAGCATTCAAACTCTCAACTGCAGCATGTGGGATCTAGTTCCCTGACCAGGGATTGATCCCAGGCCCCCTGTATTGGGAGCTTCAGAGTCTTAGCCACTGGACCACCAGGGAAGTCCCTTCAAAGAATTTTTAATCCTTTTAAAAATACTTTTATTTCCTACGTTTTCTAAAATGAGCATGTTACTTTAAATGTTACTCCAAAATAAAAACAAAACAAAAAAGCAGTAAGACATGGTCTTTCCTCTTAGAAAGGGCAGACTGTTTGGAAGGAGACACATAAACAGACATTTAAAAGAGAATGTTTACTGAGCACTTGATGAATGCCCCAAACTGTGCCAAGACAACATACATGCCTTAACTCATTTAATCCTCATAACCGATAAAGCAGGCATTGTTAAGCCAATTTTGTACCTAAAGAAACAAGTTCAGAGAGGATAATGAACATGCCAAAAGTTACATCAAGTAATGGAGAGAGGTGAGATTCCAACTTTAGATCAGCCTGATTTACACAGTTCAGTTCCCTTCACCAAATCTCACTGCCTCTGGAAGTCACATAAAAAGAAAAATAACATCCAGAGCACGAATTTCCTTTCCCTTTGCCCCTAGCTTTGTTTTTCTTACAGAATCTACCACCACCTGATATACTGTATATTTGTTCACTTGTTTACCACCTGTCCCTAGAATATAAGCTTCATAAGGACAGGAATGTTGTTTAGCTCACTGCTGGAGCTTTCACCCCTGGTAAATGAACAGAGAATAGACACTCGGTAAGTGTTTTAGAATGAGAGATTCTGGACAGAGCTGTGACCTGATCTTGTCTCCAAGGTCACATCTGGCAGCAGTGCACATGAAGCTTGCTGAAGAGGCCACTTGTAAGAGTCCAGGCAGGAGAGGACAAGGGCATGAATGAGGGCAGAGCAACCAAAATCAGAGAGGAAGAGAATTCCAGAGATATCCTAGGGATGCATTAAGAGGACCTGATGACCAAGTGGACACAGGACTGATACAGAGTGTGGAGTCAGGAGTGAATACGGCGAACAGGAAGGCATTTTTAGGTAGGGGGAAGGAACTGAAAAAGAACTGGGGGTAAGATACCCATCCCATAGCATGGGGGATGTCAAACAATTTGTAAAATACGCAGAAGAACACTTGGGAGAGAGAGGGGTCAGAGAGATCAGGGTGCGGGATGTACGCAGAACCACCTGATGCAACGGGAATAATCAAGCTCACTCAGTGAGAACACACATGAAGAGGGTCAACTAGGCAAAGTACAAGTGAAGGGCCAGTCTCAGTTCATTTGGCAGGGCTAGGAGTTCTGGGAGCAAAACTACCACTGTGAATATATGGGCCAAAGAGCCCAGCTGCCCGATGGTGGTGGTTTTCTCCCATGTTCTGGTGTTCTGCTCTGAACAAGACATCGACAGTATCAAAATCTCACAAAGTTAACCTCAAACACTCAGACACCAATCACTGAATATTTAAATTAAAATAGCTTTCTAACTGGTCTCCTTTTTAAACTCTCTTCACACTGATGCACCCAACACTACTACCAAATCAATATTCTCAGGACCCTAATTTCATGTCATTTCCCTGCTTTTCATAACTATTCATGGGGTTCTCAAGACAAGAACACTGAAGTGGTTTGCCATTCCCTTCTCCAGTGGACCACATTTTGTCAGAACTCTCCACCATGACCCCTCTGTCTTGGGCGGCTCTACGTGGCATGGCTCATAGTTTTACTGAGTTTCAAAAAAGCTGAGTACCAAAGAATTGATGCTTTTGAAACTGTGGTGTTGGAGAAGACTCTTGAAAGTCCCTTAGACAGCAAGATCAAATCAGTCCATCCTAAAGGATATCAGTCCTGAATATTCATTCATTGGAAGGACTGATGCTGAAGCTGAAACTCCAATACTTTGGCCACCTCATTCGAAGAGTTGACTCATTGGAAAAGACCCTGATGCTGGGAAAGACTGAGGGCAGGAGAAGGGGATGACAGAGGATAAGATGGTTGCACGGCATCACCGACTTGATGGACATGAGTTTGAGCAAGCTCCGGGAGTTGATGATGGACAGGGATGCCTGGCATGCTGCAGTCCACGGGGTCCCAAAGGGTCGGACACAAATGAGCAACTGAACTGAACTCCCTGCTTTGAAAACTTCCAATGGCCTCAAGATGAGCTCTTCTTGATTTTATTCTACCTGTTCTGTGAAGTGTTAACAGTATGAGGAGAACTAGGTAGCTGAATGTTGAATCCTGGGTCTACCACCTGTTAGCTTTGTGACCCTGGGGAAGTAACTCAACCCCTCTGTGGTAGCTCAGTTTCTCATCTGTTAAATGCGGCTATTACCCACACCATAAAACTCCTCTTACAAAGTGGTAATTTTTTTTTTTCAAAGTGGTAATCCTTATAAAGTGCTTACTGAGCTTGCAACACCTGGCACAGATTTTGCATCCTTTAAATGTCAGCTATTATTATTATTATTTCTCCAAATAAACTTCCTACTCCACCTGGGATGCCCTCCTTGATTTCTAAACACATCATGCCCATCTGAGGGCCTTTGCTGGTCGTGTTCTCATCCACAGGTGTCAAGCAAGCACTTTCTGGAGGCAGTGGAGATGCGGACTTTGAATCCTGAAAGCTGAGTGAGTGCATCTGGCAGAGAGGATGCATATGGGGTCAGAGCACCCAGTCCCATAGTCACAGTCACTGTACTGAGTCTGGAGACCCTGGAGCTCTGGGCAGGTAGTGAGCAAAGGGTAGAGGAAGGCTGCATCACACGGCCAGGAAGTCTTGAGACTTTCCTCCAGGCAACAGGCAGCCACTAAATGATGTTAAGTAGGGACCTCCTGTTTGGGTTCTAGAAGAGCTACACCTGTCCTGCCCAATATGGATGCCACATGTGGCTGCCGAACTATGCCAGTGTGACTGTGGGACTAAGTGTTAAATTTTAATTAATTTAAATTTAAAAGCTGATACTCAATTCACTTACCAAAAAATTTAAAAATATACTTGGAACAATTTGGGTATGTGAATCTACTTTTTCAACTGTAAGTTTAATGAATTCTAAAAACAGATCAAGTGTCTCTTACGAAAATTCAGCATCCAAACTGAGACGTGCTGTAAGTGTAAAAACACACACCAGATTTGAAGACAGTACAGAAAGGGTGAGAGTCTTCGTTAATAATCTTTATAATTATCACATGTTGAAATATTTTGACTATACCAGGTTATCGATGACATTAAATTAACTTTACATGTTTTTCACTTTCCCTGTGTCTACTAGGAAATGTAAAACGGCATGTGTGGCTCACACTGCATTCTGGAGAACACTCGTCCAACAAAACCAAGGCAGACGCGAGAGGAAAGAGACTGGAAGCAGGAAGACCCATTAGAGACTCTTCCTGATGAGTCCACGAAAGACAGCCAGGACCGAATCATCTAGGTGATACCCATCTTCAAAACCCAATTCAAGACCTGCTACTACGTCCAAAGCTCTTCCAATCGTAACCTTTCCTAATGGGATGCCTTTCTCCAAACTACTAGGGGACTTAATCATCTGTAGGATTCACTTCAGCACTTAATCATTTCCACCAGTCATTTCGACTTAATTATTGGGTGACTTGTTTCTCAGATTAGACTACCAGCTCCTAGGCTAAAGGTCACAATTTAGGCTTCTTTCATTTTTCCACATCATGCAGTGAGTGTATTTTCAAAACTTTTCATAAACAGAGGTACATGGCTCCCCATATATTTCACCACATTATCTGGAGACACTCATGTATGTAGCTAATTTTACTTTTCCATAGCAAAAGGCTTTGATATCTTAAAGATATGAGCTAAAATAATGTACAAGTCAAACAAGACTCCTGGCCAATGTTCCAATAAAGCAGTGATATCTAATCAGTGAGCAAGCCCTGGCAAACTGTACTATCAGGAAAAAAAGTCAAGATGGCAAAGCAACTTAGCATTTTCACAAATTCCATTTAAAAATGAAACAAAAAATTCTGATTATCTACAGCTTCCACTGCCAGACATAACCTTTGAAACCTAAGAATTAAGAACATTTAAAGGAAAAACACACAGCTTCCACATTTAAAAATTAACTCCTAAAAAAAAAAAAATCAATTCTTCTAATAACATTTTCCAGGTAGAGATCCATGTATTATTAATCATCTAAACTCAGATTTTCCCATCTAAAGTCAGGTGAAGGCAAAAATTTTTAGGGAAATGTTAAAATATATATATAAATGTATCTTACTGTATCATGGATAATAAAGTATTTCACCTAGAGTATCACTTAAATTTTCTTAGAAGAATCTTTAAAAAAAAAAAAAAATCACATACACCCTCAAGCAACTGGTCAGCTTTTACCTCTACAGAAATAGAAATAGGGAGCTAGGAACTAGTTGAAAGCAAAGCAGTACTTTAGGGTGATTAGCACTGATCTCTCAGGAACTTTGCAGTTCTCAAATTTTTAACGTCTGTTTGACATTTAAAACAAAAGCTGACAAGTTTTAATAACAGGATCCATCTTCCCTGAATTTGTTTGATGGCTACAAACCCTATATAACAGAGTGCCATCAAAGTTTCTGGGTATCTGCAAACAACTGAGCAATCAAAGATGGAGTCACGACAGCTCACAGGGAAAAATAAGTTTAAGGCTATTCGAGTCTGAAAGGCAGAGGAAGAAATGGGGGAACCCTGTCAAACAGCCTGGATGAAATCAGGGAGTTAAAAAGCAAGCACTCATTTCCTTTAGCACTGTGGGAAAAACCCGGTGCTAACAGAAAGCTAAGGAAAGTTTAGTTTGGCTGATTTCATTTTGTTTTCCTTCCAACATCATCACTGAGTTTGAACGGCTGCTTTCCTCCCCTCCCATTACTCAGTAAAAACTCCCCCACTGAATTGAGTCGTCTTCCGGAGCCAGGCGCCCCCGCCTCCAAGCCTGCTAACGTGCTCAGACTCCTCTGGGCATGTTGTGGTCTCACCAGTCTGCGGGGCCAGCGCTCCGAACTCAATGGACAATAGGAGCTCACCCCCGTCTACGCCAACTACAAAGCTCAGGAGGGCCATTTCCCTTTTCCTGCCCAGATGCTGTTTTTCCCCCTTCGAAGCAGGGCCCCGTGCTCCACTAGAGCCCCAGTTTGGTCTGGGACGCCTAAGCTCCCTTCCTACCTGCAGAAATGCTGAACCCCTCCTCCCGTCCTAATAAGCTGTAGGGCAGCGCACAGGCCAAAGGGGACCCCCTCCCCAGGGGCTTGACTGGGGGCGTGGGTTTCAAAGTCCAGGTAGGACGGGAAAGGGATGTCTCTGGACACTTGATCATGGCCCTCCAGGCTAAGCCGTCCCCACTGTCCCCACGCGAGCCTCTACTTGCCTCCCATCCCCCATACAACGAGGAGAGGCGGGGAGGTGCGGGCAGGCAGCACGGCCACCGCCTCCTCCAGTGGAGCCCTCGGCAGCACTCACCCTTTCACCACAAAGAAGGGGTCCTCCATGGACATGGCGTCCCGGCCCCCGGCCGCCTCACCTTTGCTCCGCGCACAGGGCGCCCGCGCCCTCCAAATTTCCCTCTGCCCACCCTATCCGCCTCGCGTAGCGGCCCGCGCCTCGGCCTGGGGGTCCCGAAGCCTCTGCGCGCGCAGGGCGGGGTGCACCGGCCAGCCGCTGGTCCAGCACTCGATGGGCACTGCAGACCAAACCCAGACTCTAGAGCCGGCCCCGCGGCTGTCCCCTCCCCCGACTCCTCCCGGAGCGTCCGGCCGCCTGGCTCCGCCCCCAGGTTCCTCGGCCTCGGCCAATCACGAACGCCATCCGCCTCCCCACTTCCGCACCCGTGCGCACGTGATCACAGCCGACCCCGCCCCTCGTTGCCGGGTCCTAGGCACCTTGTCACACGACCCTGGAGGCGGGGCTCTGGGGGCGGTGAAAGAGGGCGGGTCTTCTCTCCACTTGCCCCTCAGGATGCAGGGGCCCGAGCTGCTTGTCCCTTCGCAGGAAAGGCATTAAAGTGTCCTAAGAATGCATTAGTATCTCCTTTGCACAATTCTTTCACCTTTCCTCTACTTTTGATACTTGATTTTGATAACATATTGATTTAGAAATCCATCTCGTCCTTCACTTAGAATAAGGCCTGTTCGTATACATTATCTGACTATATTGCACAACTTTATATAGGTCTTACTATATCCAACAATGCGCTGAAGGCTGTATGTACATTATCTCAATATTCTCTGGAGGGAGGTATTATTATTACCATTTAGTAGATGAGAAAAGTTCAGAGAGGCTCCGAGATACAACCTGGACTGGGCAATCAGAGAATCTGCACTTTCCACCAGACGGGTGTGTTTTCTATTGCTCTGTGCCTTTCTTGAAGTAACCAGTAAGATAATTTTTTCATACAGCATGTGATGCTTCCCAGGAGAAAGAACTTTTGAGGGACAAAGGAGGGGCCAGATATGGCAACTTCTTCTGAGCTAAATGGTTCAAAAGCACTTCCAGAAAGTATTTTGGTCAGAACAGTTATCAAATTCATATGCTAGATATGCTATGGGGTTTGTGAACATTAATTGCTGATTATCTTTGAGCGCTTCCTGTATGTCAGACACTGTGCTAAGTGTTATCTCAGTTGCTCTCAGGAGGTAATTACTGTTGTTATCCCCATTTTACAAATGAGAAATCTGAGACTCTTGCAGGTTAAGTAGCTTGCTTAAAGTACTAGTCTTTTTGGAGATGAAAGAGTCCTTTGAACCAGACAAATCCTGTTTGAACCTGAGTTCTGTTATTCAGTCTCTCATCTATAAAGCGTGCATAATAATATTTAGCTCATGGATTGTTATGAGGGTTAAATTAAAATGCATGGAAACCCCAAGGCCCCAAGGAAGTAAGGCAGTGAAGTCAGGGAAATTAGTCTGGAAGCTGCTGTGGTCATCCAGCCTGAAGGGCTGAGGACAAAAACAGGACAGCTGCATTTGTAAATGGAGAGGAAGCAGACAATCTGATAGATGTTTCCAAGGAAAAACTAAACACCTAGACGTGATGAAAGGCTGAATGGGGTTAAGGGGGAGAGAGGTGAAAATCAGACTCCAGGCTTCTCTGAGACCCTGGAGGAGCAGCTGAAGGAGGTCAGATGTAGGGAAAAAGAAGCTGTTGGAAGAGAACTGTTTTGGTTCTGAACATATTGAGAGGAGGAACTCAAAAGGGATCAATCACTTTTCATTCATTCAACAAACACACGGAAATTGAAGAGAAGATGAGAATAAAGATTAAGAGCCATAGTTTCAGCCAGACTGTGCTCAGTCACTCATTTGTGTCTGACTCTTTGCAGCCCCATCGGACTGTCACACACCAGGCTTCTCTGCCCATGGAATTTTCCAGGTAAAAATACTGGAGTGGGACGCCATTTCCTACTCCAGGGGATCTGCCTGACCTAGGGATTGAACCCATGTTTCCTGTGTCTCCTGCACTGGCAGGCAGATTCTCTAGCCCTCTTGCCACCTGGGCAGCTGGATTACCCGAGTTCAAATCCTAATTCTGCTATCTCCTGAGTATTGTGTCTTGGGCAAGTTGCTTAGTCTCTCACTGTCCTCAACTAAGAAATGAATACCGTAAAAGCACCTTGCTCATAGAGTGTCCAGAGAAGGCAATGGCATCCCACTCCAGTACTCTTGCCTGGGAAATCCCATGGACAGAGGAACCTGGTAGGCTACAGTCCATGGGGTTGCGAAGAGTCGGACACTACTGAGCGACTTCCCTTTCACTTTTCACTTTCATGCATTGGAGAAGGAAATGGCAACCCACTCCAGTATTCTTGCCTGGAGAATCCCAGGGACGGGAACCTGGTGGGTTGCCATCTATGGGGTCACACAGAGTCGGACATGACCGATGTGACTTGGCAGCAGCAGCAGCATACAGTGTCATCAGGATAAAATGAATCAGTGTCTGAGAAGTGCTTAGAATAGTACTAGCATGTGTTGGAGTCTTACTATGTGCTAGGCACTGAGGATACAGAAATGAACAGGCTTGGTCCTTGACTTCAAGGAATTCTCAGACTAGCAGGAGAGCAAGGCCAGTTACATAATGAAAGAAAGGCATATGTTGCCAGAGAAACACAGAGACAAGCCAGCAGTCTATATGTGTGTAGGGGAGGGTGGGGAGGACTTCTGAACAATGGCTAGAGGCAGCCAGGAGACAGCAGGTCAGCCTTTGGAGGAGCCATGGCAGGGGGCATAGCTGGAACGGAAAGAACAGGATTGTGGCAGGAGGAGCTAAGGCTGGAAATGGGCAAGCCTGGTTTCTCAGGGCCCTTGATTGTGATGTTAAGAACTGTGAATACTCAGCTGAGGGAATTGACAGGATAATCCTGGCATTTGACATAGGTGCAGCCGCGGCTGAAAGGTCAGCTGGGAAGTCAAGGTCCAGAGAAGGGGTGAGGGTGTCCTGAGGTAGGCTCACTGCAACTAGGATGGAGGGGGGGATATTTTTGAGAAATACTTTAGAGGCAACATCCGGGAATTTGGTGAGTGAAAACACGTTCAGCGTTTTCAGAGTTGATGAAAGAAGCAGTGTTCTAGAGTTGGAAGTGGGTTGTTGTTAGTTCCAATCACTGAGAAAAAGAACATAGGAGGACTAGATTTAGGGTGGACATAAATTAACTGCTAGCTGGTTAAGGGGCTTCCCGGGTGGTACACTGGTAAAGAATCCACCTGCCAATGCAGGAGACACAAGAGACATGGGTTTGATCCATGGGTCGGGAAGACCCCCTGGAGTAGGAAATGGCAACCCACTCCAGTATTCTTGCCTGGAAAATTCCATGGACAGAGGAACCTGATGGGCTATAGTCCATGGGGCAGTGAAGACTCGAACACAACCGAGGGTTAGAGCATGTATGTCGATTCTCCCCATTAAACTGTAAACTCGCAGAGGGAGGGAGACTTCCAATGTTACTACCGCCTCAATGCCTGGCATAGCCTCTTATTATCTATTCCATGAAAGGGGTGTCTCTTTCTTTAATATGCCATTGTTTCTCAAACCAACGCAGACCTTGGCCTCTGCTGCCCCAGGGAAAGGAAGTATAGCTAAAATGGAAGGAAAAATAAAGGAAGCTCTTTCTTTTCCCCTCTTCTATTCTTTTTTCTTCTTTNATTCCATGAAAGGGGTGTCTCTTTCTTTAATATGCCATTGTTTCTCAAACCAACGCAGACCTTGGCCTCTGCTGCCCCAGGGAAAGGAAGTATAGCTAAAATGGAAGGAAAAATAAAGGAAGCTCTTTCTTTTCCCTCTTCTATTCTTTTTTTTCCTTTTCTTTTTCTCTTCTTTTCCTTTAAATTTAACAGGCCTCAGATCCTGGCATAAACAGAAACATCATAACTCAGGAAGAATACTCAGCAAAAAGTCATCTCCTCTACCCACTCCCCATCTTCCACTACCTCCTGAAAAAGAAGAGTTAAAAATTCTCATGGAGCAAAAAAGTCAAAACAGTAGTTTCCTTTGGGTAGGGAGTATGGTTAGGAAAGGAAACTTTCTGTGGGCTAGTGATTTTCTGTATTTTGACAGGACTGTAGGTTACACAGATATGTGAATTTGTCAGGACTTGTCAAGCTATAGTACTTAGACTCTGTCCCTTTTGCTGGAAAAGGCTAACATTCCAGCTCTGAGATTTTGAGCAGTGAGCCGTGAAAACCTTGGGTCTCTGAGCAAGTCTCCAAAGTTAGGAGAGTGAGTGGTGGAGGATACTACTGGGATCCTGCAAGGCATCTTGTGCTGAAATAGGAAATGCCAATGCAGAAAGAGGGCACAGGCCACCAGGTCACGAGCTCATGAGAATGAGCATCAGAAAGGATCAAATCACAGCCTGTTGCTAGGAATGCCAGAATAAACCCGGGCCACCTCCAACCCCTTAAAAGCTGTGAGAGTCCCATGTCACTCCTACAAGGGGATCTCTTCCATTCTCAGATGGCAATGGTGTCTAAACTACTCCCTCACTAGGTCATCTTAAGGATCAATTGGGATGCTAAATGTGACTACATTTTGAAAAGTGTTTAAAATACTCTGTGTCCCCCTAGATCCTTTTTTAACATAGTTTTGAAATTTTTAATTGTGGTAAAATACACATAAAATAAAATTTTCCATCTTAACCATTTTAAAGTACACTGTTCAGTTGTGTTTACAGTCACATTTTCGACCAACCTCCAGAACGCTTATTTGCAAAACTGAAACTCTGTGCCCGTCAAACGTGTCCTTAGTCTCTCCTCCCCCATGCCTGGCAACCACCATTCTACTTCCTACCTCTATGAATTTAACTTCTCTAGATACCTCATGTAAGCGTTTGTCATACACTCATACAGCATTTGTAATACATGTATCTCATACAGTATTTGTCTCTTCGTGATTGACTCTTTTCACTCAGCATAAGGTATTCGAGGTTCAAGCAGGTTGCAGCATGTGTCAGAGTTTCCTTCCTTTTTGAGGCAGACATTCAATGTATGTATACATTACCTTTTGTTTGTTCATTCTTGTATTGACGGACACTTGAGTTGCTTCCACCTTTTGACAATTGTGAATAATGCTATGAACGTGGATGTACCAGTATGTAGTGGAGATACTGTTTTAAATTGTTTGGGGTGTATACCCAAAATTGGAGTTGCTGGATCATAATCTTTTGAAGAACNTCCCCTATAATGAAAAGCAGTTTTAAATCCCTTTTAGAATAAGGCAGGTTAACAAGTGTATGAATGAATGGATATTAGTGAGTTCGCAAAGTTAATTTATACTATTGAAATTCAACAAACTTTTAAAGTTATTTATTTATTTGTGGCTGCGTCCTTGGTGCTGCATGGGCTTTTCTTTAGTTGCAGCTAGCGAGAGCTACTTTCTAGGTGTGGTGCGTGGGCTTCTCATTGTGATGGCTTCTCTTGTTGTGGAGTACAGGCTTTAGAGCTTGTGGGCTCAGTAGCTGTGGGTCCCCAGGCTGTCGAGCATAGACTCAATAGTTGTGGTGCATGGGCTTAGCTGCTCCGAGGCATGTAGGATCTTCCTGGGCCAGAGATCTAGCCTGCACCTCCTGCATTGGCAGGCAGATTCTTTACCACTGAGTCACCAGGAAAACGCTGAACTTGATAAAATAGTGAATTCAAACCATTGTTGAAAGGCAGATATGACATTTACCCTCTTCTATGAATTTGTTAGTGCACAGAGAAGGAAAAACCACAATCTCGCTTGGTAAACTGGTGAGTAACAACAATAGTTTTCATGATTGCTAACATTTACTTGCTATGGACCAGACATTGTGCTAAGTAATACACATGCATCCTCTTCAGAAGTGGCTCCAAAATTTCTACATGGGGCAGGTTTAGAGTGTAACTTCTTTGGACAACAGGGCTAGGAGACTTGAACTGACCTTAGATGGCAGACCCAGTGTATGTTTTGAAATCATGGGTTATTTGGGATGGTAATTATGTGTGTGTGGTAATGATGCTCTAAACTCCCAAGAGGGGCTTGCCAGGTGGCTCTAGTGGTGAAGAACCTGTCTGCCAATGCAGGAGACACAAGAGACATGGGTTCAATCCCTGGGTCAGGAAGATTCCCTGGAGGAGGAAATGGCAACCCACTCCAGTATTCTTGCCTGGAGAACCCCATGGACAGAGCAGCCTGATGGGCTACAGTCCACGGGGTCGCAAAGAACTGGACACAGCTGAAGTGACTTCGCACGCACGCACACGTGCACCAAGCAGGAGACACAGGTTCGATCCCTGGGTCAGGAAGATCCCCGGAAGAAGGAAATACCAACCACTCCAGTGTTCTTGNCCCCATGGACAGAGCAGCCTGATGGGCTACAGTCCACGGGGTCGCAAAGAACTGGACACAGCTGAAGTGACTTCGCACGCACGCACACGTGCACCAAGCAGGAGACACAGGTTCGATCCCTGGGTCAGGAAGATCCCCGGAAGAAGGAAATACCAACCACTCCAGTGTTCTTGCCTGGAAAATTTCATGGGCAGAGAAGCCTTCCGGGTTACAGTCCATGGGGTCATAAAAGAGTTGGACACAACTTACCAATTAAACAACAATAACAGAAGTCCCAAGAAGTGACAAATCTCCTCTTGGTTCCATCACTGCTGATTTCATTGAATCCACACAACTCTATAAGGCAGATGTTGTTATGACCCCCATATTCCACAAGAGAAACCTGAGGCTTGGAGAAGTTGCTAATTTGTCTAAGTCTCGTAGGTATGAAGTGGCAGAGCCCCATTTGAAGATAAGTTTGTCTGACTCCTAAGCCCATGTTCTTTGCTATGGTACTTTACTGATTACTTGTATAAGGGCTAGCCTCGTCCCAAAATTGGTGAATGGATTTTACCTAACCACTGAAAATGGCTCAAATCAGATTTCACAGACGTAACGCAGGCACATGCAGACACACACACACCCCTGTTGAACTTCTTAAAACACCCCAGAGGAAACTACTTACTGAATGGGATAAAATACACTACAGTATATTGAAAACAGTCAGTTCAGTTCAGTTCAGTAGCTCAGTTGTGTCTTACTGTTTGCAACCCCATGGACTGCAGCATGCCAGGCCTCCCTGTCACAATATATTTAATGAATTAGACTTTTTTTGCTAACTTAATAATTTGTCTTTTGGTTTTTGAGGATGACTTGTCCCATTGCAAATGGGTCAGATTTTTCAGAAGGGCCTCAAGATATGTATAATAAAACAGTGTTTAAAAACCAAAGACATAGATCCATAGTAAACAAGATAAACACAAACTACTCTGACAAATACAGCTTGGGGTTCAAGGATTAGACAGTTGCTCAGAGGTATAGCTAGTTCCCAAGGAGAATGAATAGGACACTTCTCACTCCAATGCTTTCCAGCTTAGTCGCACAGTCTTCACTTGTCCTTTAAGATACTGACACTTATTAAATCCATTTACTTAAAACTTTTAAGACTATTAAGGCTATGCCATAAAAATGCATATTGGTTCTGGGAAATTGTTAAGTGAAAAATAAATTACAAAATAATATTAGGATGTAAAACTCTGTTTTGGTAAAATGAATCCCCCAAAGTGTGTTTGTATGCATACATATATAGTCACCAGAGAAGGCAATGGCACCCCACTCCAGTACTCTTGCCTGGAAAATCCCATGGATGGAGGAGCCTGGTAGGCTGCAGTCTATAAGGTCGCTAAGAGTCGGACACGACTGAGCAACTTCACCTTCACTTTTCACTTTCATGCATTGGAGAAGGAAATGGCAACCCATTCCAGTGCTCTTGCCTGGAGAATCCCAGGGACAGGGGAGCCTGGTGGGCTGCCGTCTATGGGGTCGCACAGAGTCAGACACGACTGAAGCGATTTAGCATAGCGTATATAGTCACAGCAAGGTACTGAAAAGACGTATACTAAAATGTTAACATTGGCTTTCTCTGAAGAGTGATTTTTATCTATTACTCTGATTTTTTAATGTGCTTTCAAGTTTTCTGGGGTGTATTTGTTAATTTGCACTTAGGATAAAATGACTTAAAAATGAAAAGCACGGTCACCATACCTACTTTCTAACGTAAATGCTGCAGACTGCAGTACGGTATGCAATTTTGTAACAAGATAGGAACAGAAATTCAAGGGAGGAAATGGACTCCCTGCTGTGGGACAACAGTGCTAGTGAGAGATCCCGGGGACTGTTGGGGGCTCTGAGAGTGAGAGGCACAGGGGTGCCCTGCATTTGTTAAGTGAAGAATTAAGGGAAAGAAAGAGAAGGGAAGGAGGAAGGAAAGGAAGAAATACAAAGGTCTGAGAAGACAAGGTGCCAGGAGATGCTGAGACTTGTTAAATATCATTATTATTTCATTATTTGGCTTCTTTATTTTTCTTTTGGGATATGGAGGATATGTAGTTTTCTGTTGCTCCTAGAACAAATTACTATAAAACTAAGTGCCCTAAAACAACACAGATTTATTCCCTTACAGTTCTGGAGATCAGGTGTCCAAAAGTGGGTCTCAGGGGCTAAAATGAAAGTGATGGCAGGGTCGTGTTCCTTTTGTACGCTCTAGGAGAGAATCTCTTCTTTCTCTTTCCAGTTCTAGAGACTGTCTCAATTTTATAAAACCCTTGAGATTGGACCCACCAGATAATCCTGGGTAATCTCCCCATCTCAAGATTTTGAAGTTAATTTTATCTGCTAAGTCCCTTTTGCCATGCTGGGTAATATATTCACAGGTTCTAGAAATTAGAATATGGGTATCTTTGGGGTGAGGAAGTGGGTATTATCCCACCTACCGCAGAAGGAAACTGGTATGTTCTACTATCTACCTTGTACACTGTAAACATAACCTCATCTAAATCTTCAACAAGCCTTGTGAAATACATGCCAGGATTTGCTTTTAAAGTTGAGGAGACTGATGCCGGTAGGGAAGGATGGGGGGAAGGGATAGTTAGAGAGTTTGGGATGGACATGCATACACTGCTGTATTTAAAATGGATGACCAACAAGGGTGTTCCATACAGCACAGAGCACTCTGCTAAATGTTATGTGGCACTCTGGGGTGGGAGGAGAGTTTGGGGGAGAATGGATACATGAATACGTATGGCTGAGTCCCTTCATTGTTTACCTGAAACTATCACAGCACAGCTTGTTAATCAGCTATACCCCAATACAAAAGAAAAAGCTTTCAAAGCAAAACAGATAAATTGAGGAAACTGAGCCTCAACACAATTTGGGATTCTGTACAAGGTCAAGTAGCTAGGATGCAAACTTCCCAGGTCCCTGAGCAGGAGCTCAAGCCAGCCTGCCTGGTGGCCTTGCCTCCACTCATCTCTCCGCTCATCTCTACATCCTCTCTCCTGTCTCGGCTTGTCCTCCAACTCCCTGAACAAGCTTATGCTTCTGTTTCCCAGGTCATTGTGCTCTCCTGATGCCCACGTAGCTGTGGCTCTGTGCTGAGGTTTGCTAATTGAGGAAGCCAAGCCAGCTGCCCCTCAGAATCTACTTTAAGGCCCAGGTCTCCTTGATTCAATAAGCATTTTTGAGCTATTGGGCTGGGCGTGCTAGAACAGCATGGAAGAGAGATGTAAGCTAAAAATGACAGGATAGTCTAGGGGACACATTTTATATCAGGCATGTGGACTGCAGCATTATAGGAAGCCAGAGCAAGTCCTGGGAACTTTGTGTGAATCTTTCTCATGGACCGTGGGTGAAATCTAAGCTCCAGGGAATAAACATAGGCTTCTTTTTCTTTAGAGCTCCCTGGGGGACCAGAACTGATCCATCTTTGTGTTCCCTGTGTCTTTCTTATAGCTGTGCTCCATAAATATTTAGAAGTCGGTAACAGGACCAAGATAGGAACAGCAAAAGGAGCGATCAGTGTCTCAGACCAACAAAGGGTTAAAGGTCACTAGGGAAGGCGGTGCTTTAGTTTTCTCTTGCTCTCTATGCTACCTAGCAACTGATGACACCAACATTTCCACTGTTTTGACTGGGAGAGAGACCTTGAATGTCACAGTTGCTGAATCACCAAAAAATGGAGAGAGCCGATACAGCACAGGTTCTTGAAAGATCAACAGGGACCTATCAGTGTTTTTGTTAAAAGAATCAGAAGAGAAGGATTCTAGAGGGGCTGATGATGCTCCTATGGCCTCTCATCATCGTATTAGTGATGAAGCTCAGCGATGCTCGTGAGTACCCCAAGTTCTCTTTACTCTAAACTCCCCAGCTGAGGGAGCCTCTGGGAAACAGTTTGTCTTCCTAAAACTCATGGTGAAATGAAGAAGCCAAGGGGCAGCAAAGTGTGTTTATTCAACCCAGCACTTGCAGTGATGAACTTCGTGTGTGTAGGATCTTGATGTTGCCCACCTTTTCTGAGGGCTTGGAAGCCATTCTGGAAAGACCCTCTGGGTAACGTCCTCACTTCCTACTTCCTTTCTGAACATTGCTCCCTCTCTTGTCTCTCATGTCTTGTCTTTTACTTTTGCTTTTCCTCCCTACTCGCTTGGGGAGTCTCATGAGGATGTGGTCAGGGTTTCAGGGGCGCTGAAGAGTAGAGCAGATCCTTTGTTCACATTTATTTGTTTAACCTCCTCACCACAAGCCCTACCTGTAACAAGAGATCCCAGAAAGATAAAACCACGGTTCTGAACTTGTGTACTGAGTGTGAGAGTCATCCGCTGAATAGAAAAACGTTTTCATTGTATGGGGAATCTGTGTAACTAGGGAAGCAGTTGCTTTCTGTTGCCCCCAATACACAAGAATACTGGTGGGCTGGAAGCAACAGGCTTCTCTGCTCTAAGCAACTGCTTTCTCTGCTAGAGTTCAGCACCCCCAGGGGGTTGCTGGACATCTGGGCTACCATCATAGGCAACGATGCATGAGCATGATGGGAAGGAGCTCTTTCAAAACATCTGTGTGTTTCTTGATGACCTACTATGTGATGGCACTTTTGGGGACATGACCATGGGCAAGATAGACATAGGTCCAAATTCTATAGAAACTTAATTCGGAAAAGTCCTACCATTCAAGTCAGAAATGGGAAAGATCGAGGGTGAAGGTAAGAGACAGGATAAAAAGAGGGCATGAGTGATATTTCTAGAAGGTAAAAGCCTATATATTACCTGTATTTGATTCTCAAAGAACTCTCCAATAATATGACCACAATGTCCTCTAAATATAATCTTTCATGTGTTGGTCTAACTAACCCTTGTGGCTGAGACAGTATCCCCATTTCCTGATGAGGAGATCCAGGCCCAGAGAGGTGGACTCCACTCACATAATGAACAGAGTCGGAAGTACATGCAGGTCTTCCACCCACAGTCCCGGGCTTTCCCACAAAATCATAGCATCTCTGGATGTGGATGCTCGGCGCTTTGATAACTGGCGGGATGAGAAGCAGAACCAGTCATCTCTGAAGGGCAGGGAAGCTCACCTTGCGCTGGCTCTCCCTCTCTTGGCTCCTTCCACTGCGTCCTTCTCTGCCCTGTGTTGTGTCCTGGGGGGTTGACTGCTACAGACGACATCACCTAGTCTCTCTCACAGCCTGATTTCTGCCCGGGTTCACCCAATAGAAGACGCCGAGGGAAAGCAACCAGAGAGCAAAGCGAGGTTGAGGTATAACCTTCTTCTTTTCCCTCTCTCTCTAGTGCCTCCGGCAGTATAATAGCTGTGTCCCTCCGCAATATAGTTTTCCATGAATGGCCCCTTCTTCATGGTTCTAGCTACCACTGGGCTTCAGGAACACTATTTGTTCCTCTAATCGCTACAACGTTAGGGCCGGTAACGGCTTCCTGTAACTGCTAGCTTCTGGGTTCCCTAACATCCCTCATTTGTTCCTGTAACCTTGCTCACAGCTCTGCGTAGAGTCCCTCCACTGAAGTTTCTTCATGTGACTCATCTAGAGGGAAGGCTATTACCTGCCAGGACCCTGACTGAGCATGCTGAGCGCTGAGGAGTGCTAACAGGGAAGGGAGACGGGGTTATGAAAAAGGACTTGGTCTTCTTGATATTTGGACCTAATGCTGGCCCTGAGTGGGAGCGTCTAGAGGTGGAAATGCAGGGAGGAGATATCGGAGTGTTTGGGATCACAGAGCAATAAGATCACTCCAGCATCGCTTCCAGCGTGGTGTTCTCATTGACTCCATAGCCTTCAGTAACCTGCTCTTGCCTTTGTACTCCCATAGCTCCTGCTCCCAGTTTTGTAATTTTCTATCTACCAAAATCTTTCAGTCAAGGTTCTCCTTAAAGTGGGGGAAAGAGATCTCATTTTTCTCGTTTCTCTCGTATGTTCTAGTGACCGATAGGCACTTAATAAATACCTCCTGGGATTTATGTTCCAAGGTGATGTTTCTAAGAAATTGAAGTGATCTGACTGTATGCCATAGAGCACGGGTCCCCAGCTCCCCGGGCCAAGGTAAGCGGCAGGCAGGTGAGCAAGCAAGCAAAGCTTCATCCATATTTATAGCCGCTCTCCATAGCTCGAATTACCACCTGAGCTCACCTCCTGTCAGATCAGCCGCAGCATTAGATTCTCATAGGAACGCTCAAGAACCTGCTGCGAACTATGCATGGGAGGAATCTAGGTTGCATGCTTTTTTATGAGAATCATCCTGAAGCCGTCCCCCACCCCTCAGTCATTACCCAGCCTGTGGAAAAGTTGTCTTCCAGGAAACCAATCTGTGGTGCTAAAAAGGTTGGGGACTGCTGCCATAGAGAACTTGGGCAGCAGTAATGACTAAATTCATGACTGTGGTTTATTCTGGTTGCAGAATTTGTATGAAAAAGAAAGAGGTTTCCAGCCCGTGGGAAACTGGGAGCTGGGCGTGGTGGGTGTAATCAGGTGGGGCAGGCATGGGATCTCGCTTGCAGAGCCGTATGTGGTTTGTATGGCTGACCCTGAAAAACGCCAAGGTCAGTCTCTTGATGTTATCCATAACTCTATGGATATTGCAATAGGGATGCTATATCAATCTGCTTCATGAAGTCCTCCACAGACAAGGACCGATGATAGACAAGTCCTCGGAATTGTCAGCTGGGCTAGTGTTAAGAGATAGGCTTGCAAAATTTCTGCTAAGAAATGACCTTGAGTTCCAAGAGTTAACATGAGAAAATATGGGCACTTGCTATAGACCTTATTAGACTTCAGTCTGTTTCCATGGAGCTGTTGCCAAGGTACATGCAGTAGAAATTTCTCCAAGATACTATTTTACTTCCCTAAGGCCCTCTTTTTCTTAGTTGACATTGAATCTATCTAAATCCGAGAAATTCAACTAATTTGTAGATTTTCTTCTGACTAATAGGAATATTTGTCTTTTCTTGCTAAAACCCATTGACCTCGGTCATCCTCTCACCCTAGAGGATTGCCAAGGTCTCAAAGGAAGGGGCCTAGGGTAAAGACAAAACACATGACTTTTTAAATACTTTCTTTATGAAACCCAAATTGAAACAGATGATATAGGACATTCTTTCTGATGGATAAATTTATATTCATTATGGAAAACCTTTCAAGAGTATGAGTACCAAATCACATTTTGTTACAACATCAATGAATCATTTTATAAGAATAGAATTCATAAAATTGTAATTCTTCTGGGAAATAGGAGACCTGTGGTCATCATCATATACAGAGAGTACTGGGGGAAAAACCGTCAGGACTCATTCATTCATTCTCTGAAAGTCTATGTGGCCCACAGTAGTATCCTTGCTATTCCTCAAACACATAGAATGGGCAACTTTCTGGAGCACTTGGGGTTGTTGTTCTGTCTGGAAGGTTCTCCTATGGCTGACTTCCTTTCTCCATTCACATCTCTGCTCAAGTGCCACCTGCTGAGATGGTTTTCCTGGTCCCTCTACCTGTAAGATCATCCCTCTTCACATTCTATTTTCTTTGTTTTTGTCTTTTTAAAAATTAGTTTTTCTCTTTTTAAAATTTTCTCTTTTTTCATTATCTTTTTCTCCATTTAAAAACGTTTATTTTTGTGTATATTTCCTTTCCCTGCTTCATTTCTCTTCAAAACCCTTATCAGCAGCTGATCTTGTGTCATGTACTTACCTACTGCCAGTCTTTCTTCTAGAAAGGAGCTCAGATAGCTGGGACATTGATGTGTTCATTGCCGTATTCCTAGCAGTTAGGACTGTGCCTACTGGAAGTTCAGAAAAGAGTAAANTCCCTGGGTTGGGAAGATCCATTGGAGAAGGGAAGGGCTATCCACTCCAGTATTCTGGCCTGGAGAATTCCATGGACTGCATAGTCTGTGGGGTCGCAAAGGGTTGGACACGACTGAGGGCCTTTCACTTGCATTTTCGCTTTAGCTCTGCAATAATACTGTAAATTCCTGGAGGAAAAGAACTGGTGTCTGATCTGTCTTTCCCTTCCTGACATAGTAGAAACTCAAATATCAATTGCCCTATCTGAAAATACGTTAGCAGTTACTGTCATTTCCACAGCCTTTTGTCAAAATGGTCCAGCTAGTTCATCTACAGGCTGAAAGGAACATAACTGAGGATGTAAAGTCACCACTATATTTGGTCTGATTGCTGTTCAGTTGTGTTGTTCAGGCTTTTCAGCAACGTCTGTCAGAGGCTGCTGGGACAGAGCAGCCTCTTTGAGAAGCAGCTTGACTGGCCTAGACAGAAGACCAAATTCAGAGTTGTAGATTTCAGTCCACTAAGTGGATTGATGTCGATAAACTGTTCATGGAAAGGGAGAGAAAACCCCAATTTTGTATTTATTGCAACAAGAAGAAAGAATCAGAAGGACAGAATGAGTCATATGAAATTGCCATTTTGGTAGATCAAAACTAGTCCAATAGAGGTCTTTTCAAATGATTCAACCTTCATGGTTATATGGAAATCTAATCATCCGGGCAGCATATCCATAGGAATATAACTTATCACAAGGTCTAAATGTNATTTATTGCAACAAGAAGAAAGAATCAGAAGGACAGAATGAGTCATATGAAATTGCCATTTTGGTAGATCAAAACTAGTCCAATAGAGGTCTTTTCAAATGATTCAACCTTCATGGTTATATGGAAATCTAATCATCCGGGCAGCATATCCATAGGAATATAACTTATCACAAGGTCTAAATGTATTATGAGAGAAAGGGTACCATGAGTTTTCTCCTGTCTTTTCTGTTCTGAGTTACTGACTTAACATTTTTCAACCAACTTCCCATCGCAGCTGAGGTAACATTTTGGAAGGCCAAGTAATGAGCAAGCGTGGCTCACACCTATGGATACCCAGGACGCGTAACTGGTGCATGGCAGAGGAAGGGGACAAGGCTGTTTGTCTTGGAGCAGAGCCACACCTTGACTGCACGAGGCTGGATGGGCAGGTGACTGGCAGATGGAGGCCAGCTTTTAGGGGCAGAGCACCCTTTGAAGTCAGGGCTGGCTAGTGGAGAAAAACTGCTCCGAAACCAGGAACAAGACTTGGAGGTCGGAGAAAAGGGCATTCCACTGTCCTTGGACAGCTGACAACAGACCATGTGTCTCTCTGTTGACCTCTAAACTCTGGATTATGCCAATCTTTATGAAGTTACATTTTTGTAAGAAAGTGAAATTACATGGATTGTAGATATTATGTATAGAGATGATGTCAGTGATACTCATTTAGAATAAATAACCCCACTGAGCAGTAATACCCCAAGCTGGTAATACTATTTTTTGTTTTATGTCTGTTGGCATCTACTAGGCATGCAGACCCCAGAGGTCATAGAGGGAAACCCAGTTTCCGAGGGAAATTCTATATGTCAATGACTTAGCAGCAGCAGCAGCAGCTTTTTGTCTATATATTGTAGAACTCTTTTTACAATCCTTCTTCCTCCCTCTCTCTCATTCTTTGTCTGGGATTTGATTTCTATGAGGCTTTTTGCTATCAGAAGCGTGGAAGCAATTCCTACCTATTTCTTTTCCCCTCACCCCCTTCAGCTCCAGCCCCAGGCCTCACTGCTTTTCCCGGAATGTGCCAGGTTGGCCTATCCTTGGGGCCTTTGTAGGAAATCCCCCTGCCTGGACCGCAGTCCCCAGACATCTGCCTGGCTCCCTTGTTCCCTGCAGGCACTTGTTCAAAGTCTTCTCAGAGCAGCTTTCCCTAACTTCCGCTGTTTAGAATTACACTGCTTAGTCCTCTTTGCACCTTTATTTTTATCCACTGCACTTTTTAAATGACGGGTTATATGTATTTATTTTATGTTGTCTGCCTTCCTTGTGTCCTCCCATTGGGATGTAGGCTCCCGGAGGGCAGACATTTTTACCTGTTTTGTCTGTGATGTGTTCAGAGTCCAGAACAGCGCCTACACAGAGAAGGTACTCACATGTTTGTTGAGTACTCAGATGGAGACTAAGAAAGTGTGAGAAAATGTTCATGAATTGCTCTTCCTTTTGCCTCCATCTTTGAGCAGTTGCATAATCTGTGGAGGAACCACAAAACCTTTCCAGATGTGGAGAAATAGAACCATTTGCAAAATTGGTTGCAGATTCCACCATGTTACACCTTTTGTAGACTCTAGGCTGGATATAAATTAGATTTCAGCTCTGCTTCCCATTCACCAGCTTTCCCCTTATGAAAAGTATTTTTTAAAGTATAAGTTCCTGGGAATTCCCTGGGAATTATAATTTAATTTTATAAAACTAAAATTTTATTTTATTTTATTAAAATTTCTATTTTAAAGTTTAAGTCCAGTGGTTAGGACCTGGAGCTCTCACTGCTGGGGTCCTGGGTTGGATCCCTGGTCAGGGAACTAAGATAACCCTGTCAGTTCAGTTCAGTTCACTTGCTCAGTCACGTCCGACTCTTTGCGACCCCATGAACCAGATACCCCTGTGGTGAGGCCAAAAATGTTTTTTAAATAAAGCATAAGTTTGAAGTTAAATTGATTCACATTCACTTCAGCATAATTAATTATTTTGAAGCAGAAAAATAGGGTTTTGCAAGCAGTTTACAGATACCTACAAATATTTAATTTCCATCCATGGGCTAGGCTCCCTGTGCTAGGCCTTGTAGGAAATACAGAAGGAAGATGCTAAATCCCAGTTCTTAGGTATCTTAGGACTGAGAAGTGGGTAGAAGGTGAACAAAGATAAGAGAATAGAAGGCAGAATACAGAAGTATTGTTTTGGGAATAGAGTTTGTGCCTCTGCTTTACCCAAACTCCTGTTTTCATAAGTACCAACACTTTTATGATGGTCTTATGTCCCAACTCAGAAGTTTTCACTGGTTGCCTCCCCATTCCGGCCCCCACCGCCACAGGAAGGGAGAGGGGTGGGGAATAAAAGCTCAAAGCACTACAGAGGGACCGTGGGGCCTTTATGCTCTGCCCAGGCCTGGGGGAGACCAGCCTCCATCTTGCTTAGCACCACAGCTGACATGCAGGATACTACCTCCAGGGAGGGGGCCCGTGGGACATGGGTGCTGCCGAGAACTGCTCCCACCCCAGCTGGAGGAGCAGCGAGAAAGAAAACTGAGAAAGAAAGAAAGAAAACTGGAGGGGCCTGCAGGTTACAGAGCTGGTGCAATTGGTCGGAAGGGGCCGGGGCTGAGGAGGCCTGGTTCGGCCTCAGGGGATCCTACTCCCCAGCATTATGGAGGTGAGGGTTCCCTGGCCTTGGGGAGGCCTGTTCTAAAAGACAGTCTGCACAGTGTGGATTCTTTCATAAACAGCTTTAGAAAAAGTGACAGCCAGACGTGCACGCACAAAAATGAACCCAACCATTCTGTGAACTGTTTGGTTTTTTTTTAATTTGACTTTTTTTTTTTAAAACACATATTTAAAATGAAGAGGAAGGAGTAAACTTCATGAAGTGGTATTCAACCCGGGGGTCACCTTGAGCCCCATCTGAGGTTCTCCACAGTGACCAAGGCCGTGCCTGAAGATCTGAGCATTCACAAAGGGGACAACCGTGGAGTGAGCTACCTGGAAAAAACTGGGGGAAATGGTGTCTAGGGCAGTGTTTAGACACATATAAGACAAGCCGTGGATGTGGCTCCACCTTTCGGGGGCCCTGCTCCAGCAACTCCCTTATCCACATCCTTCCCCACAGAGCAAGGTGTCCATGAGGCCAAGCGGAGGTGCTTGTCCTGGGTCTGCACCTCACCACAGTTATCTGGAACCCGCAGCTCTCTGCCCAGATGACCCAGGGCTGCTTGAATTTACATGGGCCTCTTCCTTTGGTCCATCCTCCTAAGGATGGACTATGCTGCTGTAAGGCCTCTGCTAAGTCCAAGAGGTGGCAAAGAAGCAGTGTTTGTAGATGGAGCCTGAAAGAGAGAGCAGGGTGTCTACGTGTGAGCACCAGGCCCTTAGCAGAGCTGGGGGGAGTTGGGGTAGGTAGAGAAGGAGGTGGGTCTCAGGCTAAGGCCCAGGGGCTGGAGGACGGAGGCTAGCTTTCTCTGCGCCACCACTAAGTCAGATTTTTGAATTTGAACTTGGGCTTTGAGGTCATATGAAGGGATATTTGTTAAGGTAGGGAGGGTAGAACATACTAAACAGTTTGTTAGCTTGATTTATCCCTATAAGATATTTGGGCCTCTGTCACGTGGGCCTCCTCTGATCTCTTGACACAGCCTTGCAAATGTCAGGGCTGATCTTGGGGGCTGTCTTTAGAGGTGCATTTTGTTGACTGGGGAGGATGTTGATGGGTCAGGAGGGCAGGAGGTAAAAAGATAAGAGGCCTAGAGATAGGCATTTCCAGACAACAGTGAGCAGAGCAGGGAAAGAAAGCCACCATGCTGTGTGTCTTCTCCCCGCCAGCTCTTTGGCACAACATGGAGGCCCTTGGTTTCCTTGGCCTCGGCTCTGCTTACCTCTTAGGTGTCATTTCTCCTCTCCTCTGTGATGCTGGCTGAGCTCCAGCATCCTAGGCCTCTGGTTCCCGCAGTGAGCCCCGCTCTCCTAGCCTCTGTCTGTACAAATTGTTTTCTGTTCTGCTCCTACTGTCTGTCTTTTCTCCTGTGTCCCTGCTCAGCCTCATTGCCTGCTCACCTCCTCCCCATCCCAGCATCTCCCCTAAGACGTATCTTCTCTAGAAAGTCTTCCCTGAGGGCCCACACCCTGCACTGACCCCATTATGACACCATCCCATTCCTTCTAGACTGCC
This sequence comes from Neotragus moschatus, assembly GCA_006410615.1. Taxonomy (NCBI): domain Eukaryota; kingdom Metazoa; phylum Chordata; class Mammalia; order Artiodactyla; family Bovidae; genus Neotragus; species Neotragus moschatus. The sequence continues at coordinate 2,320,062 of SJYA01002524.1, forward strand.
CTGTCTGTCTCTGCCAGATGCAGAGCTTCCTGGTTGACAGGAGAGAAGTTCAGTGCAAAAGCAGCAAAGAAAGTCATGCAGTTTTGTTTCATCTTAGCTGGCTTTTGACCATCAGGGACTATGATAATTCTTACAGTGAGGTTTGGCTAGAAGAAAAAAGCAGAGAAAGAATAGGAAAATGGTTTTCAGAGTTGGTTTGATATAATAGACAAAGCATTCTGCTTTTTAAAATTTGAAAATTAAATTTTTTAAGGAAAAATTAAAAAATTTCCTTGGGAGGCCTGAGTCTTTATGTGGGTTCTCACTGTGGGTCTGTCGAGCAGACTGACCAACCTGGTGTGTGTGTGTGTGTGTGTGTGTGTGTGTGTGTGTACACGTGTATGCACATGCACAGCAGTGAGTTAGGAGCCCTCATTTATCACCCTAGAGCCTCTGCTGGTGAAACCTGGGGGTTGGTTATCAGGGTTTTCAAACCCTCAGAATCCCTCAGGGATAGATCTCCCTGGAGGGGCCAGTGAGTGGTCCTGGGCCCCTCCCCAAAAGACCAGAGCACTTTACTTCACCTACAAGTTGAGTTATGTGTGACAGTGTTCAACCTGAGGTTTCCAACCTGAACAAAACAGGCTCCAAGTCTTGGCTAAAGCTCTGAAGTCCTTTCCAGGTCAAAGTTCCTGGGGTTCTGTGATTCCATAAGAGGAAGTAGTGGCTGGGCCCCTGAAAGAATGGGTGCAAATGATCACGGAGGACTATCATGAGGTTTAGATGGTAGCAGCTTGTGGATCTGGATCAGCCATGACCCTAAATATCTGTCTTCTCTGCCTCTCTTGCAGGGACTCACTCTCTGAGATATTTTCGCCTGGGCGTCTCAGAGCCTGGCTATGGGGTCCCTGAATTTATTTCAGCTGGGTATGTGGATTCTCATCCCATCACCATGTACAACAGTGTCTCTCAGCTGAAGGAGCCACGTGCCCCGTGGATGGCGGAGAACCTGGAACCTGATCACTGGGAGAGGTACACACAGCTGCTGCGGGGCTGGCAGCAGGCGTTCAAGGTGGAACTGAAGCAGCTGCAGCATCACTACAACCACTCAGGTGGTAAAGGCAGCAGGGATGAGCACGTTCCATCTCTAGCCCCCAACCCGGTAGAGGCCCCTGGGCTGACAGTGACTGTGAGCTGAGCTGCATTCTTTCGGCAAAGATCCGGCAATCTTGTTGATGGGGTTCAGTGCCTGCCATCTGTCCTGTGCCTCTTCCACGTGGTCTGTTTCTTCCCCAGGACCCCTTGTGCCCCCATGTCCCTGTCCCATCCCCATTCAGGCTGCTGACCTGCATCTTCTCCTTTCTCCTTCTAAATCTAGCTGTTGCATGTCTTATTTCCAGGCTTAATGAGGTGCTTGCTTATGGGCAATGACTTACTACATTAACTTTCCCTGGGGATATTTCTGGCTCCTGGATATCTCTCCCTCTTCCACTGCAGTAAAAAGTTTATCAGTTAGTTGTTCCCAATAGAGGACAACTCCACGAAGCAGGAATTATCATACTCCTTTGACATGCAGTAGGTACTCTGTAGATACCTATGTACAGGTGGGCTTATATCACAGGAACTTTCTGGAGACTCAGTGATGCCATGCCAGGCCTGTGCAGTGATGTATTCTGGGGTAGAAGATGCTTCCAGCCATGCCCCCAGTCAGATCATGCGGGTACCCACCTTTACCTCCCCATGTCAACCCCTCCCTTCCTGCCATTGATGTGTCTCCCAGGGTTTAACACTTACCAGAGAATGATCGGCTGTGAGTTACTGGAGGATGGAAGCACCACGGGATTTCTCCAATATGCGTATGATGGACAGGATTTCATTATCTTCAATAAAGATACGCTCTCCTGGATAGCCATGGATAATGTGGCTGACATCATCAGGCGGGCATGGGAGGCCAATCGGCATGAGTTACAATATCAGAAGAATTGGCTGGAAGAAGAATGTATTGCTTGGTTAAAGAGATTCCTGGAGTATGGGAAAGACACCTTGCAAAGGACAGGTAAAGAGGAGGGGGACTCCCCGTCCCCACATCCTCAGGACTAGTGGTTTCATACGTAACAGTCCTCTAATTTAGCTTTTAACCATCCTTTTCTGAAATCTGTTTTGTTAGTTGGGCTACAGTGACCTGTAACTCCCCCATGAAAACTTTCCCTAGTTACCTTTTTATCAGCGTTTTAACAACATTCAGCAGTTCTACTTGTTTTGAGTGCAGTATGTCCAGGGATTTCCTTTTGGGGGATTCAGTGAGATGAATCCTCCTATCTCCTATTAATGATAAGTTGGGTGATATTGAGTTGGCCAAAAAGTTCATCTGGGTTTTCCTGAATGAACTTTTTGGCCCACCTCCCCTCCCTGCCCAGTACTTTGGGTGGTAATGCAATTCAAGCTTTGTAGTAACCAAGAGATCATACAACTCCAGGATGAGTAAAAATCTGAAATTAGAAAAAAAACAAACAGAGGGTCTTTGCTTTCCTTAAGAGGTTAGGATAAGATTCTTTTCAGTAAAAAAAAAAAAAAAANTACAACTCCAGGATGAGTAAAAATCTGAAATTAGAAAAAAAACAAACAGAGGGTCTTTGCTTTCCTTAAGAGGTTAGGATAAGATTGTTTTCAGTAAAAAAAAAAAAAAACCCTCTTATACATCGAAGATATGATTCAATTGGTCAACTTTTAGTTAACACAGAACTTTTCATGTATGATCTCATTATTCTAAATGAATTATGTCTGTATCATGCTGTGGGAAACTCCCAGACACAATGTGCCTTTTCCCACAGGAGTGATGTTTAATGGTGGGGCTTTCCAGAGCTATGGCAGCCCCTTGGGGAGGCACCTGGACTACAGGTATGAATATGGACTCTCTGTTCAAGCACATCGGTTTTGGAGGCAGATGACTGGAGTTTGTTTCAATTCTCCCACTCACTAGCTGAATACTCATGTTCATTTTAATGGTTTCAGGTAGCAGAAATCTGCTCAAACTGGCTTTAGATCAGAGAATTTGTTATTGGTGCACCTGGGTTCGGGGTCATTCTTATTTTTAGATGTTTCCTGCAATGAGGAAAATTGGGAAATGCAGTTGCTATTTTCTAATATTGTGCACTCAGTACATAAGATACTTCAATTATAACTTGAACTTCTTTTTTCTAGAGCCCCCCAAAGTCAGAGTCCATCACAAAGAAACTTTCCCTGGGATTACAACTCTTTACTGCAGAGCTCATGGCTTTTACCCCCCAGAAATTTCCATGAACTGGATGAAAAATGGGGAACAAATTGTCCAAGACACCACTTATGGAGGCATTCTTCCCAGTGGGGATGGGACCTATCAGACTTGGGTGTCTGTTGAGCTGGATTCTCAGAACAGTGACATTTACTCCTGTCACGTGGAGCATGGCGGCGTCCACATGGTTCTTCAGGGTTTCCAGGGTAAGGCTGGGGTTGTGGCTACCTGGGTAGTGAGACTGAGGAAAGGGGATGAGCAGGAACCGTGGGTCACTGCATGCTTTGGAATAGGTCTGTTAAATCAGAGGTTCTCTCAACTTTTTGGTCCCAGGGCTCCTTTATACTGAAAAAATTATTGAGGACCCCAAAGAGCTTTTGTTTATGTAAGTTATGTCTATTTCTATTTACTCGATTGCAAATTAAATATTTTTTTAAAAAAGTAAACACTGAAAACATAGCATTCTATTTGCTGTCAGAGTGATAATGTCATCTCATATTGTGTGGCCTCTAGAAAATTACACTGTGCCCATGTGAGAGATGGAGATTTAAAAAAGGGGGAGGTGGGGAATTGTGACTTAGATCTCATTGACTCTCTGATTGGACACCTTAGGCATTCAGCCCATACTTTGGGAAGAGCTGTTCCTGTTTCAGATTATTCTCCACAGAGCTGGGAAGTAAGAAGTCATAGTAAGAAAAGTAGTATCGGGCTTCTTGGTGATCACAGGAAAAAAGTCCCCAAAAGATAACGCAGAAGAGCAGGAGGACACGTGGAGTCTTTCCTCCCTTGTTTGCTTACTTTCAGATTCGNAAAAAAAAAAAAAAACCCTCTTATACATCGAAGATATGATTCAATTGGTCAACTTTTAGTTAACACAGAACTTTTCATGTATGATCTCATTATTCTAAATGAATTATGTCTGTATCATGCTGTGGGAAACTCCCAGACACAATGTGCCTTTTCCCACAGGAGTGATGTTTAATGGTGGGGCTTTCCAGAGCTATGGCAGCCCCTTGGGGAGGCACCTGGACTACAGGTATGAATATGGACTCTCTGTTCAAGCACATCGGTTTTGGAGGCAGATGACTGGAGTTTGTTTCAATTCTCCCACTCACTAGCTGAATACTCATGTTCATTTTAATGGTTTCAGGTAGCAGAAATCTGCTCAAACTGGCTTTAGATCAGAGAATTTGTTATTGGTGCACCTGGGTTCGGGGTCATTCTTATTTTTAGATGTTTCCTGCAATGAGGAAAATTGGGAAATGCAGTTGCTATTTTCTAATAATCTGCACTCAGTACATAAGATACTTCAATTATAACTTGAACTTCTTTTTTCTAGAGCCCCCCAAAGTCAGAGTCCATCACAAAGAAACTTTCCCTGGGATTACAACTCTTTACTGCAGAGCTCATGGCTTTTACCCCCCAGAAATTTCCATGAACTGGATGAAAAATGGGGAACAAATTGTCCAAGACACCACTTATGGAGGCATTCTTCCCAGTGGGGATGGGACCTATCAGACTTGGGTGTCTGTTGAGCTGGATTCTCAGAACAGTGACATTTACTCCTGTCACGTGGAGCATGGCGGCGTCCACATGGTTCTTCAGGGTTTCCAGGGTAAGGCTGGGGTTGTGGCTGCCTGGGTACTGAGACTGAGGAAAGGTGGTGAGCAGGAACCGTGGGTCACTGCGTGCTTTGGAATAGGTCTGTTAAATCAGAGGTTCTCTCAACTTTTTGGTCCCAGGGCTCCTTTATACTAAAAAAATTATTGAGGACCCCAAAGAGCTTTTGTTTATGTAAGTTATGTCTATTTCTATTTACTCGATTGCAAATTAAATATTTTTTTAAAAAAGTAAACACTGAAAACATAGCATTCTATTTGCTGTCAGAGTGATAATGTCATCTCATATTGTGTGGCCTCTAGAAAATTACACTGTGCCCATGTGAGAGATGGAGATTTAAAAAAGGGGGAGGTGGGGAATTGTGACTTAGATCTCATTGACTCTCTGATTGGACACCTTAGGCATTCAGCCCATACTTTGGGAAGAGCTGTTCCTGTTTCAGATTATTCTCCACAGAGCTGGGAAGTAAGAAGTCATAGTAAGAAAAGTAGTATCGGGCTTCTTGGTGATCACAGGAAAAAAGTCCCCAAAAGATAACGCAGAAGAGCAGGAGGACACGTGGAGTCTTTCCTCCCTTGTTTGCTTACTTTCAGATTCGGAAACTACGCTTCTGGTGATGAAAGCTGTTGGGTTCATTGTCCTCGCCATTGCCCTGGCTGGAGTTGGCATCCTAGCCTGGCGAAGGAGGCCCCGAGGTAAGAGGCACATGGAAGGATCCTGGGGATGACAGACTGTCTCTCCACAGCTCCAGAGTTTTATTTTCTGCACCTGCCACTCCAAGCTCCATTTAGAACTGGGTCTGGCCTCATTTTGTACCATAGGACCCGAAACACCTCTCTCAGCATATAGGGAACACACACCATGGATGACGCTTGCAAGGAGAGTGGTCTGTTTCCTAAGTGGTGCCTGATGTCAACAAAGTGGTACAGTTCCTGTCCAGGTGGACTGTCCTTTGAGCAGTTGGTTCAGAGAAAATATAGTGACATTGATTTGTCTTTTTCCAAATGATCTCATTATTATTAATTACTATTGACCTTTTAAAAATAATTCATTTGAATTGGAGGCTAATTACTTTACAATATTGTGGTGGTTTTTGCCATACATCGACATGAATCAGCCATGGGTGCACATATGTCCCCCCAGTCCTGAACCCCCCTCCCACCTCCCTCCCCACCCCATCCCTTTGGGTTGTCCCAGAGCACCGACTTTGAGTGCCCTGCTTCGTGCATCTAATTTACACTAGTCTTCTATTTTGCATGTGATAATATACATGTTTCGGTGCTAATCTTTCAAATCATCCCACACTACTGGACTTTTGAGAGGATTTTGTCCTTTGTTTCAAGACTTCAGTAGCTTTTCCCATTTTGACAAACATTATTCTGTCACAATCATGTGGAAGTCCTTTTTCTTCTCCTTTTTTTTTCTTTTTTTGGTCTGCACTGGGTCTTTGCTGCAGCACCCAGACTTCCTCTGGTTGCAGCGCTTGGGCGTAGTTGCCCCGTAGCATATGGGATCTTGTTTCCCGACCAGGGATTGAATCTGCATTCCCTGCATTGAGAGGTGGATTCTTAATCACTGAATGATGAAGGAAATCCCTGCTTTTCCTTCTAAATTCATCTTTCAACCCATGAAATGTGGAAGAGTAGATAGCTTTGGAAAATGGAACTCAGGGTAAGAAAAAGGGAAAGGAGAAATGAGACATATAGGTTCTTGGTACCCGAGGAAAAACTTCATCCATTCCATAAACATGTATTAAATGCCTCCCGTGTTCTAGGGATTGTATTAAATGCTGGGCTATCACAATGCAAAAGACAGACACAATCCCTGTTAGAAAGCTTACAGTCTAGTCTTGCAAAGGTCATTTCCTACCTCTGGCTTCACTAGGTGCTCAAGTTGATAAGAGCATAATATTGATGAGACCTGGATTATGGGTTTGAACCTAGTTGTGGGCCAGGAATTTGGCTCTACTTCATAGCCATAGTATCACCCAATTCAGGTGATACTGTTCAAAGTTTGCTATTAGTTAAAAGAAACACCAACCCTGTACAAGAAAATTAACTCAGAGTTAATGGATCATTGTTTTCTTTATAAAAAGTATAGTTCTAACCCGAATCTAATAAGTGATAACTGCTGAAGCAAAAAAAAAACCCTTTTTCTTCTTTTCTTATAATGATACACCTCTCTCAAGGATGATATGCACCGTGAATTTCTGCTTTTTTATCTTGTGGAGCTTGTGAATTTGAGTTGAAGTTTCTCAAGTAGTAAGAGAATCTTGACCAAGTGGGCTAAAAATGTTTCTCAGAGTTTCAGTTCAGTTCAGTTCAGTCGCTCAGTCGTGTCTGACTCGTTGTGACCCCATGGACTGAAGCACAAGCCTCCCCATCCATCACCAACTCCTGGAGCTTACTCAGTCTCATGTCCATTGAGTCGGTGATGCCATCCAACCATCTCATCCTCTGTCATCCCCTTCTCCTCCTGCCTTCAATCCTTCCCAGCATCAGGTCTTTTCCAGAGTCCTTCTCTTCCCATCAGGTGGCCAAAGTATTGGAGATTCAGCTTCAGCATCAGTCCTTCCAATGAATATTCAGGACTGATTTCTTTTAGGATGGACTGGTTGGATGTCCTTGCAGTCCAAGGGACTCTCAAGAGTCTTCTCCAACACCACAGTTCAAAAGCATCAATTCTTCGCTGCTCAGCTTTCTTTATAGTCCAACAACATCCATACATGACTACTGGAAAAACCATAGTTTTGACTAAATGGACCTTTGTTGGCAAAGTAATATCTCTGCTTCTTAATATGCTGTCTAGGTTGATCATAGCTTTTCTTCCAAGGAGCAAGTGTCATCTAATTTCATGGCTTCAATCACCATCTGCAGTGATTTTGGATCCCCCTCCAAATAAAGTCTCTCACTGTTTCCACTGTTTCCCCATCTATTTCCCATGAAGTGATGGGACCAGGTGCTATGATCTTAGTTTTCTGAATGCTGAATTTTAAGCCAACTTTTCACTCTCCTCTTTCACCTTCATCAAGTGGCTCTTTAGTTCTTCTTCACTTTCTGCCATAAGGGTGGTGTCATCTGCATATCTGAGGTTATTGATATTTCTCCTGGCAACCTTGATTCCAGCTTGTGCTTCATCCATTTCTCATGATGTACTCTACGTGTAAGTTAAATAAGCAGGTGACAATATACAGTCTTGACAAACTCCTTTCTCGACTTGGAACCAGTGTGTTGTTCCATGTCCTGTTCTAACTGTTGCTTCTTAACCTGCATACAGATTTCTCAGGAGGCAAGTCAGGTGATGTGGTATTCCCATCTCTTTAAGAATTTTCTACAGTTTATTGTGATCCACACAGTCAAAGTCATTTGCGTAGTCAATAAAGAGGAAGTAAATGTTTTTTCTGGAGCTCTCTTGCTTTTTCTATGATCCAATAGATGTTGGCAATTTGATCTCTGCCTTTTCTAAATCCAGCTTGAACATCTGGAAGTTTACAATTCACGTACTGTTGAAGCCTGGCTTGAAGAATTTTGAGCATCACTTTGCTAGCGTGTGAAATGAGTGTAATTGTGTGGTAGTCTGAGCATTCTTTGGCATTGCCTTTCTTTGGGACTAGAATGAAAACTGACCTTTCCAGTCCTGTGGCCACTTCTGAGTTTTCCAAACTTGCTGGCATATTGAGTGCAGCACTTTCACAGCATCATCTTTTAGAATTTGAAATAGCTCAACTGGAATTCCATCACCTCCACTAGCTTTGTTCGTAGTGATGCTTCCTAAGGCCCACTTGACTTCACATTCCAGGATGCCTGGCTCTACGTGAGTGATCACAACATCATGATTATCTGGGTCATGAAGATCTTTTTTGGATAGTTCTTCTGTGTATTCCTGCCACCTCTTCTTAATATCTTTTGCTTCTGTTAGTTCCATACCATTTCTGTCCTTTATTGTGCCTACCTTTGCATAAAATGTTCCCTTGGTATCTCTGATTTTCTTAAAGAAATCTCTAGTCTTTCCCATTCTTTTGTGTTCCGCTATTTCTTTGCACTGATCACTGAGGAAGGCTTTCTTATCTCTGCTTGCTATTCTTTGAAACTCTGCATTCCAGTGGGTATATCTTTCCTTTTCTCCTTTGCCTTTTGTGTCTCTTCTTTTCACAGCTATTTGTAAAGCCTCGTCAGACAACCATTTTGCCTTTTTGCATTTCTTTTTCTTGGGGATGGTCTTGATCACTGCCTCCTGTACAATGTCATGAACCTCCGTCCATAGTTCTTCAGGTACTCTGTCTATCAGATCTAATCCCTTGAATCTCAGAGTTTACTGAGCACTGTATAATTTATTTTTGAGCTATAAGGAAAATGCACACATATCTGACTACAAACTCTTTTTTCTTTCAGGGAAAAACAAAGTCATCTACCTTTCTACACCAGATCACTGATGGGAGATGGCTGTTTTCCAACTGTCTCTTCTCTAGGAACCATGGCCTCCTCTTTCCCATATGGACTCAAGTCTAGCACCCAAAGCTCTTGATCACAGCTGCAACAGACACAGATGTTACAGGACTACGCACTTATAATCTATGTACATTTGTACACATGGCAGGAAAGTAGGAGCCACAAAATGTTATTTGTTCTTTAGCTATAAAAAGACTGTCAGGTATCGGGCTCTTTTGATGGAATCTTTTAGAATGTGCATACTAAGTTGCTTCAGTCGTGTCTGACTCTTTGCCATCCTATGGACTGTAGCCTGCCAGGCTTCTCTGTGCGTGGGATTCTCCAGGCAAGAATACTGGAGTGGGGTGCCCTGCCCTCCTCCAGGGAATCTTCCCCACCCAGGGATTGGACCCACCTCTCTTAGATCTCCTGCATTGGCAGGCGGGGTCTTTACCACTAGTATCCTTTATCACATTCCCTCTAAATATGGCTGCTCTTCTGACACAACGTTTCCTTACATCCCATTTGTCAACAGTGGTTTGCAGGTAGATTAGAGAACCTCAGGAATGNGATTGGACCCACCTCTCTTAGATCTCCTGCATTGGCAGGCGGGGTCTTTACCACTAGTATCCTTTATCACATTCCCTCTAAATATGGCTGCTCTTCTGACACAACGTTTCCTTACATCCCATTTGTCAACAGTGGTTTGCAGGTAGATTAGAGAACCTCAGGAATGCGAGAAACCTTTAATCCAAGGCCAGAAATGTTTTCTCCAGTGCCTTTGCCTTGAGCATCTAGCCTCCATTTGAATTCCACCAATGATGGGCACCTCACTATATCACAAAAGGCTTTTCTCTTCTTTCAGGAAAATGTTTACTATACAAAAGCTGTGGGTGCCAGGACTGTGACCCTACAGACAAGTGGGACCATTCCATGAGGACAGTCAGCAAGTTTCTACAACAGCCTGTGAATGGTGGGATCGTTTTACACCTTTCCTGGCCTAAGAGGAAGCAGAAGTGCCCTGTTCTTATGGCAGCTCTGCCTGGCAGCTGGGCGTCTTGGAAATATACCTTGTCAGATCTGTCCTTCTGTCTTATATGGGAATAATAATCAGACCTTATCACCATCAATGGAAATACAGAAACATGAACCCAACTGCCCTCTTTTAATGTAAAAATGATAGTATGTCTCAGAAGAGGGTTCAGTTCTAATTTCTACCCTTCCTCTACAGGCTTATTGTAGATGGGCTCAACTCACCTTTATATATGTGCTTTTTCTCTATACATCTGCACTGGGAATAAGCAGAAGTCCCACTGTGAGAATTAAGATTCCCTTGATCCTCCTTACTCTTTCCAGCCTCTTAAAATCCTCACCATCACTTACCCCTCATCCTGCCCCTGTGTAGCCACTGGTCCTCTGGTTGACCGTCAATTCTGTGTTCATCTGTCCCACTTCACCAACCCTGTCTGACCACACACCTCAGCTCTGATACTTCGACAGACCCAGCTTTGACAGCTGACTTTAAACATGTACATCAGACTTGACCTTTCTTGACTGTGACATTTACCCTCCGGCTTTAATCATCACAATCACAGGTACAGACATTCTCAGTGTGCCAGGGCTAGTCCTTGCTCCACTGTCCCCACCTCCGTCCATGGATGAAGCTCCCACCCTGCGTCTCTTTCCTGGCGCCAGCTGAGTTGCATAAGAGCACATGTGTTTGTTTATTTTGCTTTTAGGGTTACCATGGACGATTTCCATACCATCTTTTACACAGTGCTGCACTGTGAAGAGAGCAGCTTTATTTCTGGAATGGTTTCTTCTTACAATTAGAATAGTTAGGGACTTAATATATTTTTGAATGGATACTTACAGTGATTCAGGTGCTGTATCTATATAAATGTCTTGTCTCTCCAACTGCACAGTACTCTCATCAAAGATGTTAATAGTCAAAGCCTTTTTGTGTTGCCAGAGCCTTGCCCTATACTTAACATATAATAAAAATGTCTGTATGGATGAAGAGGGGAAGGCAGAGGCAAGGGCAAGGATGTGGTGAGGAGACACCCAGTAATGCACTAGCAGCATCTCTGTTTCTCCCTTGGGGATTTTATAACATAAAGAGAGTTATATAAATGTAATATAAAGGGATGATTTTGTACCTTTGTTTTACAAGTGGCTCAAGATTACATTATTTCTTGATACTTTTGGACTTCTTGCTTTATTAGCTCATGTTTGTTGATTACAGATGCTCAGCTATTGGAATCTATGAAATATTTGAGAATCTAATTAAACATTAAAAACAACTGGGCTATCACCACAGTCATCTTTTGACTTTGGATTGTCTTTACTTGGGCATCCTTTGTAACTCAGCTGGTAAAGAATCCACCTGCAATGCAGGAGACCCCGGTTCAATTCCTGGGTCAGGAAATTCCCCTGGAAAAGGAATAGATTACCCACTCCAGTATTCTTGGGCTTCTCTGGTAGCACAGACAGTAAAGAATCTGCCTGCAATGTGGGAGACCTGGGTCTGAACCCTGGGTTGAGAAGATCCCCTGGAGGAGGGCGTGGCAACCCACTTCAGTATTCTTGCCTGGAGAATCCCCATGGACAGAGGCGCCTGGCAGGCTACTATTTGGGTTAAGAATACTGGATGAGAAATACGTNCTGCAATGTGGGAGACCTGGGTCTGAACCCTGGGTTGAGAAGATCCCCTGGAGGAGGGCGTGGCAACCCACTTCAGTATTCTTGCCTGGAGAATCCCCATGGACAGAGGCGCCTGGCAGGCTACTATTTGGGTTAAGAATACTGGATGAGAAATACGTACAGCTCTCTTCTTATTCATCTTAGTTTTTAAACTCTATTTATTATATATTTTCTTGTTAAGCACACACAGACCAAGATATATCGTACTTAAATAACAGTGTATGAGGAAGGGAGGAAAGCGGTTTGAAGAGCAGAGTGACAGTCAGGCAAGGCTTTCCTGGCCCAGGCTGCTCTGTCGTACGAATGAGCTGTCCCATCAGAGAGCTGGCCTCCTCTGCCTCTCCCACTCTTTTCAAGTTCTGCTGGCTCATTCCTTATTTCCAAGGAACTACATACTTGGTTTTTCCTCTTCTCTCTGTTTTTAACCTAAGGAGAGATTGGTTTCACAGTTGTGGCCCCGAGGAATAGTCGTCCTCTAGGGGGGCCAGTTGATCATTTTTGGGCAGAGTCCCTCCGAGTGGTCCCACCTTGTTTCCATCACCTGTGTCTGGGGTCTTTGTCCTAACGTGTAGGTCAAGCATCCCTGTGGGTGCATAAACTGGAGTGTCACTGGGTTCATTTACTGTGATTGCCAAGTGCTCAGATACTTGTCTTGGCTGGTCAGTGCATCTTCCAGCAGCAGAGTCTATATGAGAACAACCCCTCACAGAGGGTGCCTGGAGGCCCCAGAATTGATGCGCGGGTGTGTGTGTGTCGGGGGACAATTCTTGATCTTTAGCTCCGCATTTCCAGGGTGAGCTGTTCTTCCACACACCATGAGTTCACAAAACGTTCTCCAGGGAGAGAAAGGCATTTGCTCAAAGTGCCAGTGGGCAGCAGCACTGGAGGGGTGTGGGGTCATTTGTCTTCCAGCCCAGATGTTTTCCACTTGACTGCACTGCCCTTGTTGGAGAAAAAGCCGCCACTGTCCTTCCTGAAATGCCTTCACCACCTCTCTTTCTTTGGACTTTTGCCATCTTTTAGCCTTTGATCTCACTGTAACATCTCTGCATCTCTCTTTCCCTTTGGGCTCCCTTTCTCCAAAGTCCTTTCATCTTCCAGTTATCCCTGCAGGCTGTGTAACAAATCCCAAGCCCTAGTGGCTTAAAACAACAGCAATTGTTTTTATCATTAATATCTTTCAGAGTTTCTGTGGGTTGGGGATTTGGGTAGGCAGTTTTGGCTTGGGGTTGCAGTCAAATAGTGACTGGAATTAAAACAGTGCAGGACTGGAGCAACTCAGGGTGGAGGGTCAGGCATCTTTTTCTCTGTGTAGACTCCGGGGCTCTCCATGTGGTCTCTCTGTGTGGGTTAGATTGGGCTTCCTCACAGCATGGTGGCCTCAGGGCAGCAAGACCACTTCCACGGCAGCTAGCTTCCCTCAGAGGAAGTGTCCGAAGAGATGAGGGCAGAAGTGGCCTAACCTTGGAAGCCACACCATGTCACCTTTGCCATACTCTAATTAGTCAAAGAAGTCACAAAATCCTGTACAGGTTCAAGGGGAGGGTACAGAGACCTCAGCACTCAGTGGGAAAATTGGCAAAGTCACGCTGTGGGAAGAACATGTGGGTGGGAGCTATGGTTGTGGTCGTGTTTGGAAAGCCAGAGCCCGTCACACACTATCTCACCACTCTCTCCCCATTCCACAGTGCATTAGTGTCTTATGACTGCCATAGCAACCCACTGCAGACTGGGCGGCTCTGGAGCAACAGATTTCCCATCTCACTGTTCTGGAGACCAGAAGTCCAAAATTAAGGTGTTGGCAGAGCTGTGCTCCCTCTGAAGCCACCAGGGAAAAGTCTGTGCCAGGCTTCTCTCCCAGCTGCTGGTAGTGCCTTGGCTTGTGGCTGTGTAACTCCAGTCCTCACTGGTGTTCTCCCTGTGTGTGGGTCTCTGCGTCCAACTTCCCCTTTTTATGAGGATAGCAGTCATACTGGATTAGGGGGTCCATGCTACTCCAATAGGACCTCATCTTAACTAACTACATTAGCAATTACTCCATTTCCAAATAAGGTCACATTCTTAGGTACTGGGGCTAGGACTTGAATTGGGGGTATACACAGTTTAACCCATAGCACACCTCTGCCAAACCTCTGCAGGCTCCTCTCAATCCAGCAAAAGTTCGTTTTGCTCCAGTGAATCAGCTGGCACTTAGGAAATCAAAATAATTAAACAAAATCTCCCCAGAGTGAGACTGACTCGTAAGCAGTCCACCTGACCTTAACTCTTCACGAGAGGAGTTTAGTCAAATGAATCTGGCAGAATTTTGCATATGGTTTTGGGGGAGTTTGAGGGACCGCAAGCCTTTCTTTAAATCATACCACTTGGTTTTCTTTCATTTATAAGGCTCATCCCCCCAACCTTTGCCTGACAAGGTAAAGGCCTCCAGCTTTCATCCCTGATGGTGAAAGCAGCTGCTCACTGATCTGCTTGCCCAACAGCTTCTCCTTTAGAGACTGAGACTTCTGATGCCTGTTCTCTTTGGTTCAGAGGGAAGATGCTGGTGTCTTTCAGAAGGTTAAATATGCCTTCAGACCCCTGGACACAAGATCTCTGGAAACATTTAGCTGATGGGGACCCTCTGCTGAGGAAGAAGCCCAAACTGGGGCTCCAGAGGAACTCACCAAACTTTCACTGTGGCCTCCTTCTCCTCTCTTGCTTCTCCATAGTTGGCTTGGCTGAGTAAAAAGAACACCGATTATAGCCACCTATATGAATGACTTACCACGTAGCTAGATAGACACCATCTATGCCATTATATGTATCTTTATTGTAAATCTTATTTAATTACAGTACTACACTCTGTCCACTTAATCCATCTCTGGCCCATGAACCAACTGAGGAGGGCCACAATTAAAATATAAGGGACAATCGTGCAAATTAGAAAACTATTTCCTTCCTCTGGGTGAACGCTGGCTAAGGCCAGGTCATATGGCTTAGCCAGCAGAACTTAGAGTATTTCTACCCTGTTTGCCCCTTTGGTGAGATGTCCTTGAAGAGGACACAATCTTACATGACAGCTTTAATCCTACCATTAGAAAACGGATAGAAATTGGCTGCAGACTAAGACGAATGAATTGGTTTGGAAGGGAGGGGTGATGGTGGAAAAGTACAGGTTAAGTCACTCAAATGGTAGAATTAGAAGTCCTATTTGTGTATACAAACGGCTAAAATTATCTGAAAGGCTTTACATAACCCTATCATGGAGTTTATTTATGGCTATCTATTTTTAAATTTCTATGTCATATTAGACAGTCCATTTGCGCGATGCCTTGTATGTAGTAGGAACTCAGTAAATACTTCTTGAATGAACCAGTACAGTATTTTAATTAGCNCGGGAGTTGGTGATGGACAGGGAGGCCTGGTGTGCTGCAATTCATGGGGTCGCAAAGAGTTGGACACGAATGAGCGACTGAACCGAACTGAACTGATACTCACATATGGTATAAGTACTGGTTTCTCGGCTTCTATATTAACCATAATTATGTAGGCTGTAACTGTGGAGGAAACTTGGTGAAGGGTACAGGGGACCTCTCTGTACTATCTTTGTGCTTTCCAGTAAATCTATAATTATTTCAAAATAAAATATTTCTAAAATGAAAGCCACTTGTAATTATGATACTCGTAATTATTTGGCTTCTTTGAAACGAGTTCCACATAGATATTGGCCAGATAATAGACTGATACTCCTAGCTTGTTAAAGTGATCTGTGTCTGTTATCATAGCTACCTCTGGACCCCTTTTTTGAAAAATTCCATTTCGTTTGCAATCAGTAAGATTGTAAAATTAAGACACTTAAGGAGACCCATTAACAATGGAGTAATCTGAAAAAGCTGTCTTATTAGAATTTGGTAATTTCATGTTATAACATTAAAATAATTTGTTTGGGAAGTCTTTGGAACATTTCCACTGTTTTAAAACCCTGTAATAGAAGAAGTGTAAGGTATTTGGTACCTGGATCTTGCTGCCATTTGAAGGCGCCCTCACCCAAGGCAAGGTAAGCATCACTGACTTATCTGACCAACAATACTCAACACTTGGTGGTGAGGAGCTCAAGATGATTTGAATGTTAAGCCTCTTTTTGCACAATCTTAAGACTGATTATCCTTCAGCCATTCTGACTGTTGGGTTCTCAAGTTAGTTCCCTTGCAGTGGCTGTTTTCTAGTTGCTCACAGCTGTACCTTGAGTCTACAAATACATCATCCATTTTCTGTGGCTCTTAGTGACCTAAGAGTTATGACTAATGCTTTCCATTATGACTGTACTGATCAACCTAATGAATAAACCAGTTAAGTGCGTAGTTCCTTAAGGGGCAGATCCTTGTGGAACTGATCTGCATATGTGGTTAGGTGTGATGCAGTTCATCTCCTTATAGGGGAGACAGACAGGTAAGAGTACAATTGAAATTCATCGTGATTGGTCCTACAATAGAACAAAGGTAGGATCGAAGACGGCAAATTCTTTGAGGCGGGGCCAAGGGGAGTGCTGGGGACCAAGGCTCATGGTGTCAGAGAAAGAGGCCTGAGCTGCTTTTTCTTCTAGTAGTTGCAGAAGAAGATAATGTACAGTAAGACAGGAGTGAGTAGGGGAGTTCCAGCCACTATTCACCCCTTAACAAAGCAACATCTGCCCCCGAAACAGGGAACTACAGGTGTCTGGGTTGTTCACTGAGGTATCTCTAGCACCGAGGACAGTAGCTGGCACGTAGAAGTGCTGAAAAAAAGAGTTGTTGAATGAACGAATAAAAAGAATACATTAAAACTCATCCTTGATATCACCTTAGCCCTAACTACTTTTCCATCAGTTCAGAGTGTTACACAGTGGCATCACAGGAGCCAAGAAAGGCCATTTCAGGGAAGAAAGTGTATTCGGGGATGTTAATTCACGTCATATATCGCATGGGGCTGAATGGTGCCATACCAGGTGTTCCCAGGGCCCAGCATATGGCCCAGCACGAGTATACAGTGCCTCTTCGCTGGATGAATGACATCAAATAATTATTTTTAAGAGTTAGCTAGAATATTGTGTTGGCTCTTTCTGTTCTCTCATATTTTGTTAGTTTAGAACCCAAACTTCAGGGATTTTAATAAATGCTGGAAATATTTAAGAAACATCTCAACTCCTTTTTCCTTAAAATATTTCTCCACTGCCACTAACTCAGCAAATAAAACTGGGCTACGCAAAATCTTTTTTGTTCCCCCTTTTCTAGTCTGTTGGAGCTGGAAGGGACCTTAAATGAACTTCATCGTTTCATACATTAGGATCCTAGACTGAAGTTCCATGGCTTGCTCAGGGTCACCTGACCAGCTAGTGGCAGAACCCTGTGAGAATCTAACTCCTCACCCAGTGATCTCTCCACAATCCCCTGTTGGTTTTCTCTCTCAAAAATTCCAAGCAACAGATGTTTCTTGGGGGTACCTATTAGATACAAGGCCTTCCCCAGTGGTTGAGTGGTAAATGCTCCACTTGCCAGTGCAGGAGACTCGGGTTTGCTCCCTGGGTTGGGAAGATCCCCTGCAGAAGGGAATGGCAACCCACTCTAGTATTCTTGCCTGGAAAAATCCCATGGACAGAGGGGCCTAGCAGGCTACAGTCCACGGGGTCTCAAAAGAGTCGGATACAACTTAGCAGCTGAACAACAATTAGATATAAGACAGTAAGCTGGTGGTTTCCACTGGAGAGACAGATTGAAAAAAGGTCCCTACCTTGAACAATTTTATAAATGAATGGAAAGAAAGACACATTTGAGGAAAATTCTAGAAAATATATGCAAAAAATAAGTTGCATGGAAATCCATGTGGCAATGAACTTCAACTTGAATGGGAGAAGACTTTGGAGAAAATGTGACACCTTAAGTTTGCCCACTCCGCTCCATAGGGAGAGCGGTTGCGGGTGTGTGGAGGTGGGGGCGTCAAGTCCTTCACTGGTCCCAGAGACCATTTCCAGCATAGTTGGTGGGGTTGGAACGCTGCTCACCTCTCACTGTCTTCTTACAGGAGAGGCCAGGAACCACGACAATGTTTAGGCCAACCACAGGTTTTCTGAGCAGGGAAGAAAGAACCAGGCTCAATATTTCAGGCACATACTTATGTCCTTATTTTTTCTTAATCTACAATGTTCCTAAAGGAAGTTTTTTTGAGCCAAGAGTCTTAGTTTGCAGTTATAGTTGGTTCAACTTGATTTTGTAAAACCACCTCCAGAAATGCCCAGGATATTAAGTGATACAGGACTGCAGAGAACAGTCAGTAACATTAATGTGCTAATGAGGTAGTAACACAGCTTTGCTCAGGATTAACACATTCGGGAGCCAACCAATTAACTGCTCTTTCTAAAACCTCCCAGGCATATTCTGTGTTCAGAGCTTGGTAAATATCCTAGCCTTTGTAAATCTCAGCTCTCCTCTGGTTTTTGTTGTTTTTTTTTTGGCAGGGCTTGGGGAANAACAGTCAGTAACATTAATGTGCTAATGAGGTAGTAACACAGCTTTGGTCAGGATTAACACATTCGGGAGCCAACCAATTAACTGCTCTTTCTAAAACCTCCCAGGCATATTCTGTGTTCAGAGCTTGGTAAATATCCTAGCCTTTGTAAATCTCAGCTCTCCTATGGTTTTTGTTGTTTTTTTTTGGCAGGGCTTGGGGAATGGGAGAGGAATTAGAAAATGAAAAGTTAGCTGCGTGACAAATCCCAATTTAAGCTATCTTGTTGTTATATCAAATACTGATTGCATGCGTGCTAAGTCACTTCAGTGCTGTATGACTCTCTGTGACCCCATGGACTATAGCCCGCCAGGATCCTCTGTCCGTGGGATTCTCCAGTGAAGAATACTGGAGTGGGTTGCCATTTCCTCCTCGAGGGGATCTTTCCAACCCAGGGATCAAACTCGGGTCTCCTGCATTGCAGGCAGATTCTTTACTGTCTGAGGCACCAAGGAAACCCTGGTTACATATCAGAAAATCACATATTTGTTTAGCATCATCCCAGTCCTTTATGGATTCACACAGTCTTCCCCTCCACCCAATTTGGGTCAGGACAGAAGTGCTCTCTGAGCTCCAAGTACTCTATTTTGACTGTTAATTCTGGCACTAACTTTGCTCTCTAATTAACATCCCTGTATCAGGCAGAGTCCTTGCCAAGGTAAAAAGAACATAAGCATCTCTGGATCCTAACATCTAACATTTGAGTCAGCCACAGATGCCTTTGTGGGAGGGTCCTTTGGAAATATAACAGCATATATTCCTCTCTTTACTCTAAAAGCCCTTCTCTGGTCTCCAGAATATCCCTTCACTTCATGAGGTATTTTTCTTCTTTAAGATGTTTGACACAGTCAAGCTGGAAAAGAGAAAGTCACAAACACTTTACATTTATGAAGCTAGATACTGCTCCTCCATCCTCTTCCCTGGAAACTTTCCTCATGGGAGGATACCCGTCTTTCTCCTAAATCATTAACTCAACAAATGTGTGCTGAGTGTAACCCCTGTGCGTGCCATGTACACTGCTGGGTGCTGAAGAATATACATGAGAAACGGCTCTTGCTGGAAGGTCAAAGTTAATCACATCACTTTTCTATTTTGTTTTATCTGTTAGAAGAAAGTTTGCCAGTTGTATAATCCCTTTTCTAAAATATCAGGAGAAAAAGAGATAATTTCTGAATGTTCCAAGTGTCTTCTATCCATCCGTCCGTCCATCTGTCCAGCCACTCGCCCCAACACTTCCAACATTGTGTTGCCTTCTTTGGACCAAATGCTGTACTACGCGCTGAGGATGCACACCCATCTGCTAACAACCTCAGGGAAGTTCCAGTACAGGGGGAAATGGCTGTATGATCAGACCACGAGCCAGAGCGTTACTGTTAGAGTGGGAGCCTGTACTCAACACGAAAGGAACCAAGCCCATGGCTTCCAGCAGCTGAGGCTGATTGTGAGTTAGTTCATGGAACAGTTCTTGATAACTGCTGTAATTCCCTTTGGGTATATTTTCAAGGAAATTTAGAAACAGCAAAACCTAGAATCCAATTTGATATGTATAAACGTTTAATCCTTTGGGGGCGTATTTGGTCCTTCTGTTTCTCCGCTTCTCTCCTTTACCTTCAGGCTCCCGACCTCGTCGAAGGCAGGTTGTTAGTCTGTTTCCTTTGTTTAGGGCATCTTGTGCTTTCCCTTCCCATCCACATCCCCACTCACGATAGCAGACATTTCAGGACCCCAGAGAGCTCAGGTTGGCAGAGCAAGTTGACATGTGGGAGTGGGAGAGGTCGTCTTTCTTTCACAGAAAAGCATGAGGAAGAGGTGAAAACGGCAAGCGGAGAGAGCGGAGAGAGAAAGAAAGAGGACGAGGCTGAGGAGGAAAGAGGAAGGAGAAAGAAAAAACCAGCAACGCCAGCTCTAATCAGATCTCTCCAGACCTGGTGCTGAGCAATTTCTGTCGCTGGGAGTCAGGTTTAGAAAAAAGCTGGCTGGAACGGTCTTGCCCAACATGGGGGCGATGTGGAGCAGAATTACAGGAATACCAGAGGACTTGACTCACTCACCGCGAATTGCCTCTTAAACAGAGATTCTGCTTCGAAATGATGAACTGGGGGTGTGAGGTGGGGAGAAAACCTTCCCAGCATCCATCATGTGTTGCTTTCGAAAATTATTATTTTGGAGCACAAGCTGTTTCCTGTCTTTAAAGCCTATTATCTGTTTCCCTTCCAGGTGGAGCCTGGGCTGCCTGCTAATTTAATCCCCTGGGCTTCTCCCTCTGCCTTCAAGATCTCACAGAGATGCAGGCTTCATAAAGAGGGCACCTTTGTGCCTTCCTCCCCGGAAGGCCCCCATCTACCCTGGCAGCCAAGGAGATGCTATTTTGGGAAACAGCAGCTGAGTGGGGAGGATTGTTAATTGTTTGTCAAACCCTTCCAGTCTAGTTAGATCTCATGGAAGAAAAAAAAGAGGGGGCAAAGCCATACCCTTTTTTTTTCATTCTATTTTACGCTCCCATCTGTGGGGTCGGGGGTGCGGGGTGGGGGGGAGGGAGAAGCTGGGAATAAGGAGTTTCTTTTCCTCCTCAAAAGCACAAGCACGCAATCTAATGTCTAAAAAAAAAAAAAAAAAAATT